>CM073777.1:13326473-13926473 GCA_037158775.1 Hetaerina titia | reverse complement strand
TGGCCATTTAAGCAGGATAATAGGCATAGATTGGAGGGTTTTTTAATGTGGGTACGGAGAAAGATGGAGAAGGTAAGGAAGAAGGACAGGGAGGAAAACATATACGGTGGTGCTGGGTATGGTGGTGAAGGAAAGGGGATTGTAGGGAGAAATTATAAGAAGGCAGGAATAATGGATGAAAAAATATTGATCGGCAGTGGGATGTTGCTGACAGTGATATGGGGAGAATGTTAGGCAATCAAGGAAGGGGCAAGAATAGGATAGGGATCAAGAATGGAGAGAAGGGAGGAAAGAAATATACAGAAATGAAGAGGGGCTTATTATAGATGGACAGGATGTTAGACTCTGTTTTGTTATAAGAGACAATACATTTTTTGGTAGTTGTGTCCATCCATAAACTACCTTACCTGGAAGATATTCTATAATAATAACTTGCAGTAGACTTAAGTCAATCTTCTTAGGGTAGTGGAATCTTTTTATTTTAGAAGAAATACATTAAGTTGTCTGGAACTCTAAAGCACTATGGAATTAAAATTGATTCCAGTCCTTTTTGCTGTGCAAGGGTCCAGAAATTTTTATTTTCTCATTGGTAGTCTTCCATTGAAGGTAGGTTTTGGATTTTGAGCAATTTTTAAAATGTACATCAATAAATATACAAACCTCATTCTGTAGGTGCTTGTTTCTTTGCTGCTCTTGCCTGTAGCTCTCAGCTAGCTGCTCTGATTCAGACTGAAGATTCTTTAACTTTGCAAGCAGCTGGATGGTGCTATCATCTTCCAGGTCACCTAACTCCTTTTCCCCAGGAGGCGTGTCTGTTCCTTCACATGTGCTGCCATCTTTCTGAATCATTCCATGGTTCCCCACACCTGATCCAACATTGGAATCACTGCCAACTAACATCTCCTTTTGCCTAATCTTTTCCATAGAAGACATAGCCTCCATCAAACGCTGCCTCTCAGAACGCAATGATGAAATCTCTCTTGCCTTGTCACCTACAACACACATAATACTTTCTCTTTCCATTTCCAATGCTTTCATTTTTTCCATGTGGTCTACAATACATTGTTCCTTTTCTTCCAAGCTTCTTCTGGCAACTAACAGCTCTTTTTCCACTCCTTTCAAGTGCTCTTCTTGTTCACTAACCCTGATCACAGCCTCATCCTTAAGAATACGGTCTAATTTAGCTTCCTCCTCAGCAGCAATCAACCCCTTTTCAAGCTCTATTATTCTATTACTGAATTCATTCTTGGACATCATTTCCTGGTGCACACTTTGCTGAACTACATGGAATCTTTCTTCAACATCAGTCAATTTTCTTAGAGCTTCTTCTTTAAGCTGAACTTCATACACTAATTTATGATCCAAATCTTGATTCTTTTCCCTGAATTCTTTCAGATCTCTTTGAGCCTCCTCTTTTAGCTTGCTTTCCTGTTCCAAATCTACCTGCAGGGAAGCCACCTTTTCTTGGAGATATGACACTAGCTTTGAGCGTTCCTCTTTTATAGTAGATTCTTCCTCCAGGTTCTGTTCCAGAAACTTCTGCCTTTCTTCCAAAATGTTTATCTCCTTTGCTTTCTCAGCATAAAAATCCTCTTTGCTTTTGATTATTGTTTCAAGTTTAGATACTTCATCTTTTAATTCTGAGATCGATTTATTCATTTCAGCCCCACATCTCCTTTCATTTAGTAAATTACTATTCAATGATGAAATTTCAGCTTCAAGTTCTTTGACTTTGGAATTCTTTGCATTTAGTAGTTTTTCCAGTGAATCCACTTTGGTCTCAAATTCTGATAGCTTGCCCTTAAGCTCCTTCTCTTCATCTAACAAGTTCATTATTGATTTTGTTTTAGCATCCAAGTCTTTACTCAAGGCCAAAATTTTATCCTCCATCTTCAAGATTTCTTCAATTGAATTTTCCTGTGCAGCTTCTAATGTACTCTTCTGTTCACGCAACTCAGCAATCATACTCTCCAACTTTGATTTCTCCTTTATATACTGCTCCGTCAATGTTGGAACACCACTTTTCCCTGAACCATTACTTTCTCTACTACTCTGCAGTGGGCTTACTACTTCCATGTCATTAGAAATGGTTGTGATGACATGTTCACCATCTTTTACAAAAAGATTATTGACCAGACTCACATTTTTAGCCTCTAGTAGTCTCTCTACATTTGGTCCCTGCCAAGTCCAGTCATCAACTTCCTCAGTTCCATCAGCATCATCCTCATCATCTTCATCAAACAATTCAGAATCCTTTCGTCCTGATGCACATTCAGATTTAAGTCTGCTGATCTCTTCTTCAAGGATGAGACATCTTCTCTGCCAATTTGGCTCACTTCCATCACAGACGTCATTCTCTTGACATGCCCCATCATTGCTAATCACCTGAGAGTCCTTGGGAAGGGACTCACTGGCCTCATCATCTTCATCTTCCTCCTCACCTGTTTCCAAAATTGGTGCCAAACCTTCTGTCCTCAAGCCTGAACTGTTATCTCTACGGTTGATCTCACTTCTTAGTTTCAGACACTCGGCCTTTACCTCCCGTGCTTCCTTCATCATCTCGGTCAACTTCCTCTCAATTGCATCCTTTTTCCACTTATGCTCCTCTAAGGCCTTGGCCAAACCTTTCACCGCACCTACCACCACTGACACCTCCCTTGAGCCATTGGTCTTCGGCTCTCTTGGAATTAATTCAGGTGGAATGAATTTCAGGACTTCCCTTTCCAACTCCAGTTCAATTTCTCGATGCATAGTTTTTGAATTTAGTGAGCATGACTGAAGTTCACATTCCAGGGACTGTGACTTTTTCTCCAACTCCTTTAACTCAGATTGTAACTCTTCATTCTCATGCTTTACAGAGGATACCACATCCATTAACTGTTCTGAAAATTAAAAATTACAGTGTGTCATTTCATTGAGGTTGAAAAATAAAAAACACAAAAAAATTATGGCCATTGAAGAGTTCACCTAATTCATTTAAAAATGCTGCAAGAATAAAGAAAAATCATATGCTACAAGATAAAAAATTATATCTAATACTACATCATCAGATTAGTTCACCCACATAAAATAAGAGAAAGGGTACTGAAAGATTTAAGCCTTCATTCTTTCCAAACACGATTCACATCAAAACCAAAGATAAGCACCAAAGAAATTTTTACACAAAGACTACATAATAGTCCTGTTTATAAACTTCACACATACCCAAAATCAGAAAAGGCTGATTGATACGAAAAGTGAAGAATCAGGCGTGATATTGTGGAATCGAGACATAATGAAAACTTCGTTGCAATTTTCCACAGTTAAAACTTTATTGCCGACCATGGTTTCAATACACTGTATCATCTTCAGGTAGACCTGAAGATGATACAGTGTATCGAAACCATGGTCGGCAATAAAGTTTTAACTGTGGAAAATTGCAACGAAGTTTTCATTAGGCTGATTGATGTCTTAACACCCACTTCAACATACCCCTCTTGCAGCTCATGAGGTGTGACATAGATCTACTAAGCTATGTACTATGAAATATAAGGAGACGATTCTATGCAAGGGTTATTCAACCAATAACAAGGAACCTTTATCCTAATTGGGCAAATGACTAATATACCACACCAGCTGGAAGTACGAAAACTCGACTTTCAGCACAATAAAAGACAACTTCAAAACTTTTCTAATGCTGGAAATTTACATCCAGTAACATTTAGTCAATTTCTAATCTACAAGATATATTTCATCAAGACTCCTGGACGATTGTATCTATTTGTACAATCTCATCCTTTATGTTCAAACGCCACCAATTCACTTGCTTTTACTCTTGAACAGCAAAAATTTAATGGGAATAACGTAACTGCCCATGTCTATGGAAGAATGAAAGCACAGGGGCCACTTTCCAAATGCTGAGAAAGATACTTCTATAGCTTAACAGCAACATATTATGTCAAAATATTTATGGTTGAGTCTAAAGCGTAAGGTTTATTTATTATAAGAATATTTGCACCTCACTAGCACATACATATCCGGTTGGTGGGACCCAATATTTGCAAATTTGGTTTTAACTAGATCTTATTACCCAATAAATTGATTTTGCTACCACTGAACCTTAGAATGATTTTTGGATAAAGATATTTATGCTGTCTTCTGTCAGTACTCGTATTCCTTTACTACATAGAAAATCCTATAAGTTAAAATGGAAAGAATGCATATGAACTTTATAAAACTATCCAAATATTGAAAAAATAATACCAATAAAATGTCTCTATTGGGGCAAGATTAAAGCTAGATAGTCCCTTCTTCAACCTAACCCCTCGTCATTTACACTCATATATATATATATATGTAAACAGGCATTACAACAAAGTGTGTCATGGTTTTTTCAGTGATTATAATGAAAGACAAGATAAAATATACTTTTAAAATAGTAAGAAATAAAAAAACTGCTATTTTGGGGAATAAATTGGGTAAGGTATGAAAAGGCATATACATTTGTTGGAAAAGCGCTAAGGATGGTGAACTGGTCTCCTTAACAATAAAACTCGCAGTGGGAAAACACGCAGGAAGGGGTATGTGAAACACTTGCAAAACATGCTGTTTAATTTGCATTGACATAGTACCAGAACACATCTCCATACTTCCGCTTCTCAAAATACACTGGACCTAAAACCGGAACATGCGTATTACTGTGTTAATGTTACTTCCACATACCACCAGGAATGCTTCTGAAGGTCATTTTGTTTGTGGTCTAAAACCATGTGTGCATTAGTTTTCAGCCTACCCTCATATTATTGTTGACAGAGAATTTGGTGTATCAAGAAATATTCACGATGGCTAGGTTTCAACTTTGATTAAAGAAGTAATAATATATATTATAGAGTAATTATATTTAACAATTTTTTAATCGATAGTTTTTATTTATATTTTCCAATAACTTTAAAAGGGTTCAAATAATATATTCTATGTTTTCAGGCTAGACTTTGTGGAAATCAATTATCACCTAAGGAAAAAGAAACCAAACTATCTTTCCACCCAAATTACCTAAGGAGTACCAGAGAATGTACCTTAGGATGACACCGATATATTGATAC
The DNA here is from genome assembly GCA_037158775.1 of Hetaerina titia. Taxonomy (NCBI): domain Eukaryota; kingdom Metazoa; phylum Arthropoda; class Insecta; order Odonata; family Calopterygidae; genus Hetaerina; species Hetaerina titia. The sequence goes on along the minus strand of CM073777.1, from coordinate 13,921,392 downwards.
TAGTCGTACCAAATGAAAAATTAGTTGGTAAGATACATTGTTACTTTTTACATCAGAGAGGGTTGAACTATTTTGTAAATTTAAAACAATGTTGCATTAAGTACCTAAAGTTCTTCCTTTTACTTTCTAGAAGAAACATTCAAGAAAAATGCTATCAAATAAACATGCACATTAAGAATTTCCATTCAATTATAAGTTGAATTACCCTCTTATTATGACTTTTTGATTTGAATTGAATTATAACTGTACTTTCTGTACACAAATTTAAGCAAAAGTATGCAAAGTAGTCCAATATATTTTCTTAAAGCAAGTCAGATGTGAAAATTCTTTCTGGCATCAGGTTCCAGGAACAAAATAGGTGTGTAACGTAACATATTTGCCTAAATAAATGTCATGGCAATTTTTCATCTGTTTTATAAATTCTGTTTACCCTTTAAAAAAATTGGTGTACTTGCTAAACTTAAACTTCGTTTTCATGAGTCACTACAAAGTAGCAAAACCTAGTAATATAGGGCCTCAGGAAACTCCTCATAAAAGCATCATGAACCCATGATTGTATAAAAATGAAAATTGTGCTAATTGAGAGATATGAAGTAAATATCAACACATTTTTTCTTCATAAAATTATGAGTTTAATCTATGAAAGCTTATCCAAATTCAAGTTCAAACAAAAATTAATTCAATGCCACCAATGAGAGGGCAAAAAATAATCCAAAGACAGGTATGACAAATTTATTTTCCTAAAATAATAATTCATTTACATTTACTCATCACCTAAATGAAGGTTAATTATTAATCTACCTTCCCAAATCTGTGAACATCAACAATGCCCGAGTTGCTCTCATTAAAAAGATTCTAGATTAATATTTAAGAGTATATATATTTAAGTATATTTCTATGTTTAAGTATCTATATAAATATTTAAGTATCTATATATATTTAAGTATTTATAATATTTCAGATTTCAAAGTTACCCATGGTTGCCGTGTTCTGCTTATCAAGTTCTTCCAATTTTTGCTCCAACTGATAGTTATAATCTTGAGCAGTATCAAGTTGGAGTGTGAGATTGTTCAAGCTGTCTTTAGCCATTTGCTCTTCACCTTTCAATCTTTCAATTTCTTGGAGATATTTTTTCTGCAAAGATAGTTAGTAAACCAGGCATCAGAAAATTTTATCTCAAAAATCACTGGGAGAGAAGAAATATTAGCAAACAAATATAGGAAGAATCCAAAATGTATTTTTCACACTAAATATTCTCACCAAGACACCTTTCCTGTGTCTTTATTCATAAAAAAATTGGTTGAAACAAGAATTCCTTGAAGCAGAAATTTACTTTAGAATTGAACAATCAGAAATATGATTGAATCAACTCTTTGAGCTTTAATAATTATATGTCACATATTAAATAATACAGAATACTAAGGACAACCAAAATAAGCAAAACAGGGAAGCCAAAACTGTGTTGTGTTAAATTCAGTGCTGTTAACCCCTCAATTTTAATGCATCATTGATCTTTCAACCCAGTTTAAACATTTTTGCACAATCAAACAGTGTTCCACAATTAAATACGAGAAATTGGAACATGTATCTAACTGAACATCACCAGATACAATAAATACTAACCCTTTGATCATACACCATTTGAAAACCTTTTGCTACTTACATACAAAAGCATGTGGGTATACTGTGGCAACATTTGGGTTAACATTTGTTAATATTCCAAAACAAACATTCTTGGCCTCATGGCAGAAGCAAAGGCCCCATAACAAGAAAACTGCAGATAATGTACTTCAAATACCTTTAATTCCGTAAGTTTGCTTGGCCCTGGGCCTTATTGGAAGAACTGCAGAAGGGAACAAAATGGCTACAAAGAGATATTTGTGCATCACGACACCTTGCAAGAACTTCTCTTTCTTAACAAATGGTAACATTCATGAAGCTTTCAATAAAGAAACAATTATTGATCAAAATGGTGAACTTGCAATGGTAAATGATTCATGAGTATACAAAACAGTATTTTGCCATCTTATTCAGTTTGGCCTAGCAATGCAATAAAAGTTTGGAAAGAAAATATAGTTGCCACCTTTATGAAAACAATGGAATATGATTTAAAAACCTAGAGATTGATTATAAAACCTAATCAAGCATAACATATTACTTTTCAAGTAATACCAAAGTCATATACCAAACATTAAATTTATTATTAGTTATAATGATATGGACAAGGGGCACATTTAGACCTAAAAGCAAAATAGTTCATTGGTCTGTAGTACTAAGATGGTTAAACAGGTTTGTACAAAACTATGACCACCTATCTTATATGAAGATAATTTGGAAAATAACAGTCATTATAACACCTGTAGGGTTATAAACACTATTGTTATTTATAGTAAAAGTTGTTGGTGTTCTAGTTATGAGTTTATGATCACCTTGCTGAAGATGGCAATTCACTTAATGCCAATCCATGAAACTACAGAAAATTACCCTAAGATTCATTTAATGAACATTTTGTTTTGTGATAATGGCTAATTGAAAACAATCTATTAACATGATACACATGTAAAAAGACTTTGAATGAGGCATGTAATAATTTTGAAGGACATAAACCTCAGCAATGTTACAGATTAATTAATGTACGTATGAATGTATTAGAAATAAATTATTTATCAAACTTGCATGATTACTGTAATGCACAAATTTGAAGAATAGTTGAGGCTGATATTAATGGAAATCCATTTATATAACCCAAAGAAAGAATCCAAGACTTTTGGTCAGGTTCAGATGATGCTACAATGAAGCAAAACTAATCGATAATAATGAAATCTTTCCTTTGGAAACACATATTCTTGGATTCTTTCTTTATGATTTACAATACACATACTTAAAAATTCAATGTTTACTAATGGCTAAATAAAACGCTTAACTTTGATTGAACAGTGGTTTGGTTAACATCACTTATCCAGAGGTGACAATTTGACACCCAAAAGTTGCTTTTTCTATCACAAATCATCATTACTACTTCTACAGATTGAATGGGAGAATTCGAAATTAGAAAATCTGAAGCGCAGATTCACAGTTACACCTTACCAGTTTGAAGTCCATTTCTAGGAGCAAAGATATCTCACATCCAAAGAACAACAGTATGATGCCCCAACAAAATTTCTTGAGACTGTGAAGTTTGTCATTTTTCATTATGACTCTGACGTCATTCTGAGTTGTAACAAAACTGGGGGAAATTGACTTGAAACTCCAAGAAATAATTAAAACCATGGTGAATTTCAAAATTATTCAGAGAGGTAAAATATTCCAGAGGTTTCCCAGTTTTCCAAACATATGATACCCAATATTAATTATATCAGAAAACGATGAAGGTCAATTGGCAACAATTCCAATATTTTCATACCTCATTTTCCTGGTGCTGATTCACATTTAGCTGAGCATCAGATAATGACACTGTCAATTTGCTGATCTGGTCCATCAACTTGACTATATCCTTGGGAATCTCTTCACTTCCATCACATTCACCCCTGGCATCCTAAGATACACAAATAAGGATTACAATTGTTGCATGGTCATGGCAGAAAATTTTTATTTCAGAACATCAATTGGTATGATAAATCTTAAGGACAACATTCGGCATTTTTTTATTAAATTAAAGTTATATATCCACACAAGAGTACTAATTCCAAGTACAATCAAGATAAAACTGTGGCATACCATTAATTTATGACCATCTGGCTCAATTCCTGGAACATTCCGAACGCATGTTATGTCTTCATCAGCACTCATTCTCTTCTCTGAGTTATATTGTGGTCCCACAAAATAAAAAAAAATATTAAAAAGAAATATAATGCCTTCCACTTTCTAATTAAGCTACAGTAATTCAACTGATATCAATAATAATAATATAATTTATTTGTCCAGCGATCAAGTTGTTACAACTGTATACTTGATATAAGACACGTCAGAGTAAGTAACAGAATACATACATGGATACATGATACACATCAGGCATTAACAAGAAATTCGGCAATTGAATAAAACATTTTTAATTTTAAGAACCTGAGTAGGTTGACCTTAAATGCAGCCACACTTTTTTGGGACTTAATCTCAGTTGGGAGTTTATTGTAAAGTTGGAGGCCCATAAAATTTGGGCCAGCACCTGCATTTTTTGTACGTACATATAAAACGTGCAGCTGCTCATTCTGCCTAGTAGAATATTTATGGATATCACAATTTTTCACATACTCAGATAGATTTCTTTTTGTATGTACTAATACATGAAAAATATAAATGCATGGTACTGGCAGTATATCCAATTTTTTAAACAGGGGACGGCAAGGGGCATCATGTTTCGCAAAACACATGAGCCGAATGGCTCTCTTTTGGACCCTGAAAATGATCATGGCCTTAGAAGACGAACCCCAGCAGAGGATACTATAGGCTATGTGAGAATAAAATTCTCCATAGTAAAGTGCACAGAGAACAGCCACTGAAACTGTGGATCTAATGGACCTTATTAAAAAGCAGACAGAGCTTAACTTACTGGTTAAAGTACTTATGTGCTCATCCCAAGAGATTTGAGAATTTATGAGGAAACCCAAAAATTTGGTATTTTGTACCTGTGGGATCACCTTCCCATCAACTTCAATAGACAGTACTTTACTTGCTTTATTTTTATTTGCAAAGTAGATTAGGTGAGACTTTTCTATATTCAAATCTAGTAAATTATTATGACAATGAAAATTCATAGTCACTTATATTACCCAGTGTCTACAAAATACTGCTCAAAAAATATTATCACGAGCCTAGGCTTCATAGATTAATTAGAATGGCATCATACTTTCATTTCAATAATTAAACAAATATTTAATAATAAATATGACTACCTGATAATTACAGATAAAATACTACCTTGATCAAAAAGTTCCCGGAATAACCACCGTGTGGCGCTCCCATCGTTCCGATTTGAGTTCTGTTTTTTTTGTTAAATTGGTACATCTGTTGTTGATATTCCCTTTAAATCTTAGTGTCATAACTTGACATTTGCAAAAGTTACGTAGCCAAGAGTACATCTATCTCTGTGTGTGTTGGCGATTTTTTACAATTGCAGAAATGGATTTATATTTGCAACAACGAACTTGTATTAAATTTTGCGTAAAAAACGGATTTAGTGGCGCATAGACGTTGGAAATGTTGGAAAAGTGTTTCGGCAACGATTCTCTAAAAAAAACGGTCGTTTACCAGTGGCACGAGCGGTTCAGAAGTGGTCGTGAGTCAATCGAAGATGATGAACGCAGTGGCAGACCATCGACATCGAAAGTCGGTGAAAAAATTGATAAAGTAAAAGAAATGTTGGTCAATAACCGCAAATTAACCATCAGAGAATTAGCGGAGGACTTGAACATTGCCTATGGATCCGCCCAAGAAAGACATTGTGGTTAATGATTTGGGTTTCCGTCGTGTAGCAGCAAAGTTGGTGCCAAAAGACCTCAATTTCATGCAAAAAAGAGACCGTGTTGAGGTCGCAAAAGACATGATTTGCGAGGCTGAATCCGATCCCACATTCATCAAAAGGATCATTACTGGAGACGAGACGTGGGTTTATGAGTACGACACGCAATCCAGACATCAGGCAAGTGAATGGCGTTCACCAAATGAGCCGAGACCAAAAAAACCACGTCGTTTTCAGTCAAAAAAGAAGGCAATGCTGACGGTTTTCATGGATTACAACGGTGTAGTGCATCATGAATTTTTGCCAGAAGGCCAGACAGTAAACAAAGAGTATTATTTGGGCGTTATGAGACGTTTGCGTGAAGCAATTCGCCGAAAGAGACCAGAAATCGTCGCACAGTGCGTCGAGACCGTCGCACAGTGCTATCATTATTCGTAATTTTTTGACGAAAAATGCAACAAATACCATCTAACAGCCACCGAATTCACCTGATTTGGCTCCCTGTGACTTCTTTCTGTTCAATCGAGTTAAAAAACCATTACGGGGAACGCGTTTTAGCAGCCGAGAGGAAGTAATGGAAAAATCGCAGGAAGCACTGATGGACATACCAAAAACCGAATATAAAAAATGTTTCGAGGATTGGATCAAGCGCTGGCATAAGTGTGTTGCAGTCGATGGGGATTACTTTGAAGGGGACAATATAGATTTAGATGAATAAACTTGTATTTTTAATTTTCTGAATAAATTCCGGGAACTTTTTGATCAAGGTAGTAAGTCACCTCATAGAACAGTTAATTTTACAAAAAATATTGCTAACTATATTTTACTATCGTCCTTATTTTGTCCCATATTTTATATAACATACTAGTTCACAAAAAATTAATATTATTTACTGGATCGGCTCAAATAATACTCTAATTTCTTTTCTGTGACCAAAATAAAATTACATGCGGATTATTTAACTCACGCACAGAGAACAATGACAAATTGAGATTTATTTTCATTTTTATATCATATAACCACGCTTATCAACCTGAAAGTGGGTTAGTAGGTGAGGGTAGAGCTCACCTGGTAATAAGCCCAATGGCTTGTGAAATCAATACATCAGGATAAGAGACCAGTTCCTTTCCCCGTGCCAGCCATGGTTTCCCTGGAAGATCTGGTATCCGAAAAATCACATAGCTTGGGCGGGGCCGAGGGTGCCCAGAGTGCTGTGCCAGGGAATTGAACCCAGACACTCCAGTCATTAGTCCAAAGCTCTACCCCTGGACTATTTCTACTATATTTTGAAACCCTTTGTCTATGGGGATGCACTAGTCCAGCGGGTCGAAATTTCGACTACTGATCAGAGGCCTGGGTTCAATTCCTGGGATGTCTCTGGGCACCCTCAGCACCGACATGTATGGATTTTCCGGTTTCTACATCTTCCTGGGAAACTATAGGTGGCAATGGGAAAGAAGCTGCCCCCCTTACCCTAACGTGTGAATTTCACACAATGTCAGGCTTAGCACTACGTAGGTTCAACTCTCACTTATCTAACCGACCTTGGGGTTGATAACTGTAGTGGTCGATATAATATGTATTACGACAATATTTCATAACAGAACAATACAAAAAGGACAACGTTGAAATAAACTTTTAAACTGATGATGAAGCAGTGGATTTATGCTGTTAATCTCTAATCCCTTCTTTTCAATGGTACACATAACTTCAACCACACTGTTAATAAATTTACTTTGCAAAGTGGAAGTTGTCAATTAAGAGTTAAATAAATTAATAACTAATCCCACACTGACCTGTATCATCAAGGTTCTTCATATTGTTGAAATGCACGGGAAGCTGCTTATCAATGTGAAAATTGATTAGATTGGGATCACCATCAAAACTCTGAAAATAATTAAATTAAATTAATATTTTATATCAAAAAGAGGCCATAATGGCAACAATGGGATGGCATGATCTGATGGTAAGAGTCATGACATGCTAAAATATGTTTATGAGGCCCATACCTTTAAACATTGATAAAATAAATACAGATTAGGTTCATTTAGAGATAAATTCTTAATCATTTTAGAATATTATAATCAGGAAAAAATCACAATATGGCAGTGTGTGAATACAGTGGAACCCAGCTTACTAAGCACCTTGCATAGCAAGCCATTCATAAAATGAGTAAAAATATTATGCCCGAAAGTGACTCACTTAATGAATGACTTTTCACATAACAATTGATGGAGGAGAGGGGAATTCCTGTACTGACTGCAGGTCTGCTACTACAATTTGCCTTTAGCACTTGTTCCGCTGGCGTCTTAATGCCACTATTGAGCACACATTTTTCCAAACTTGTGCTCAGACATATTATTTGTGATTTTTTGGGCAAAGTTAATCAATATTTTGTGCATAGTTTTAAAAATATCCCCAAAGAAAAATCCGTAAGAAGAAAGCCATAAGAGAATAAAACAGAAGAAAAAGTAAAATCATTGAAAATTGGGAACAAGGTGTGAGCTTGGCTGATCTAGTATGCACATCCACCATTTGCATTTTCTTAAAGAAAAAGAACATTATTAAGGAGATGGAAGAAGAACATACACAACAGTAGAAGAGAATGCATTGTCCAGCCAAAAGACTGTCTCATGCTGCTATCCTGTGCCAATGCATGTTGCAATTTGAACATTAAACTCCTGCTGCTTTACCATTCAGAAACTCTACGAGACTTCAATGGAGTGTTAAGTCCAGAAGAAAGAAGGTTAAACGTGACGAGGAGTTCATGGGAAACTGTTGAACCATACCATGCTTACGAGGCATTGCCCTAACAAGGCAGTGGCTATGTGCATTAGAAATTTATGTAATGATAACACTGAGTTGCATTTTCACAAAATTTCTAAACATTTGCAAAAACAAATGTCTCCACACAACTTTATTGTAAAAAAGAAAAAGGAATGTATCATAACTAATAAACTATTTTTTTGTTTTTTTTTTAATCGAATTTTCATTTGTGGTTGGTTCATTCCATGAAAGAAGAAAAGATGAACATGATTCACAATCCTAGTAAAAAAGAATATGGAATGTATCATAAATAATACACAAATTTTGATTCTTTTTTTGTTTTTTCAAATAAAATTTACATTTGCGGTTGGTTTTGCTAAATAAATGTATAAATAAATTTAAATATAAATATATAAATTAATGCTCATAGTAAGAGATTCTTATGTATTAATATTGCCTCGTTCTCTTACTGACAGACATTTATGTTAGACAAAACAGACATTTTATGAACTAAATCTTTAACAATTCTGCTCTTAAGTATAATGTCTAAAACCAGTAAACTGGGGCAATCTTATATTTTTATAATTAAATATTAATTATATTAAAATTAAATTAATATTAATTATAAACAGTGTCTAATAAACCTCATGAAGAAAAGTGTATGCTCATTATGCCTCTAGTACTGAAACAATGGTCAAGTGAGTCTGGAAAATGCTGGAGTACAAATGGCAGCCTAAGAATAATGCTACTTATGCCTCTTTTTTTGTCGGGTTGAATTAAATAATATAGACAAAATCTTGAACTAGCAAAAAGAACTCTCTCTCACCTCTAGTTCAACACCTGGTATCTTGTTTTCTTGGAATGGTAATGATAAGTCTGCCTTAAGTCCCTCAATACTATTTTCTGCAAAAGAAATAACAAATTTAATAATTTCAACCATCTGTAACAAAAGATTGCATTGAATAAAAATTCTATTCGCTTTAACTGGACAGATCCAATATAAGTAATCTCATGAAATGAAATGATTAGTTTATTTTAACACAGTTGCTTACTGTGACTTGCAAAAACAACACCTTCAATAATAGAAAGCAATCGGTCCTTAAACCAAGAGTCTATACAACTGTAATCCAGATTTGACCCCAAATTGTTATGGATACTTGAGGTTGATGATTGAAAAGTCGTGAAATTCAATGCCACAAAAACTCTAATACTATTCAAATAAATGCAAAAAGCTTAATTTTCAAATTATAAATTAAACATTAGGCTATTTATATGTTAATGATGACATTGCAGTTCTAACACTTGGTCTTTTTGGTTCTTGCCTTTAAGCAAATTTAAAGTTAAGATCAAATTATTCAAGAATATAATGTGCACATCAAAGAGGGGAATATGAAATTGCACAGCATAAAAGATGGATACTAAACATGCACTCTCAAGGGACACTACAAGAAGAATAATTGGAGTCCGTTACAGATATGAACAAATATAAGCTGAATATGCTATGGCAGCATTAAGTATACAGGCACAAGACATTAAAATTTATTTCCAGAATGGCCAAAATACGTCTGAGAAAATAAGTTGGCCAAACAACTGCACCTGATCAGGCTCAGACAAGATCCCAAAGGGATCGCGATGGTGCAGTGTCTAACGTACAGGCTTCCCACCGAGGGGGCCTGGGTTCCAATCCTGGAGACAACAAATATTTTTCGGAGGTATCCCGATCCCTACTTGAGGTGCTTTGTGGAGACACTGAGTGAGTACGGCATTTGTCGGATGGGATGTTGAACCATGGACCCCTTGGTGCCTTTCAACAAGAGTAGGCTAATGCCGACGCTGGGTTTCTCTCCACCCTTCCTATCTATCCCTAATGGCATAAATGACCTCAGCTGTTGGCACCGCCTCCCCTAAAACTATTATATTACTACTGAATTATATTGAAAAATTGGAATTGTTACCAGGAAATTAGTAATAGAATTACATTAGCAAAAGAGGCATTTGCCAGAAGAAGAGAAGAATGGATTGAAGAAGAAATCACTGAATTAAGATTCACATCTTCTCCCAAGGAGACGTTTTTTTTTCCCATTAATCCCTAATGGTGCAAATGACCTTAGCTGTCAGTCACCTCCCCAAAAAAACTACTACCACAACATGATCCCAAGTTGTGATTCCATCAGATAAAGACCAGATTTGTTATTTACGGCTGAGTGGCTGAAGAAATTGAATGTACTAACAATAAACTGTTTATAGAAAATGAGTGACTGGAATATATAGTATAGCTGTAGACTAATATGTTTCATGATAATTTAGGTCAAGGTGCTAGTGAAACAATTTCTCTATTAATACATTTGGAGCAAGCGGTGGTAAAATGTGAAAAATGGCACAGGAAGTTAGATGACAAAAATGCAAAAGAATGATTTAAATGTGGACAGAGTGCAAATCTTAGGGTGTGTTAGGACAGCACGAGAATTTAATATAAATAGGAAAAAAGTGAGACAGATTCGTGTGTGTTCCAGCAATTATCATTGCTCCCACCAGCACAACTCTAGGGGTTACTGGAACGCATAAGCCCTTCCAACTCTTACGTCATTATTGTAGTCCATGGGGAGGGTAAGAGAGGATATTAAAAAACTACTATCCAAATAATTTATGTGAAGGATATGAGACAGCACTTTCAAAATCTCCTTTCTAATGAAAAACTTGCTGGGATAATGTTCACATACGGTAGTATAGGTGTTGAACATGAGGATTTTGGCAATTCTCACAGAAAAAATTTGCCAACCACCTTTGTGGGTACTTTTACCTTATCAGGTAAAATAAGAGGCTGGTAACAAGATGAACGTTGAGAAGAAATCTTAATTTTGAAATTTATGCCATATCTTGGATCTATAGCCTTTGGTCATCATCAGCCTACAGTGAATGCCAGTCTAGAAATACCAACTTAGTTTTGGTATCTTGATAAAGGACAGTGAAATCTTGTTATAATGAGTGCAAATTTACATTTAACACAGCTCCTAAACTTCCTTAAACTAACTATATAGAATAATTTTTACCAATGATGATTTTATGATCACTAATGAGCTAATTCCTAAAACTTTAGAGTTTGCATAGCCATTACTTAAGGCATTTTACAAGATGGATAAAAGGATAAACTGGGATGGAGCTGGTATTGATTTAACATAAATTTTTAGCAATAAATATTGGGTGCTACATTAGTTTTGATGACATGAACTATTTTATTATTGTACTAATATAATAAATACTTGTACTAATGCAAAGACTTAATTTTGGAATTAATTTCTCTGAATATATTTTAAGTGTATTGCATTACAGATATGATTAAATCATACTTGCAATCAATATTCCTAAACAAAATCAACTTGAGAAACAGAATGAGCACTGCAAATCCATAGAACCTTCAAGAAATCATACACCCACCAAACCTAACTCATTTGCTAAAATCAATTAAACAAGTGGTTACGAACTGCATACTGAAGGTTCAAAATAATATCAAGTAAATAAAATATGAACTCTAAAATCTTTTCCCATAATTCAAAAATTATTCAAAATCTAAAAGTGTCATGTGAGGAAGTTGCAATGACCTATTTTACTTTCTTACCTGATTTTTGAATTTTCAAATAAGGACCCTCTGAATTATTCACTCCATAAGATGATAAGCCATCTTTGCCTGAGGCCTTATCAGTTGTCTCTGGATTTTTTTCTGAGCAAGAACAGTTTTTCTGGAAAACCTCCATTTTTTTCTCGACCTAAATTGAAATGATGACACAAGATTTCCATTTTTTTCATTAAGGTAAAGTCAATGATAAGTCATATGAATTATCAAACATCAGAACTGAAAACCAATTAGAAGCATCCATGATGTAGAAACTGATCAACAAATTTAAATTAAATTCACAATGATTATTTATGAACATTATTATTACCTTTTCTTTTTCAAGCTTCAATGCTCTGATTTCAGCTCTCAAATAATCAACCAGGTCATCCTTCTCTGCTTCCATTGATGAAAAATCAAACGCAACCTCCCTCTTGACTGAAATGTTGACAAATCCATGCAATAGTGAGATGTTTTCATGTCAATTCCTTTACAAAAACATGTACTTTCCATAATGGTATTGCTTGAAAGTGTAGTGAACAATTTTGAGGAAGATCACTCACCATTTCCCACTTCTCCAAAGGTGAAGTTTCCACCAAGATTTGGGGTGCTCCCAACATGATACAGCAGCTGAAAATGAAATCAAAAGCATTAACCTTTGTGGTGCTGAGGGTGTGGCTACAGTCCCACAATGAGACCCACACTTGGAAAATGACCATTTTGTTTCTACAGTAAATTCATAATTAAGGCATCTCAGTGTGTGAACTGTCAAAAACGAGATACATAACAAGCGTCCACTTAAGCGTGCCATTTCGAAAACGGTGAAAGTTAATATTGATAGGACTGATTTCTGCCACACCCTGAAATTGCATGATAACCTCCCACACGTACTGAAAACGTGAAGGTGATTCTCACCTCACCGTCGAAATACCCTGGAACGGAAATAATCCCGAAATGGACGCCTGCTCTATCTGGTACGCTGCCATGTACAGTACTTATCTCACTCCACGCTGGCGCTCAAGGTTCGAGAGCCTGCGCTTTGGCTGAGAAGTGCGCACCCCCGCGGAGAAAACTAAAGAGCTCTTTTCCGGCAACTAGGCACGCGGTGGAAAGACGCCCTCGGCATAGCCCAAGGAAGCCCGCCCGCACATTTGGAAAGGCGTGAACCATAAGCCCGTATGGTGAGGCGATGACTCGCGTCTGGGAGCAGCTCGCCGTCTCCCGCGCAGGTGCTCCGAGGGCATTGAAACGAGTCCCTCCAAGCCGACCGACTGACCCCCCCCCTTGTCCTCCCCCTCCGTCTGCACTCCACATCTCCGCCTCCCCACACACACCCCCTCCCACACCCCGACCCCCCTCTTTATCTCCGCGGAACAGGGGCCGTTGAGGCCCGCGGAACCGTCGACGGGTCGTCCGAGGGAGGCGTCGCCGCGCGAGTGGACGCTGGGCGAGAGAGTGAGCGAGAGATACCGGCGCGCGGGAAAGATAATCGCGCGGTGGCAACGGGAGGGGTGCCGGCAGATTGTGATACCGGGAAAGGAGACGAACCAAGGTGTGGATTCATGAGAGCATGGCGTCTCGGACATCAAAGGCAAAGAGAGGAGAGAGAGAGAGATATGCGTGGCGGCGGAAGGGAAGGAGCGAGGGGGAGGGGACGGCGGAAGGGGTGGTTTATGCTTTATTTGTTCAGCTCCACCCTGCTTCGTTCCCACTCCCACTCACATCCTCGCCTTATCGTGGATGTGGGTACACTCACCAGAGGCGCTTATGTATGCTCAAAAAGTCCTCCCTATCTCTTCGACGCATCCCCACCACAAACGATTCAACAACACCCAGGAAAAAGCTCGTTCTTCCTGTAAGCCAGCATATGGCGTTGTTTGAATTTCTTTCCCCAAAGCCTCCCTCTCACTCTTCTCCCTTTTGCACCTTTAGAGCCACGTCCTCTACCACACACACACGTGTGCAAGAACAGATAATGAAGAAAAAACCGCCAACCGCGTTGACAGTCGAGCACACGTCCATTCCCCGAAACGCGGGCGTCGCCACCGCGACAGGAATAGGGGGGGGAGGGGGACGCTTTCGTTTCCCATTCGTGATCATCGCTCCCGACGAAAGGAATTTCTATCAACGACGGATTCGTTGATTTTCACGCGAAAATGTGCAAGAACCCATCGATTGGGGGGAGAAAATGAACATCCTGGTGAAGTTTGGCCGAAAATTTAAGTCGGTGACAGTGCCGAGGCCCCTTCAAAAACTCGGCACTCCCGAAGACCCCCAGGAAGGAAATAGGGATGATAAAAGTGTACCATATCTTTGTGACAATTCAGTTCAAACTGGCTCGGGGCACTTCCTGGTGCTAGGCGGGAAATGACCACGACAGTGTCCAGACAGACTGCATGAAGTCGAAGTGCGGAAGGATTCAAGTTAGATGAGGAAAGAATGTTAGTTCATAGTCTGAAATTTGAACGTCATTAAAATATACAATACGTACGATGTTTTGCCAAATAATCGAAAATTATAAGACAAGAGTAATTCTCAGTTGATTTTTTAAAGCAACGGCAAAGGGCATTCTTGTCCGCAGACGAGGGAAAATTTTATGAAATGAAAAATAACTCCCAAAAGTCAGTCTTTTCGGCAAAATATTACATAGCCGTGAGATTTCATCTTACAGGACATGGGTTTTTGAATGTGTTGGGCCGCAGAATATGCCAAGAATTTGTTCCCACATCGCATCCACGTGGAAACAAGCACTCGTATGTCACTACTTCAATGCAGAGCCTACTCACTATTAATGCAGAGTCCTCTGGCATTGGGCACGCTCTGAGAGAGTCCTCTGAGCGTACCCAATTTCAATCAACCCAAAACCGTACAGTTTTAAATATTGACATCCTTTGTCGATAAACAAAATCCAATTAATTGAGCAATGAGCATATAAGATATGAAACGTGAAGAAAAGAAATTTTGCCTAATTAAACTGAAGCAAAAGTATGGGAACCTAAGGACCTCGGCCAAAAAGAGGAAGCACATAATATTAATAATAATTGAACTTAGTGCTCACCGAAGAGGGAGGTCACAAACAGCTGAAACAATTTAAGAAAAGGTATTTTCACACAAAATCCATGGTCAACTTAAATCTAACCCGTGATCCACGCTTGTTGAATGAATGCTCACCTGGACTAATCGTTTTGGATTTAGCAAACTTTTAGCCATTTATTGATTATTAATATATTGAATAGATTGAAAAAACAAATTATGTTCCTCATATTGATCTATATCTTAATTATATGAAGAAATAAGATAAGTAAAACTTACTTATAAATGAAGAGTTACAACTCAAATGCGACTATGGAAGATTGGTCAATGAATCGCAATGTAGAATCGATGGAGAATAGTTCAATGGATCCAAATACATTAATCCACAACTAACTATGCTTATCCACCGTCCAGCACAGACATAAAGTTCCTCATAACATGGCTCGCATAATCTTATCTAACAAGGGCAAGGTCCCATATGTTGATACCCCCTGTTTATTCAAATCACTCCATTTTCTAAACGAATGTTTCATTTCCGAAATAATTCTAGAACGAGTGTACATCAAGGTGTATTCGAAATTTGTCTTTTTTGGCAATATTTTTGCATTTATATATTTGCTTGAATATTGACTAGTAAAATGCGGTGTGGCCATGGATCGGGAGATCCCCGGCTCGAATCAGCTCCGAACGCCCCCACGCCTATGCCCACCCGAATAAAAACTCGGGAGAACCGGCCCTCACTACCCTGGTGGAAGAATTTTTAGCTCTGCGGGGCTTATTACTAAATACGCTCTGCCTTCCCGGAGAAACCAACCTTCCAGTTGATTATTGTAGTTTATCTTACGAAACTCGGTGATTAGCATGTCGCGTAACACTTCTGTTTTTACCAAAGTAAAAAGTTAGTCCACTTCCGCAAACAAATATTCATGATGTGTCGCTCCCTCACTCGATTTATTAGAACTGATATAATGTAAGCAAAAGAAATCAGAGATGTGTTGGGACAAGGTTGAGTATATTTACATTGTGCTATTTCCCATCCCATTCTGAAAATCTGTTCTCTCAGCGAAATGGTCTTTCAACAAATCGTCTACTCGGAACTAGTGGTAAAAATGTGCCTCCATCAGAGAATAGATTGAATATCTACCGTGACGCTCGGGCAAGGATTATTATTACCGAAAGGAGCGGGCATATTGGGAGCATACGTGACGCTATTGTAGCAGGTTTCGACCGGGGCGTAACGACACGTGTTGAAATGGCAACGGTCACAACGGCCTAGAAGGTAGGTGGACGTTGGCGCTTAAGACGACACTGATAGTTCGATCATTGGAGATGTGAACGGGAGATGATAAAAATTACGCACGAGGCTCGTCCAGAAAACAAAGGTACCCGTTTGCTCATAGATTGGTATATCGATGCCAAAACAAGTTGCACAGGAGTAGCCCATTTTCACATGTTGGCTTGGCTTTGGGTAACTTTCGCGTTTATCCTGCGAATTTTTTCACTGTTGTGTTTGTTGGAAATGAAAACGGCAACTACCAATCCTGCGGCGTACGAATGTGCGTGATGGGTTGCGCCCTGGTTGCCCAGCCCTCATCCCAAATGAGCTCAAGGCATGTGCCAATGGCATGAAGCATGACCGTCCCATTGCACATGATTAACTCCATAATCATGAGCATTGATATTAGAACTTGTAGACCATCCAGACTACAGTTCGGACTTCATTAAAACCTATTCATGAAACTGAAGAGACAAGATATGGAGAATTGAAAAGGCGTGAGGCAGCGGTTGAAGGTAGGGCTGACGGCAGAGGTGATGAAGGTATTCAAAAGTTGGTTAACAAATGTGACAATTGTGTAATAAGTGGTGGCGCTTATGCTGAAGAGTGAGAGAACATATTCAGACAGAATGCAAATATGGGGACATAATAACCGGAATTATAATTAATGATTTACTATGTTGCAAAACGTGCATCGATTTCTGAAAAAAACAGACCCCCAGCGCAGTCGGGGTGACGAGCGAAGGAGAGAGCGCATGGTACGGTAGATCGGCGAAGCTTGTGGCGTCGAGATAAGGTGGGCGCAAGATGTGACAACAGATTTCATTGTGAGCACTTGAATATACTAAAGATGAGACATTAGGCGCAAGGCACACTATCGTGGACACATGACGCTCCTTGGGGTACTGATATACATAGTATTACTTTCATGATGGCTGACCACACAAAACAACCGAACTCTGATTGCAAAACCAAAGCATGGAAGGCTTACTTGAGAAAACTACATACATGCTGAAATAAGCGAATTAAAGTCAACTTATAGTAATTATTTATTTGGGTAGAAGCGACCTCTCTTTCCGCAATATCCGGGCGGATAGCAGGTCATACCACACAGAAATTTAAGTTATGAAGATGAACCGTAAGAAAATTAGGATAATGGCAACATGAAAGCCTCTGGCAGTAAAGTTGACTGTTTAAGGAGGAGACAATACTTTGGAGAGGCAGAAGAGCAGCAAAAAACATATTCACGTAGTTGTTTATACGAATATAGACATGGGCACATGAAGATTGATATTATTTGGGTGGGAGGGGAGGAAGATGGAGGGGTGCGCATTAATCATGCCACACCTTTTCCCCACCTCCAATTCCAGGGAATGCTACCCCCTTCCAGCACATCCCTGGCAAACACCAACCATCCTCACTCTCTCTTCATAATAATGTAACGCATTTCACAGATAAAAATGGCGTCGCTTATCAGGAGCTTAGCCGGGGGTGGGTGCTGATCGGACTACGTGCTTCACTTCCTCCCTGATATTTTACACCCGCAAAAAGAGATGACTCAAATGAGCTCCATTAATAATTTTCTGCTCAATTTAATTTTCAATAACGATAAGAGAGCAAGTATTAACAAATTAAAAACCCTCGTTTTTGTGCAAGTACTCGCATTATTTTACACCATTCTACATCCAATTTTAGTAACATTTTAACGTAATGAACAAGTCGTAAATCATCTCGCCTCAAAAGGATAAACGAAGACGAGTTAGTGTAGATGTGTGAGGATATATCAGACACGAAAAAGGTTACCAAACACCACTGAAGTGAGCTTTCGATGGGAGAAATAACTCGGGAACCGAAGAAAAAGCGCAACTTATATTTCTCCGAAATTGTTTTCTGGCTACAGCACTTTTTGCAGGAAGCATTATCATTACAGAAACTTGCTGTTATCAGTCGCATACTGAAATCAATTTATTATTTGAAAAAAAACAATCTTGCTCATTATATGAGATTTCTTCTACTAAAGATTACCGCGGCCAAAATCTCCTACGATCGGCCTCGTTGAAGTATGTGACACCCCCTCATGTATTTATGATAAACTACTCCTACACGGAAATGATTAATATGCATCCCTGATGAAGCCTTTGTTCATCATTCTCGACGTCCGAAAGAATTTTTAAGCGGCAAAGCTAGGAATGAGGTGATTGCACTAGTAAGCGCTACACTTATCGGACACATTCAGAGACACGATAGCCCGAATAAAAATTGGCTAGGGAGCCGTGAACGGGGATCTTCAGAGAAAGAAGTCGGATGAGATACACGAAACAAATAGTAACACTGGTAAAAGTGAAAAACTACAATGCCATAAAGACGAGAACCAAGAAGGGACCAACGTCAGGCCAGCTGATGACCACTGATGGCGACAATGATGGGTGAAATGAATGCTTCAAGAGTTTTTAATCTGAAGAGTCAAATTTTATTATTTTATTCTACATGGGAAAACTCAAATCAACACAAATTTTAGCCCGGAAAACTCTTTTCCGAGTTTAAACTTACGAGACAAAGGCCATTAAGATGATAATCAAACAGATGGTTGAAAAAGTATGTCCGACTAGTCAAATTTTATCACTATCACACAAGTCCTCATCACTTTTTCCATACATTTTTCAAAAATGATATCAAGAGTGAAATTTTCTGTGACGTGAATATTTCGATTGGCGCAGTTTTTTGCGAGAAAGTCGGCATTTTCGTTTTGATTGGCAACGGACAAAAAGGGTGACATGGTTGAACACGTGGCCAAGACACTCCGATTATTTTCCAAAAATCTTATCGACAAGGAAGTGATCAACTGAACATGTTAGGACAAGCAAAAAACTTTTATCATCATTGGAATGCATTGATAAGGGTCGAGGAGAATATGAATCGGCACATCATTGAGCCATATTCGCAAAAAAACGCTTAATGACTTCACAGCTAATAATATGCTGTTTTACTGAAGTAGAAAGTCGTTGGGGGACGATGGGAGTCGACGCCTAAATTGCTTTTATTATTTTCGTCAATCAATAACTCATTTTTCAATTCAATTTCACGTCAATGAAAAGTTCATTCTATAAATGGTTCTCGCGACCTCATATGAGTTTTCGAAAACAAGCGAATATCCCTTGAGTACGTCATGCTCCTGGAGTCCGGGTAATTACTCAAATAATTTACAAATAAATTTACATGAGAGAAGAAACAGGCATTTCCATTGCATTATTTTGTCACTGATTAATTTTTGAACATCAATCATTTTCGTTTATACTCACAAAATCTCGGAACGACGGATTAAACATTAAACCATTTAAATATTTTCTGAATACACAGATATATTATTATTATTATTCTATTTCCCGAGGGTATTCGGAAAATAAGTTTTCAAGTCAACAACTCTAAATTGTTGTAGAAAAACAATGAGACTCAAAAATTCTCTTCTCGTCGCGGAATCATCAATGAAACGAATGCCAACTGTAAGCTGTTTCAATCAGGAAATGTCTAATTGAAAACGTGGACTCCGGAAATGGAATCTAGAAAACCACAGACTCGTTAGCTTGCAATTCGTTATGAATTTAGGCACGAGTTCATTGGATAGGCGAGATTTTATACATCGAGCGATGATTTTGGAAATGTGTTCACGCCGACGTAGAGAATATTTCTTCGAACAAATTACTTATTCTTAAAAATTTGACAAAACAATATCCACAGGAGGAGGCATTGCCAACCCTTTCTTTTCTCTCCTGACGTCGCCCATGAAAGTAAGACTGAATCAGACAATAAGGTTCCTATGAGGAGAAAAAAAATATGGATATTAAAAAAAATAATTATTAACGAGACACTTAGCAAGTACAGGTTGCAGAGTTTAAAGTTGATAAGGAACGATGGGTTAAATGGTTCGGAATCTTGTTCGTCGAGAAGAGAGGATGAAAGTAGATCGTTAACTTTTGAGGAGCGGGTTTGTAGATTACGGAAAGATGTATTTGGATAGGAAGGAAAACAAGCCATAAAAATGCAGGATGATAATGAAGTCCATTCGCAGAAAACGCAAATAATCACAGGCAATACAATCGCCGTAGCGGAGTAGAAGGGGGCTAAAGGATTTTAATTTTTTTAACAAAAATAATTTTTTCCTTTGAATCGACAAAAACAATTGAAAATAATGTTAAATTCGAAAGTAAACGCTCTAAAGAGACCGCAACGTACCCTAGCGTAGGCAATTTTATGCTTGAGAAGCATCAAATATTCCAAAACAGTTTCGAGTATTTAAAATTTGTTTTGAATTTTATTAAAGACATAAACATTACCCAAGAGAAGGAGGTGCGTCCCTTAAAGCCGCCCGTGAGCACCGCAATGTCAACGAATATCACTGAAGAGGGGATGTCAATTTCCACGGAGTTAGAAATTAGGGAGAGAGAAGACTGTACGCACAATGCAATACAATAAATACTTGGACCGTACAGCGCAAAACAACCGAAACAAGATCGCAAAATACCTCTGAGATTACAAATTGCCAATGAGTAAACCCCTCGCTCCGGCACTCACTTATTCTCTTATCTGTATTGTGGAATGGAATGCGCAGGCATAGTGATCCGCTCGCAGCCACGAACGTTAGTTGGCATGAAGCAATGACGTCACGTTGTCATTCACTCAATGGTGTTTTAAGAGGCATTAATGCCAGCTTTCTGTTTTACGATGAATGGCTATCAAACAGCACCCGAGATAGACCACCAGGATACTTCTGTTTAGTAATAAATATAATCCTAAAGACATTAGCCACATTACAAATGTCCTTACCTGTATTACAGGTATGCAATGACCGTCCAACAAATCCGCGGATCGAACCACGAGTAATGATTTAGTCATGAGCGAGAACATAACGTGTTCCCCCAATTGATCAGGTCCCAAGACATTCACTTTGAAAGAAATACCACCACAATAATAAACCGAAAGGTTGGTTTGATAGTTGACGGAAGAGCTAATCTTGTAATAAGCCCAACGAAAATTTTAATACATCGATATAACTGAGCCAAGTTTATCTCAAATGCTGACCGCGGTTTCCCAGGAAGATCTAATACCCGACAAATAACACAGCTTTGATGAAGGCGAGATCGAGAGGCGGCACCCAGATTCCAAACGTGTCCTCCAGTCAGTAAGCAAACACTACCAACTAGGATATTGGCGTCGCCTTTCCCAAAAATGCATGCATGACGTTATACTGGCATTCAAATTGAAATATTAAAAAAAGAAATTGTTGTCATTTGGTACGTTACTGAATGTATCGCTCCAAAGAGTGGCCGTGGTATCACGGTGACCACTGTGGCATCACAGTGATCCCAAAGGGTTTCAACACGCACCTTCGAGCTTGCCTCTCTGCGATATTAGCCGTCCTGGTCGATTTTTTCCCTCGTCCCCAATCGAGACGTCTTGCTTGCATGGGCGTTGTCCCAAGCCACGAGTCGTCAAAAGGAGCAGTTTGATACGGCCAACATCTGAGCGCACGTGCCACAGGAAGAGTGCGGAGTGGCAAGCGAATATTTGGAGCAGCGGAGAAGACAATTAATGTAGAGAAGGAGAGTAGGGTTGAGGTGGAGGGAGAGTGGAAAGGCGGGGGGGGGGGGGGCGGGGAGAGATACCGCGCATCCCCACTCGCCTCGTACTCGTGAGAATGGCCGAGGGTTCCCCTGAGCATCTCATGCAACAGCCGTTGCTGCACACCGCGATGCACAAGCGACAGGTGGCCACAGAGCAACAAACTCGCTCGCTCCCCGACCGAGGTAGGCTGAACTAGTGGGGGTAGAGGGGAGACCGCGCCAATCCGACCCCGCGAAAACACATACGCACCTCAACTCGACACTAGAGAACAACGGTCTCCCCCGTTGAAATAAGAGGAAGTTCACTTCTTATCACTTCCATGCCTTGTGACGAAAGACGAAGCAGTCGGGAAGGAATTCTGCGCGGACCGAATCGTCGAGTTCTAAAGTGAACATTCCGGGAAGGAAAAGTTTACACACTGCATTCCCAATTCTTTTCTCAGAATTAGGATGTGTATTAACTGGGCGAGCATTAATCACCAGTTATAGAGATATAGCTTTCAACACATACGTGATATGACTACGGTTGAGCCCTAATCGGAACAAAAGTAACATTTAACTGCTAATAAAATATAAATTCGCATGGTAATTATTACATGGACAGACAGAGTGAGAAACAAGGAAGTATACATAAGAGTAGAGTACGAAAAGGCCATGTGGAGAGCTCTATGGCAAAAAAGAACTAAATAGGTTGGTCACACCACGAGGCACAATGTATTAGTTAGATACAAATGAGGGGTAAATTGCAGAGACCGGGATGGTGCGGCAGCTAACGTACAGGCTTCCCGCCGCGAAGGCCCGGGTTCAAACCCTGGAGACTACAATTATTGTTTAGTGGTAACCCGATCCCTACTTGAGGTGCTTTGTCGAGAGCACACCCTTCCTTTCCCACCCATTCCTAACGGCGCAAATGATCTTAGCTGACAGTCGCCTCCCCAACAAAACAAACTAAATTGAAGAGACGACCCCACAAGAAAGAAGAAGGGACAAGTACATTGGGTGGAAATTAAGATGAATGTAGAAAAAAAGAGGTTAGGGGGGTGAGAGAATATTGAATAAGATAAACAGATGGCTGCAGCATACCGGTCTTGAAATACTGACAATGGTGATGAATTTTTACATGAGTAACATGCACAATTAGATTGATTGATGACGATTAGATTGATAGAATGATGTACAATACTTTTAGCACAAAACCTTTTAGTTATAGTACTTGAGTACAATAACACAGCCGAGTACTTATGTAGTGCCCTCTTCACCAATGCATGCGAAAAACTTTCACAAAATGTAGTCAGTTTATTTATATGCTCAATGCAGTTTGCACTGTGGCAATCAAATTAAATAAGATAAACTTAGAAAGTGGGTCGCGGTAGTCAAGGTGATAGGGCATTGGACTACTGACCCAGAGGGTAAGGGTTCGATTCCCGGGCAAGGCACTCTGGGCACCTGCACCTACACCCAAGCTATGTGATTTTTTGGGTACCAGATATTCCTGGGAAACCACAACCAGCACAGGGAAATGAACGGGCCCCCTACCCTGATGTCTGAATTTCACTCACCATCAGGCTTAGTACTAGGTGAACTCTATCATCACCTACCAAACCGACCTCAGGATTGATTACTGTGTTTATGGTTTATGGTAAACTTAGAGCCAACCACGACTAGTGACAGCAAAAACTTAAATATATTTTCTTTAAATCTCTACCAAAGGTCTTTAACTCCTCCCTCTTGGCAAAACCTTTATGTAATACAATTTTTATTATGAAGTCCTTACTACCTTGACCCCTTCCATCTGAAGCACCTGTTAGATATGTTAATTTTCCTGCATGATCGAGTTTATGCCCTCCCAATTTTACATTTGATTCAGCCTTTCTAATTATATAGATTCTAATTACCTTCGTTTTCCTTTCATTGATTCTCATTCCATATCTATCAAATTGGATCTGTAATGTACCGATCAATGACTACAATCTATTAGCCGACTGACCAACAAATGCTTAAAAAGTCAAAAATCCAATCAGCTACACACCTACTTTCATTCTTACCTGTGATCCTCACCATTTTCCCTGGGCACACATCGAAAGTATGAAAAGGGATAATGGACAATCCTATTTTACCCCAAAGCCTACAATTGCCCATCCTGATTCAACATCAACCATGAGAATCTGTCATGGAAGATTATTATTGGAGAATAATTTTTAAAGATTGCAGAAAACCAAAGCTATGATAGTTTCTAGAAACAGGACAGAACTCCCTGTAAATTTAAGGATAGGGGAATCAATGATAAGCCAAGTAAAAGAAATCTGCTACCTTGGGGTTGTAATTATAAGAGACAACAGATGCACCTCTGCAGTGAAAAGAACGATAGCCTTTTCGAAGATGGCATATGAAAATTAAAAGATGCTATCAGGAAACAAACACATGACATTCAAAAATAGAAAATTCTTTGCAAGAATTTGGAGCACATTATTACATGGATGTGAAACTTGGAAATTAGGAAAGAGGGAAAAGGCTCAGCTGGAAGCAATGAAAATGTAGATTTGAAAAAGCAACAGAGAAGTATTGAGAGAAATTAAAGAGGAAAGTAATTTAATAAAAGGGATGGAAAAAAGAAAAATTAAATATGTTGGACATAAAACAGTTTCTGGCGTAACTTGGTGGAAAATCTTCATATTGACGTTTTTATAAATCAAACCACTTTGATTTATAAAAACGTCTGTTGGACATGTTTTCAGACATAACAACCTCCTGGAAAATATAATATAGGGGAAAATGATTGGAAAAAAAGAAATAGGAAGGCCAATAAAGAAATTTATAGATTATATAAAAAGTACTATGAGAGTAACCACCTACAATGAACTGAAAAGAATGGAAATGGAGAGTGACCAATAGCTGCAGTGGCAAGGCTCCACCTTTAGAAGATGATGGAGAATGCAAGGTCTTTTGGCCTTGGTCTATTTATAAATAATAAAGATATTGCACAAAGCATATTTTATTTCAAACAAGTAGGGCAATGTGTGCACACCATTAGCTTTAAATTTTGCCCAATTTCAATATTGTTCATTAAAACTCTTCTTTTGACCATCTTCATCCTTTAATGCACAAGTATGTATAAACCTATTCCCTCAAAATGAACATGAAGCAAAGGGAGTGAATAAGAAAACAAATTTATCTGAATTTAATAACTGATCAGGAGGATTGAGTGGCATTTTGTGCCTATGAACAAAGTTATCTCGCTTCATGCTTATCAAGCCAACCTTGAGTAGAGTACAGAATCCCATGTGGGAAGGGCCTTACTTTTCTTGTGTCCCACCTATCAGGCAATGTTTTAAGTGCTAGAAAATTATGTAGTTTGGATTTAGCTGGTGTGATAACGTGAAATATCAAATTGGTCAAAACCATGACTACATAGTTAGTAGCCTATGGCTTTTCTTCTCATTAAACCAAGACCCAATATCCCAATCACACCAGCATCAAACTTTCAGATACATACTCAAAAGGATGAAATTCTACTCATATATTACAAACCAAAATGATAAACAAAAATTACAAAGAATTTACATTATTTACTGGCATATATATTTATTATGTTAGTGTATTTCATGACAAAACCATGTAGAACCTGCTCATGGTGAATAAAGTATTATCATTATTATAGAGTTGAAACTCAACATTTTAAAGAACATACAATAGTTGAAACTGTAATGTAAAAATGGACATTGTCACCTTAAGCATGGTACTTATCAGACCAACTAAGTCATTAGACAAAATGCAAATAATCTTTCCAGAAATTATGTGGTCACCAATACATGGCAATGAAAGATATTCCCTAATCAAAACATTTTAGTCTCACCCCAGTCTAAGAGAAAAGCAGTTTCTAAGGATTTTTATCCATGCCAAATGCCAGTATAAAATTCCTATCCTAGTCCAAAACCATCAACCAACAACGATTTACTTAGCAAACGTTCATATTTATTTGAATATACTTCTCGCATCATGAAAATCTCTCTTTGCTAAATAAAGGGTGAAAATTACATAAAAAATCTTTCAATATTTAATTTCTTTTGACTCATTTTACTGAAATATAAGAAGTGCACATCAGACACTTGCTGAGACATAATAGTATATGGGACACTCACTGGTTGCTGCTTCTTGGACTGGTATTGGGCCTGGATTGCCTGTGTCTCAAGAGCTGCATTCTGTTCTCTTAGTCTGGAAATCTGTAGAAAAAAGCAAAAAGCTTTCTTTATGATAAAAATTCCAAAAGTCATTAAATTTTAATTTATGAATGCCAATGTATTCTAACTCATGCACTGAATGAATATAATGTAAGGGATTTTATCAAATCCCAAAGTGGTTTAGGACATGTACTCCTGATAGTTGATGCATTGCCAAGTGCATACTAATGGCGAATACTATTTTAAAGGGATCAAATGTTTGAGGGCATGCACCATCATGAACATCATTTACAGAAAATAATATACAAAATAATAATTTCTTTGCCTAGTGATAAATTTTTCAAATATATGTTACATATATATACACCAACATATACAAAAGTAGCAAATAAATAAAAAACCAAAGTACACATAAAGTTTCAATTCTCCGCGAGTTCCTTATCACAATACAAGCATTTACCCAGGGAGAGAGCTTTTCCCTTGCTTACAGCCATAACCATTTGTTCTGGAAAGCATTAATATTCCCAAAGGTTAGAGGCAGCACCTACCAAATACTTCTGCACATATACATATGATATGATAAAATGCTATTTTTCATGTAAGGGATAAAAGGAAACAGGATAACTTTATTCAATCAAACAAGCAGCCATCTTTGGCATTTAATTATATTTACAGCTTGGGATCGTGATCCCTGGATCAGTGTACTATAAACATGTTGAGAACAGAATAAACCATAATGCAAAAGATCTTAATAATTCAAGACGCTGATGATCTCATGGTCCTGATAAGATATAATACAGAACTCAACCGGGAGGACAAGTTGATAATATGCACCTCCCAAGAGAGATGCAAATAGATATAAACACCAAAAAACTTCAATGCAACAATTTCAGAGCATAAAAATCACTCGCCTTGACTGGGATTTCCCTTTCTTTCTTTCAACTTGCCGTTCCAATGCTCTAACCAAGATCCAGTATTCAAGTCCTGATCAAGGAAACATTTTTGTGCATCTGATCTGCACAATTCCACCTTCCCCATCTCTCCTTTGTTCGTCCTTTATATGTTTCCTATCCCTTTTCCTTATATCTATTTCCTTCACTTTTAGTTTTTCCACTTCTATAAAAATTTCATCATTGGGAAGAATTATGTCCTTTGGGTACTTTTTCACATCAGTTTCTGTAGTTTGCAGCAGGTATTTCTATGCGTGAAGATATGATAGGCAGGGAATACTGGCAATTACACTCCCTGAGTTTTCCTATGCTCTGAAGATTTCTCTTTGATATTTGCCTTCGTAGTCACTTGTACTTGGTTTGGCACCTTTTAGTCACTTGTACTTGGCACCTTCTGCTGTTTTCTTTTGGGTTTGATTCAACCAATGGTTTCCCACCATGGAATTGATGAAAAGCTGCATTTAAGCAGGAAAGCATTTCGCTTCACTCAGATTGCAAAGTCGCTAGTTACTGAGATTTGGTGTTTTCAAAACTTCAGTAACAAAAGAAGAATCATCAAGCTGAGAAAATCTTTTTTTCTACATTAGCATAATTAAATTATATAATAGATTAAATCATTTACAAAACAGATTGTTGCTAATGACCACTACTGTTTTCAACAAAACCAGCAGCAAGAACTCTTTTCAATTGATTTGGCATTTAGTGGCACTAGTCCAGTTTTCCTTACTGACTGGCTTCGCCGACCAAAGGTTCCAACTACACCAAGGGTAACCATAAAAATAATAATTTCAATGCTGTTAAGCAAGAGAACACACTGAATAGTTAACCTAAAAGTCACAGGTTCAAATCCCACCTAGAAAACTGAATATACATTGTCTATGGTTAAGCTTGCTGTAACCTCAACTGTTCATACATCCTAAAAATAGCCATTTAAGTTGATTCAAGGGCAGCAGATCTACTCCCTGCTTTTGTGAGTTAAATAGCCTTTATCTTATTCAGACTATTCGTATTTTGATTAGCAGAATAAATGCCGTAGCCAAGGAAATTACAAGAATGAAATTTTCATTCATAAAAGTTTCATTCTATAAATATAGTTTAACCATATACAAGTGTAATTACTTGGTAACCAGTGCATTATAATGCAGCAATGTTCATAATTTCACTTGCAAATGTGACTTGCTTCACTCTTGCATTAAATTTAATGGCATACCACACACCACATTTTTCTCTAGTATGCAAAATATGGATGTCAAAAAGCTGTTCAATTTGCCTCTGTCATTTTTGCTCATTTCTCAAAACTTAACTCCAAAATACGTAAGAATGATGGGAAACTTGCACACATAAAACCCATTGATTTTATTCATAGAAGTCCATGTTCACATTAGTTAAATCTGGTTCTCACTAAGTAAACAATACCCCCAATTTAATTCTTTAAAATGCCAACTTGGATTATGCAGTACCTTTAGAGCGAGGAAGAAATGAGGACATAAAAGAAAAGAGAAAGGTAGAGTCAGGATGTTTACCAATGATGACAAACTGTGTAAGCTTTGATAAGATAAAAAAGCAGAGGAGAGAGACAGAGATAAAGAAAAATGAAGAAAAATATCATGGCTGATGATCTCATGAAAGCTTAACACAGAAGGTAAAATGTTGATCCAAAATACTAAATTTTGATACCATGACGTACAAATAATATACATTTATAAAGCATGAGTAGAGACAAAGGCAGAGGGCAACATCCAAACTTTCATTCTGCCTGTTAAAGCCTAGTGAAGTCAATACTATGCAAAAGCAAAGGCAGCTACTAAAATTTGCAAATCAAAAATAATATCAATGGCGAGAAATACATAATTTAATTTAAACTATTTGATAAAATAATGTGTGAAGGACTTAGCAACACAACAGCAACTTTTACAAAGTGATACAAAGTATTCATGAACCACAAATTCGATGAAAGTAGACTTGGCGACCAACTAACACCAAAACATTATCCACAATAAAAGACTTGAATAAAAAGCTTTCCCCATTCTTTAGTAAGATAATAGATTACATTTTTTTTCCATAAAATACACATAAAGCCAAAGTAACCCAAATTTTATTGTGGAAATCTTACAAAATGAATCAAGCCAACGAGTATGATATGAAGCATCAGGATATGCCATGTTGGAGTTATGAGGCACAACCTTTCTGCTGTGTAAACAAGCTGAGCAAACCTTGCCCTTTATCTCATACGGAAATATGGAGGAAGGGGTGATGAAATAACAAGAAATAGCCATATTGCACACACACAGCACCAATAATCTGCCACACCCTAGAGTGATCAGTAAACATTAAAAGAGACGCCAATACAATATTGCTATCAAAAAAACATATGGCCAACTATCTTAGTCCCCCAGAATTGGCGTAAACTGCACCAAGAATATACTTCACAACAATATCACCATCATCCAGAATTTTAGCCACAGGAGATTCATAAAAAAACTTTATGGTAACGACAAAAAATTTAAAGTAATTAGTGGTTCCAAATACATATTAACTTATTTTTATGCTTAGTCACCATTTCATTCCTAAAACTTTTGATATCATAAAAGAAGTACCTTCAAATTCACCACATAAAATTCTGTCAACTAGGATTTCAATAAGTTTTGTACTGAGCTTTTCAATTCATCCATTTACATGAATTGTTGAGAAGCAAACCAGTTCTTGCCATGCACTGACATACTAAATTCATGTTTCATCACCAAAGATGGAATGGGAAAAACATTAATCTCCCTCACAATTGAAATGGTTAAAAAAATCCCATATTACATTCTCTTGTCTTTGTGAGCATTTGTCCATATTTCCAGGATTCATAATGCAAAGTTTACTTTCCCCTAGAGTGTCAGTCACAATTCAGAACAATTCTGCCATTGGAACTTCTGGGAATTCCATGGAAAGATTAGCATCTGTCAACCAATAATTTTCTCCCAAATTTACACTTAACATGACTCTGTCTGGACACTTTTTACAGTCAATACTAGCAGCACTATGTCCTCTGGCATTTACGAGTCTAACCAATAAATGGGTTACACAACCACTGCGATTAGTTTTTATCACACTCATTATAACACACAGTCAGGCAAAGGTAAACTACACTAAACTAACAACAATATGATAGTTGTATGTCTAACAGACCAGTTGAAATTAACATACATACACTTCGTAATCAATGCCTCCAATCACTATTTATAACCAATCAGTCTTTACTTTTGAAATGCATTTTGTCCAAGACAAAGCGTCCAAACATACTTCCTTTAAATCTATAAAATGATGTAAACTATTGAAGTATATTGAGTGAAGAATTTTCTAATTACAGACAGCTTAACTTTCAAATTCCATTAGTCATGTCAAATGATTTTTATTATACATTTTCACATCTAACATAACTCAAACCTGTGCACATGTAAAGGTCCCAATGCCACAGGTCACTTACTGCTAGCTGTAATTGACCAAATAAAGGTAGCTAGAGGCAAACATGTTTCATGAAGTATCTCTATAAATGAGGATCCATGTGATTACCTTCTTCATACCATTTCTGACCAAATGGGATAACCTTGGAAACTTTATTCCAAAGCTAAGTCTATAAATGCCAGCTGGATAAGTGCCATGCACAGGTCCTTCATATTATCATTTAAAGTTTGCAAAATACCTGTGTGCCTCTTTTTGAAATTGTTGCAGGTAATTATACTCAGATGTGATTCATATACATGAACACTGGTCTATATCCAGTGAATGGAACATGCTTCAACCATCAGTGGGCATCATCAACCATTGGGCATCAGTACCCAATGTTTTTTTCCCCACCTGGTCTTAAAAATGGAGGTTCTCATGGAAAATGGAGTTCTCATTCTTGTGACTGTGAGAATACACGTATATTATCCTTCTGTTGTCTACTCTTACAGTTTCAGTAATGAAGAGCAGGTAGTACATTTTGGTGAAACAAATATTCATTTAAATATATTGATTTCCATCTGGCCACTATTCAACATTCTTCCTCGATCAAGTTCAATGTGTTCCTCAATAAATTGTTAGAACGACTGGAATTAATCTGATTCCTGAACAAAAGCAACTATGACACACCTAACCTATGCACCGGTTGTATTGACAATACTCTTACTAACACTAATTTAAGACTAGTGAAAACATATATTTCTAATAAAGTCACATATTTTAGGCCATTTTTCACTATCTTCTCCAATTACATTCAACTCAACTATTGATGCATCTGGACACTCCCAGTTTCCCCCAAACCCTTTTTTTGTACACATGGCACAGAGAAAAGAACTGGCACTCCTAACCTGAATGAATGAATTTCACATGCTGTAGGGCTTTATGAAATGCTCTACCCTAACCCACAAAATCACCCCTTGGATTAACTACTGCAGTGAGTTTGGATATCTACCCTTTAATACATATGTAAGAAATGAATCCTAATTACCTTGAACTTCATGGATGACTTTTGCGTTTTGTAGTATCATAACGGATAAGCACTTAGCCACCAGTCAAAAAGTAATGGGTTTTGATCTGCACATTCATTCTGTCACTCCTCCTCCATAAATCCCTCATCTAAGTCTATGCCGAGTGCTTTTCTGGAAACCGACTAAGGGGAGACTAAAGGAAACGAGTGAACGGCCCAAAACAGTGAATCTTCACCTGCTGTATGGCTTGTTAACCTGAGATCAGTACCCAGACATAACAAATCATTCTTTGGGTGAAGATATGTAAGTGTTTTGGAGCAAAGTAAATTTCCTTGCTCTGGAGATTCAAATAGATTTTTTTAATGTAGAGTTTGGCAATGTGCACAACAAACAAAGTTTCAATTATTCCTTCTATATTTTTTTCCAAAATCTGCCAAGCCTTAAAATGTGTAATTTTGCTAAATGTTTTAATGAAACTCTTCATCATATAGTCCCAGGGGCCTATAAATATTACAATTCCAGGGTCCACTAGCATAACATTAAACACCACAACTGCAATAAACCATCCTGTGTACTTCCTCCCTCCCTTCATTCTGTCCAATAAGTTCCATCTTATCCTCCCTCTATACTACTGACTGAAAATTCTTCCCCGTATTCAAGTCTTCAACATTCCTATGCCACTCACTGTGCCCTGCATTGATTCTTCTCACCATCTCTCTGACTTTCTCCTAAAAATCTTTTCTCACGATCCATAACACTTCTTAATTTATATCCTTTAGGTCCGATATACTTACACCTTTATTCACCACACCCATATATTGAAACTCTCCATTATACATGCTTTGTATAAAAAGTATCGGGAAAGTTTAGGAAAAATAATTTATTTCATATACAATGCCTTAAAATTCTTCAAAGTACATCCCTTGAGCATCGACAAACTTTTACCAGCAGTTTTTCCACAACTCAAAGGCTCCCTGGTAGGCAAATTCTAGAAGGTCCTCAAGGGTACGCATGCAAGCTCCTTTGATGGCACTTAGGGTCCCATGGTGATGTCCTTTGAGAGAGGATTTCACTTTTGGGAACAGGAAATAGTCTGCTGGTGCCAAGTTGGGACTGTAAGGGGGTTCAGGAATTGTCCCGCTGCTACTAGAGAAGGTCTTCGCAAGCAGACACTTGACCCGGATCTTGGTCGTCCGTCAAGACTTTTGGGATGGGTTTAGCACAGATCTTTTACAATGCCAAATTTTCAGTGATAATGGTGCGCACTGTCATCTTATCAATGCTAATACGATCCACGATCAGGTGCACACTTTACCGATGGTCTGAACTCAGCACTTCCCGCACACGTCAAGGAAAATTGTTTAAGATAATTTATATACAAACCTTGTAGGTTTATCTTATCACCTCAATGAACAAATTTGACCCATAGAAAAATAGACTTTATTAAAATGATTTCACTAATCATTTCTTTAGATCATTAAATTACCCTGGTTGGCAATTGACCTTAAATAGGGTCAATTTCCACCGATTGGCTATTTCAGTCTGGTGACATGATAAAAATATTACTGTGGAAAGTTATGGGAAACAACCCAAATTATGTATCCAATAAAATAAGATGGAACAAAATATGAAAATGAATTATGGAAACCACATGACTCTACCCATAGGGTATTGCCTCAGAGGTAATCATTACACACAATCCTTGCATAGCCAAGTGGACAGCAACATGAAGGAAGATACAGCAAAGGAACACCAAGTAGAATTCCTCTACTGTCCTTAAAATGTTAGAACAATTCTGAGGACAGGAAGGAGTATTAGATGGGAATTAATGATTTTACTGATGAAGATAAAGGGGCAGGTATAGTAGAAGAAAGGTAAACATCTCAAACAAGGAATAAAGAAAGCAGCTTATGAATGAAGAAAAGAAAATGGATGAACCACAGATATAGGGAGAAGAAAGGACAAAAATCTAAAAAAAATAAAATGAGGTGAGGAAGCAATAGAAAAAGGAAATATGGTTGAAAGATGAGTGTGAAGGAGATTTCATGAAGTCAAGGTAAAATGGATGTAATAAACAGAAAGAGCCTCTGTGGCACAATCGGATAGCGAGTTCAGCTGTTAACCGAAAGGTTGGTGGTTCGAGCCCACCCGGAGTCAAATTTTTTGCCGGCCCCGGTGGTGGCAGGGTAATGTCCTTATCTGCCAATCCAAGGGTGGCGGGTTCGATTCCCACCAGGGTGGGATTTTTTCCACGTAGGGCTTGGGTGTTTGTATTGTTGTTACTGTTGTGTTGTCATTTTTGTCCGATGTAAAGGCCAAAAAGTGCTGTTTTTGGGCCATAACAAAAATAAATAAAGGTGAAGGTAAGGGAATTGTCAGGATTTAAGAAAGGAATATTCATTTACACTCTTGGAGATTAAATTACACTCTTGAAATATTGATCAAAGAAGAAAAGATTCTGAGACATTGGAAACTATGTATAAAGAAATGACATATGCAAAATAATGTTTATCAAAGGGCTGTTGCCCTTTTTTTAAAAGTGAAAAATACCTATTAAGACAACGGTCCAATAGAAATATAAAAGGTAAAGATAATAGGTCAACTAGTTTCGATATAGAAAGGGAATATGATCACAAGGACAAGGATCACTTTGGGCCAGGAATACTTGACTGCAGGATTGACAAGGCATTAAAAGAAATGAATTGGAAGAAGGCAAATGGAATAGAAAACATTCCAGCAGAACTACTCAAGAATTTAAGAAAATAGGAAAGAAAGAGTTTTTTTAGGAGAGAAAGATAGAATAGGAAAGAAGGAGGGCTTCTATGTGCCATTTTTGAGGAAGGAGCTTAAAGATAAAACTTTGTTAGCTCAGTATTGATGCACATTCCTAAAGGGAAAAACAGCACTACACGAGAACTATAGATCTATGAATTTAACTTGACATGTAGCAAAATTAGTACTTTAGATCATCAACAAAAGAATGGAGAATACAGCAAATGATTACTTAGGAGCAGATCAGTTTGGGTTTAGTAATGGGATGTGCATGTGCAATACCATTGCAATAATAAGGCCACCAGTAAAAAGTAACACAGTATAAGCCATATGTATTTGCATGATTTGTGGATTTCGATAAGGCTTTTAGTACAGCCAACTGAAAACAATTAA
Organism: Hetaerina titia; assembly: GCA_037158775.1. Taxonomy (NCBI): domain Eukaryota; kingdom Metazoa; phylum Arthropoda; class Insecta; order Odonata; family Calopterygidae; genus Hetaerina; species Hetaerina titia. Next base: position 13,886,884 of record CM073777.1, on the reverse strand, counting down.
TGAAGTTTTTTGCAATGATAGGAGTAGGCTGGATGGATAGACTATTTATTCAGATCCTGTACCAACCTTGGATTCAGGTGTGGATTGTGAATGGAGTCAGGATGGGCAAGGCTAGTCATGGGAGTAAAACAGATATGGCCATTACCATCTGTTCTTTCCCACATGCATATACATGGAGGATGGGATGTTGCAGTCTAGTGAGCTGAGCATTGGACAACTGACAGGGAAAGGAAATGGCGTGAACTCTGAAGTGTAAATCACACTCTATTGGGCTTATTACTGGGTGAGCTATACCCTTACCTTCTTTTTTGAAGGAGGAAACAGTAAACAGGGTCATCACTCATTTCTAACCTAAAACTTGCTTGACTTTTCCAGGATTTCCAGATCAAAAATCATGTTTTCCATATGCTACCTCAAAATCTGAATTAAAAGCATCATGAATGAACCAAATCTAAGTATTATAGACTTAAATGCTCTTCATGCACATCTGATAAAATTGTTTGGCATAATGTGTGAAAATCAAAGGGTTAACATAACCCTATGCAAGAGGTAAGCATTAAGTTTTGATAAGCAACACATTTCCAACATTATAAAGTATCTTGCCCAAGTTTTGAAGGAGTTTATCTGTCTAAAGTAAATGAATGCCCTCAAATGAATATCCACAGCAATCATTTTAACACAGAAAAAATAGGCAATAAAATTATAAATTCAAATACAGTCACAAAATATTCCAACTCTTAACCACATGCCTAATAGGATTTTAATTTTTTTCTTAACAAAGTAAGGTTTTTTTTTATTTTTTCATTTCATTTTTATGTGCATGACAAGAAAAGACGTAGTATTACAGAAAATCCTTATTATGTGCTTTTAATAAAAAATTATAAACTTGACCTAAGTATCTTTACAACATTTTCTAAAAGTTCTTCACTGTGTGGTAGATTTTGAAACATGGTGCAGCACAGAGTCAAAAATCACATGCTTGACAATAGAACCTTGTTTTTTTTTTTCTTATTTTTTTGCCACTTCCATCCCTTTTGGCACAACAAACTGCACACTGCCTGCAAGGCTTTTCCTTCTTCTCTGTGGGTGGAATATACTCGGAGAGGTGCCTCTCAGTTAGGCATTGAGGATTTGGTTCTACTGAAGGCCTTCCACCCTTCCATGTCATATCATGTGTGTGGTATCTCTCAATTATATCTTCCCCTAGTTTCATTCTAAAATCTAGGTTACTTTTTGTTCCACCATTCTTTCTATACAACACAACAGCATGTGGCCTGGTCCAAAAAGGAAAAAAATGTTTTATAATACTTTTTCCCCTTTTTTTAAGATGGGATACTTTGTTAGGTGCTGATCTACCTTATCTACTCCACACATTATATTTTTATACTCAACAGTGACTTTCAGCTTCCATAGCACCATATCCCTTTTTTTTTTAATTCAAAAAATTTTGTATTATGTACTGAAGAGAGGACAATAACAGCCTACCTATAGAAAGATTAGCATATTCCTCATTCAATACTGACCCTTTTCCTGTATAAATAATAAATGACCATTTTTATCCAGACTTAGATTCACAAAGCATAAACGTTTTTACCCCAAATGTGGCTCTTTTCAGGACAACCTACTGAATTCATGATAGCCTACCCTTATACAGCATGAGACTTTCATCAACAGGGCCAAATTTTATTTAGCTTGATACAAGGGTGTCCATCTCTAACAAAGACACTATTGTCTGCAAAATGCAGATTTCATTTGACGAGTACAAATCTACAGTATGACACAACCTTTGAAAAGAAAGACTCTTTACGCCTTGAAAATTTTTTCAAAACAGATGATTCTATGCACTGGTCAGCATATAATTTGGTTTATACAGTTATTAATTCAATTAGCTAATCATTAATAAATGCCTCGAAGTGTTGAAGAATTCCAGCAGTTTCATCAACTTCTAAATGAACAGCATGAGAAGCAGTAAAAGGAAATCTTGAAGGTGGTGGTTTGGGATCTTGATGGGAATCCATCGGACATCACACTCTTGCATCAAGCAATTGGGTAGTTATATCTTCATCATAATCAGAAATATGTCAGTATCTGAATCTTCTGAATCATACATGGAAATGCTCTAGAAATTACTAGATTCCATGAGAGAGATGATAACAGGAAACTAAACATAAAAATAACAATAACGACATTTCAAAACACAAATATCTCTTTAGGATGAAATATTAGAAAAATATTTGATATCATTTTATGAACTGACAAATATCATACCTAATCTTGTGATAAGAAATAAAGAGAGATAGTTAAAAATTTATATGTTCAAATAACTAACAGCAAAAAGCCTGCCAAATATCTTGACTATCGAAAACAGTGTATGAAAGATTACCACTTACGATCAGAAACATTGACGTCCTAACCGAAATATTGTAAATAAAAGAATCAAGTTCCAAGAGTTTCCACCTACTGTCTCTAGTGTGCAGTATGCTAGAGGCAACTAATGAGTAAAATAGGAACTTTTTGAAGAAAGCAATCATAAAAACATGAGTAAATCAGAACCGGAGCAATAAAATTTTGGTGCTCGTGCCACACATGGGCAAGTCAATTTCAGGAGGAAGCAGTTGCCTGTCAGACACGGGCATGTCAGGCAAGTGGCTAACTATTACTGTAGCTAGTTCATTCAAAATTTTTATGACGTTACAGTGAAATGCCTTAATTTGTCAATTCCTGACTAAACATTGATTAGTGCAAGTTTGTACTTCACATCATCAAACCTACACACATGGTCTGTGCAATAAATGCACGAACTAGTGCAATCTGGTGGCCATAATATGGACTATAGCACCCACTAGCAGTGCTAGTTGCCCAAGACCCAATGAGCCGTCTGTGCTTGGTGGATCATCGAGCTACACATATGGTGCCAGTTATGTTAGTTTCTGTTGTCCTTGTTTTAACTGTTTGTTGAAAATGGAAATTGACGAAATCACGGAGCATCAAATCAATGCCAATGGTTTGGGTGAAGAAGACTGACATGTTGACAGCTGTTTACACTGGCAATGCTTTGTAGAAAACATCAGTTTTCAAGTGGATTAAGCATTTTAAAGATTGCCGACAAGATGCCACGGATGATGCAAGGCCGGGGATGACCTTCAACCACCCGTGTTGACGATCGTGTGCGGTCCCTTGTCCTTACTGATTGTTGAAAACTGTCCGAATGATAGCTGATGAACTGAATTTAGGAAAATCAACAGTGCACACCACTATTTTAACCGAACATGATGGATTGATCCTTCACCATGACAATCCACCTGCACATTCAGCACTGATAGTTCGCTAGTTTCTGGCAAAAAATTCAATCACCATCCTTGCTCATCCTCCTTATTCGCCAGATCTCGCCCCCTGTGACTTTTTCCTATTCACAAAATGCAAAAATGTGATGAGGGGAAATCACTGCGAAGACGTGGACACAATAAAGCTAGAAGCAACGAGAAAACTAAAAAGCTTAACTACCGAGGAGTTCCAAGGGTGGTTTAAACAGTGGAAAAGAAGATGGAACATAGCAACCAATAAGGAGTACTTTGAAGGGGAAAAAATCAATATAGACTAAATTTTGCAAAACAAAGTTTTTATGGCCTCAGTTCACATATTTATTGGACAGACCTCATATGAGTTAAATCTATGAGATGTGTCATCATGCCAAGTTTTGTGAAAAAGTAACAAATGGTTTCCAAATCAATTTAAGGGGGAATATAAATACTTAGTGGGTCATGGTAGTCCATGGGTAAAGCATTGGACTACTAACTGGAGAGCCTGGGTTCGATTCCTGGGCAAGCCTCTCTGGGCACCTGCAGCTCCACCCAAGCTATGAGATTTTTTGGGTATCAGATCTTCCTGGGAAACCATAAACAGCACAGGGAAAGGAACTGGCCCCCCCTACCCTGATGTGTGAATATTCACACCCCGTCGGGCTTACTACTGGGTGAACTGTGCCATCACCTACCAAACCGACCTTAGGGGAGATTACTGTGTTTATGTTTTTTTTAATAAATACTTTTATAGCAAATGATACTGTCTTCATTTATTGTGAATAATCATATAAAATAGCCATTTTGTGCTTCTATTTATGTTGAGCTATTTTACATAACTGACCAAGTATGGCAAGTTATATAAAAGGCATATTTAAGCATTTATGAAATTGATCTCCAATTTACCTAGAGCATTGTGCTTACACAAGCATCACTTCCAGCAAAGGAAGGAAAATTTCATTTTCATGAATCCCTCAAGGGTATTTTGACATTTATTTGAATCATACATGTAATAAAATAGATGAGCAACCACAAAACATCCACCTGTCATTAGATTGAATCTAGTATAACAGAGAAATGAGTAAAGAGTTGAACATTTCATCAATTAATTGCAAGAAAATGAAATTTAATTATATTGTTAGCTGAATATATAATGCATTTTTGGTACAAGTGGCATTGATTTGACTCCAGTATTGTTTCATTGGTAGCTATTGCAATTTGAAACATGATCAATTCACTTACTACAAAGATTGAGATATCATAAGATGCTTTGAAATTTTGATTTTACTGTGCAAACCATTAACAGCTTAGGCCTATGTAATGCCACAGGAAGGTTACCAAGAACCAGGTTTTCCAGAAAGCACACTTATTAGAGAGTGCAAAATGTTTTTAAAGGAGAACTCATTTTTTAAAGGAGGGTGGACCTAGAGCTTCATCCACTGGTCTAATGGAACTAAATATTAACACTGCCATTGTGAGAGAATATTGTCAAATAACGCTGAGAACACTTTCATAAATTTTGAACATTTCATTTCACATGTTGGCAACAAAAGAATTACCTAGGAGTCATGTTATTGCATGGTGGTTTACAAGAGTGCCTACACCCAAACAATTGAGCTTTCAATTTCAAGTTTTTCTTGCAGTTAAAGTTGATGTTACTGGAAGATGAGCAGTTTATTTCTACAGTTATGACTACAACTAAATTTGGCTACACTATTTTGAACTTTAGAGCAAACAACAAATCTCTAAGTGGCTATCTCCAACACCAAAAAAGCCAAAGTGTCAGCTTCAGAAAAGTTCATTCATGGTTATAACTTTTTTTAAATGTAAATACAGGTAATGATGTACCGACAAGTTATACCAGCAAACTTTAGATTGCACTGAAAATTATTCAAGGTCATAAAAATTGCAAAAGGCCACATATCAAAGCTGGAGGCTGCACTATGATAATTCATCATTGACCATGCAAATGCTGCTGCTGATAATCTCATGAAAATAAATTCCAAGTGTTTCTCCATCCTCCCTATAGTCCACACTGTTCCTGTTCCCCAATGTGAAGAAACATCTTCATGGAAAGCATTTTTTATAATCAGATGGGAACATAGGTAAACTGTAAATGTTTCCATTGAAATGGCTACCACTAAGACAATACTGAAGTCAAATCAATTGAGACTATGATCACTTCAAGAAATTTCAATAATTGGATATGATCCTTGGTCCACCAGCAACAGTAAGCGTAGGATTTGCCACAGAATGGCCAAATCTGCAGATAAAATCGCACCCTTCACTCAGGCTAAGAATGTGGTCCCATGAAGGCATGCAGTAGAGGCTGAGGATGGTGGGATACAAATAATTGAGAATCGAACTTTTTAATTTAATTCATTATCATTAGGGAGACGAACTGGAAATTTTGGACGACAAATTACTAGATAGCCTTCCCTTATAAAACACTCTGGAGTCATATTGTCAAAACATCAAAGAACAAAAAAATGTTTTTAAATTGTTCAGGTAGGTATTGGAAGGCGTTGAAGGCTGGAGTGCAAATAGGTAGGGGCTATAAGTCCCACCTATTTAGAAGATATAAGTCAAATGGCTATTAGCAATACTTAGCACATTACAGAGACAGGGTGATATGTATGGGGTGATAATTACTAAAAAGAAAGGTAATGAGATTATCATGAAATGGGGATTCTAAAATAATCATTAAAGTTAAGGGACATAACCTAAAACAGGTAGAACATTTCACCTATTTAGGAAGTGTTTTGGAGGATGGGAAGAGTATGACGAACATTTAAAGAAGTAATGTATCAAATAAAGATGCATTCGCAAAGTGGTAGATGTTGATAAAAAAAAACACCCTAGGGAAATTTTCATAGAATTTATTTGCAAATCTTTCCCATTTGACTCATGGATTCCCTTAAGGTCATTGTATCACATAAAGTCTCGCCAGTATAAATTCCATGGTTATTCGAAACACACTACTGAAAAGCGTCATGAACTTTTCTGATATACCTTATTATTTATATTGGTATGTGTTGTGAAACATACATATCACATACACGATGAATGAAACGATAACACACCATACACAAAGGCTGTCTATGATACCCAACGACCTGTATGAAAATATATAGGGTGACCCATTGTTCAGCTCGCCAACTGACATTTTAAACCATGTAAAATGTGTTGGGCAGTAAAAATATTATGACATTACTACCACACGTAACTCCAATTAATACTACTTATGCGAATGGTATGCCTAGCCCCAATTTTATACTGTGATAAGAATTCGAGATATTTATAACTTGTCCACATTGCCAAAGAATCTGTCCATTTATTTCTAATGAGGGGTTTGATGACCGATGCGAATGTTTTATCTCCAATGCAAAACTAAAAGCTATAATATCTCAGTAACCCCTACAAAACTAATGAATGTGTTTTTCATTTATGCTAATTTTTAATGAATTAACCAACTAACCCCAAAAAATTGATTAATGCATATGCATGCATTTTAAAATTAGTACGTAGTGTGGAACATACCTCTAGATCTTTAGCCGAGCAGAGGCTTTCCAAACGTTGTATTTTCTCTTCTGCATCGAGCAACTGCGATTCGTGACCTAGTGAAGTGTTAAACATTATTTAGAGACTGAAACAATTCACCCATACCTCAAAACACTAATAGGCGAAACAAACTTAGGACATTAAAAATAGGAGCCGCGATTGCCCTAATAGTATTATTTAATGTTACGTACCACATCCTTCTTCCCTACCCTCGGCCACTTCAGACAATACCTCCTTTGTGAAATTGGTTATTTGTCCTTTCAACGATGACAGCCCTTCCCCCAGCCACGCCATTTCACATATTTACATGTACCGCGATTACAAGTGAGTGTTTACAATTTCAATTAAGAAATTAAAAATCTTGAGTGCATGAAAAAAAATGTAATCCGTTAGAAAATGGGTAATGACATGCTGTAAATTGTGCCGACGTATAGATTAAAATGATATCTACTGCTAGAAAATCTATGTTACCTTTACGTTTAACATTTGACGTACGAAATTGGAATGAGAGTTTCGGCGCATATTTTAAGGAATGGGATAAAATATGTCATTAACCAGAAATTCTTATGATAATTTTCATAAATGACCTTGTTATTTAGAATACGAACATTTGTTTGCAAAGCATATAAAGAATGAGAGTTTTGAGATCAAGGTGCATAGTAAATAGGCTAGAGTCCGGAGGAAAACATCAATCTCTACCAGGAACGAGGGGAGCGTTCAGAGGAACGAGTGGGCGAAGGCTACGGATTTGTTTAGATAGGAGAAATCCATGGCGACTTGGATGTTTGCTGTCGAGTTGATTGTTGAAGAATAAATAATCACTAATGACGACAAAGTAGATAGCTTCGATTTGCAAAACTAAAGGTATATTTCTAAAACCTATGACTTTTAGAACTCTTGAGATGTACTTTCCTTGAACCCAAAGCACGATAGGGTTGGGAAAGTTTGCGACTTTTTTCCGGTTTGACGATTCACTCCTGCCTGACTTCTTTCTGTTGTTAAATGTTTTGTGTGTTTCTTGATTGACGTGTCCAGCCCTCCGATAATTGGTAGAGTATTCTGTAATCGAGCATTGAGTGAAAGTCAACTCGGAATCTTTTTTTAAGTCGCATTTAAAGAAATTGGTCTGATTACAGTGTTAATTATTACGTGGTACCTCATCGGAAGGTAACCTCGAATGTTTAATCTTATTCTTTCTAATGCGGAATGATATTTTTCCACCCACTATCACATTGATTTATATTTATTTTTAAATAACGGTCATCATTGCTGAAGATGTGCTCAAATGTAATGATAGTGGTTTAAATATCTACAGTAGTGTTCGATGACTCGTGTATAGTAAAACATAGCACAGCTTTAACTCTTGAATTGTCTAGTTATAATTTTGTCTGTTTAGGATAACATTCAAATGAGTTCTTGATAACTTATTTGATGTATTTATTTTACAATATGCTATCACTAATGATTTAAAATGTAATATATTTAAAATCAGGTAATATGGTGATAACTTTGTGAATTTGTTTGTGGAAATGAGACATTTTTCAACTCTCTATAATTAAAATTGATTTTTGTGTTTGTCAGTAGTCATTTATATGTTCAGTCGGTATTCACTAAATGTGTGAATAAAAATGAGAAAATAGAAAATGCAATTCCCAGTAATGGATTGTGTTCACAGGTTAGTTTGCCTTTAAATAACACATAATGTTGTGGTTAAGTGGTTATTATGCCCATTTATTAGTACTCCGATCATTTAAAAGCCAACAATAACTTCTACTCTAAATATTGTCGTATGATGACTCCATTGTTTTCACTATCTCAGGAAATGTGATGGGTGTCCTTGTATTTAAGTTTTCGAAATCTGTCTCAATATAACTGATTCCCATTGTGCCGTAATGCCCTTTTAAGGATAATCATGTTCAATACCATGGAAATCTAACTGACGTTTGAATGGATTTGTGGGGCAGCTCATCTCAAATGAAGCCCTATGATTTTTTTGAATTTTAAACATTCCTATTGGGATGAGTAGTTTATTTCCATGTGCTGCCTGCTATCTCCCATGTAGTTCTTGTATGAAGAACACCATTAGATATTTGAGCAGAGGGCCCTTCAGGTAGTATCTAAACATTCACCTAAATCATGTATCCAGTATTCTGATGTTTCTGTAGATAGATTTGGTTTGCATATGATCATTTATTCCAAAACAGAAGATCATCTTTCAATTTTAAAAAAGATTTAGCATCATTTGCATTAAATTTAAGTTTACATTTCAATCAAATAACTTTCTATGATCTGGTGCTTTCCCCGGTGTATCAGCTTAATAAAGTTTTCTCAGGTCTTCCACTGAGCCAGGGGTTCCATGTTGGCCAAAGTTTTGTTTGAATGTTGGCTTGAGCATCATCCTCATCTGCCCCAAGGACAATGCTCAAGTCAAGCTACTAAGCGTTGGCCAACATGGAACTCCTGACCTGATGGAAGACCCAAGAAAATGTAGTTAAAATAACTTTCTATGTTACTTATTACAGTAACAAATGGCTGAACCCTAAATTGGTAAGACATTTCCTTTTATTTGACAACATAAGGCTTTTATTAGATTTCTGTAATTAAATTCTACAGTATAATGATCAGTTGGAGTTAATAGTGTGTATACACTACAGCTGGATATAGTTCATTTCCTCTCTAAAAGAAAGCAAAATATTGAATAACATTGCTTCAGTCTTATGTGAACTCACACAAACATACATGCACATAAATTCACGCATATGGAAATGTATATAGATTTACATTTGCATGAAATATGTACGTAGAGAAAAGACCAAAGATGATTTGCCACTGCTTATTGTACGTGTATGTAATTTTTATTTGTAATGTCCTTTAATGAAAATTAAAATAATTGATGGAAATTACTTGAAAAGTTTAGTTGTTGAAAAAGCAGACATGTGTCTTGTAAAGTGAACCTGTAAAAATCATACAGATTACTTTCGAGTTGACACATCATGGTTCTGCTATTATGTTTATTATAAGTTTTGTGATGAAAATGTGTCCATTTTGAAATATGCTTTCTAATTACCTGGATTAAAATTTTTCAAGGTTTTTATCTCACCATTTTGATGCTATCACACACATAGAGCGATAGCAATTTTAGTTTTCAAAATAGTGACAGATGTGGTAGATCTTTTCATAGTTTTATTTTAGTTTCTCTTAAGTTTATTTTAGCCTTTGGTTGAAAAATGTTCATTGTGAAAAGTAACTGGTCAAAAATAAAGTCAAATCTATTTGGTTAAATGTTGCTGTTGACCCACCATTTATATTGGTTCTTCTTCTTTGTAATCTTGTAATTGACAGTACTTACTTTTAATAAATAATTGTTAAATTTTAAGCTGTTAGTTTACTGTTGCTCTGCCCCCTTTTTAGTATTATTAACACCTACCTATCAATTTCTTTCTATCAAATTCTAATTTCAGGTTTTACAAACAAGTTCTAAGGTGACAATAGAACTTTCAGCAAAAATAGATACTTTTAGGTCACAGGGTGATGCTAACTTTTGAAATATTTGGTAAATGATGCCAAAGGAAACATTATTGAAGGAAAAGTTTTTTTTACTTATTACATATTAACCTCTGGCTGGGGAACATTTTTTAAATGGATAAAAATATTCCTGGTACTTCCGTGCTGGAGCAAGATGGGTCAAACGAGGAATTGTCTCCGATTAAAAGGGCTAGGTTTTCAAGATTTCTTCAGCAACAGCAGGAGACCTTTAGGGAAAAACAGGTATTAATTTTGCTCTCCATTTAGTATTAGATTTAAAATTTGATACTGTTGTGAGAGAACCACATACTGTAAGAGAGGTATCTATTTTGAAAGCAGTAAGAATTTTTCCACCAAATTTTGGTGTACTTACTCAAAGTGCACTCCACAATGTATACCTGAGGTGCTTTGTGGAGACCAATTTTGTGTGAAACCAATTGGTCGATGTAGAAAAATATGAACGATCCTATTCAAGAGTGTACAATATTTTGCAGTTAAAGGCCCGTGAAGCAAGAGAAGAGAGACGTGCCCTCCTGATGCCTGCACACCGGCATTTAATTAGTGTTGTTTCATATGACTTGGAAATTGATGAATTGACTGTTGAAGAAGGTGTTCTGGATTCACCATTTCATTTAGACATGATGGATAGCTTCTTGGCTGCAGGAGGACGTGGCACAATTATTTTCCTCTATCTTGATGCACCCTTTCCTCCTCTTGGTATATTGAAATTTTCTTTTTCCTTGGATATTTCTTTGCAACATTTTTCCATGGTTTAAAAGATTATTATATTTGGATAATTCATCTTTTTGTTGAAGAATCTGGTCGACATGCAGTGAATACACCCCGAGAAAGTACAATTAAAAGAGTCATCATTTCAGATGGAACTGAAATGCCAGTTCAAGGACAAATTGTTTTGAGTTATCGAACAAAAAATAATGTGGCAATTGATACTAGGAACATGTTGGAGGTAAAACGTTCAAATGGGTGTAAAATTGACCCAGTGTTTTCTCCTTGAGGTATTTAAACATTTCCTTCATTTTGAAATCTTTAGGAAATTTTCACCATTTGTTTTGGGGAAATCTCCGGAGATTCTTCATTTACGGCTATTGAATTTCTGCATAATTTTATCACTCAGATAAATAGACATCTAGTAGCTAAGGATAATGCATGGGGGGACTTCCTGAAAATGCCATATGGCAGTAAAGTTAAGAAACAATTCCTGGATGATTATGATGCCTTTACATCTTTTCTGAATAGTAAGTTATGTTATTGGAGCATTTACAGTTTATCTGTCAAAGTTTCATATGGAAGTATTCATTAGCATTTCTTTTTGTGATTCATAGGTACAAAGTTGGATCTTAAAGAGAGGGTGCTGTTTAAGAATTTGGAAGAATTAGAAAAATTAAATTTTCATTCACCTCAGATATTATCTGATGCTTGTAATAATAGAGAAATAGTTGCAAAGGTTGAAGATACTGTTCATGTTTGGGGAAAAGAAATCGAAATGGTAAGATAAATGAAAAATTTCTATTAAGTCATTCCTATGAAGATTATGTTGGGCATTGATATTATCACTTGAGAGGAATAAGTTGGAGTTCATCTAAACCAAGTTTCTCAGATATTGTAGATAAAGGTTTTAATGGAGGGTTTGTTTCAGTGGAAATTTTAAAAAATATTGATTTAAATGCCTGACCCTATTTTATACTTATAAATTCTATATTTACAGAGTTGGAAAACTTAGTGAAATTGCTAACTTTGTTAATAAAATTCTTATTTTAGAGAAATGTTTTAATTCTAGAGACCTTTGAGTTATAATTCTAATATAGAGCATAATAAGAATGTTTGTGTGTGTGTATTTTTTTGTGATGTTGTATGATTGCTAATCTACTGTCCTTTCCTCTTGTTCATTGTCTATTTCTCCTTTGGTGGTAGAAACAGCTCTGTAAGGCCATCTCTTGGCCAAAGAATTGGAGCACTTGGTTGCTTGAAAGACCTGCAGATCTCATTGTAAATTATATTTCCTTGGTAGCTCAAGTAGTTAGAGCATCAACCCAGCAAGTCGAAAGGCCCAGTTTTCAAGTCCCAGTCAAGGAAATGCATTTGCACTTGTGATCTCCTTGATTCCACCTTCCCCACCTTTCCTGTGTTTGTCATTTATATGTGTTCCTATCCCTTTTTCCTTATATTTATTACCTTGTGAATGAATATATATGTATTCATAAAATGTGTACATGTATACATCTTCAAAATAATCTCATTCACCTAATTCCTAAACTCAAGGCAATATAACAGTACGGTATTACATCACAACATCTTGTTCCTTTAAAGCCCCCAAAATTTCAAAATGTAAGTGTAGCTTAACTGCCTAAAGCACTCAGCCGAACGTCAAGGGATTCAGGGGCAAATCCTTGTCAAGGCGAATGATTTTTAAACTCTGACATTGTTGAATTGTAATGCATATTAGCGGATGACTTGGTCAAAAAATTACTGTTGCAGCATTTCCCCCAGTTTCTTCGAATTTATGCATATAAATCTTTTTTACATATATTTTTTATTTGATTGATATTTGATTGTGGAATTCATTTATTCTTGATACACTCTAGCAATTAATAATAGCAAAAAAAAAAGAATAGCACAAATGTAGACATAATTCACTTCAATATTTCAGTGGACCCAGCCACCTTCATCAGGACATAAGAAATCACTGATGGGAAATTAAGGAAGCAAAAAAATTCTGGGAGGGGGAGGGTCAAATAGAAGGGCATATGTAATCAACATGAGTTATGTCTATTTTTGTGTTAATCTTTTTTTTGTGTACTATTATTAATTGCTAGTATGCATCAAGAATAAATTATTGCCATTTAGGTGATATCTATAATAAATACATGTATTACTTTTTGGAGAATATGCTACTGCCGCCAAGATCTGCACTGATGGTGGCTCCAGATATGTTTGTATCCCTACTAAATGTATCAACTTTATATCTAATGATGCTATAAATCAGTGGAACTTTACCAATTTATAAATATTCTGAGGAATATGTAGTATGATTGTTCTTCTTTTTCAGTGGATGTTAGAAATTCCCCTAGGTAAAATTTTAAGTATTTAAATTTAAGGTATGTGAATGTTTGATATTACACATTAGGCCGCAATCCATTATTCCAATCCAAACACCAAGAGCAAGTAAAATAGGTAAAAAAATTGAAATATTACATCTTATGATAGGATGCACTCGGATCCAAAATAATTTTTTGAGGGTTTCATCTAGATATCAGTGACCCATAGTTAGGCTATTGGGTGTTGTGTTTTACTTGCAAAATGGGGAAAAATTTTCAACCATAGCTTATGGCAGCAAATGGATATTTTAACCTGCATATAGAGGTCATATCACTCAAAGCAGGAAACCAGAAATATGGAGGACCACACACTTCTAACCTTTTGGATTCACTTTCTTTGAGACTGCTCAAGTGTCCTGCTTTGCAAGTAAAATATTTAGGTGTCAATTTTTCAGTTACTGTGCAGTAGGAAATGCAATAAAGGTTGATGTAAGAAGAAGAACAATACATGTACAGTCACTACTGAGTGAGGTATCTCCTGTTCCACATTAGAAGGATAAATCTAAAACTGTTGCAATTAGTGATCACCCACTGGCCCAGGAGATGGAGGGGAAGGAAAAGTGAGTTGAAAGGAGATGAGGAAAGTGCATAAACTCCAACCTTCACACTCCTATGAAACTCTGGAAAGGCCTTTTGGGCAAAATGCCATTCATTCTGTTTTGTCCTGATTTCACTGCAGTTTAATTTCTCAAACTATTGGAATCAATTGGCCACTATAACTCCTTCCACTCCTCTGGGTCAACCATTACACCAAAGCATACTCTCATTCCACATTCATTTGGAAAACTTTTCCTGCTCCATTCTCCACCAGTTAGTGCCAACTTCATGAAATATGTAATTCTAGCTTGCACCATCAGGTGATCCAGAGGGAGCACCAAACTGACTTTTGCTAACGACTGTTCCATCATGTTTATCCCTGAGCATATCTCTCATCAGGTAAATGCATCTGCTTTAGTTTGAATGATTAATTCCCTATGGTTGTTTTCTGCAGCTACTGTGCTGTTTCATGCTGTTGCATGTTGCCGTTTCCATAGCCACCATGTACTGTATATGGTCAAGTATGGTTGAATGTTTCAATAATCTGTCTTCTTCCATTGCAGGTAATCACGAAAAGTGACTTAATGAGAAAGGAATCTGATTTAGGCCCACTTGCTGAGTTGGAGTATTGGCGGAAGCTCTTGACTAAGTTCACATCAATAGTTGAACACATAAAAAGCCACAAATGCTCTGCCATGATAGAGATTTTACAAAAAGTTAATTCCAAGTATCTCCCAGTGAGTATTCATATATTATATTCATTGCTGATGTTAGTATATTGGTATTATTAATTGCTGATAAATTCTTTGTTACCTCTTCCATCAAGGTGCATATTGCTTGTGTAATCCAAGTACAAAAAAATATTATGATAATATATTTTATTGTTTCCAGGACAATTGGTTTACATGCATAGAATAGATTATATGAATTCAGTATGCAAATAAACACTACCTAAGGAGTTGAATTAATATAGATAATGCTTAAAGTAATCAGTGGAGTAAAATGTAATGCTTACAAGATGTTGGTATAGCTTGTATTTTAACCATGGGAAGTCAGAGATTTCTGTTGGAAAGTAATGAAAATGTTTCATATCTACAAAGTTTGGATTCTTGCTGTAAATGCTTAAATTATGAATGACAATCATAAAACCTTCTGTGGTTCTGGTGTTATATTCATGGATGTCACCATTCATTTCAACATTCAAAAATCTGGCATGCTGACAGATAAAAATAATTCTGAGAAAAGTATTTAGGCATGGTAGAGTGAGAGTTCCAAAAGATTTGAAATGGGCTTGACAGCTATTTTTCCTGGAATATCACCCAGAAACCTTAATGACCCTTTTTGGAGCTTATAAAGTCTAATGAAATGGTTTAATTTACAAAAAAACCATGATTCTATATTTCAGCTGACTATGAATGTTTGCATTGTGGCCTGAAAGTGCAGTGGTGGTATCAGTGAGTGTTTTAATCCTGAGAAGGTAGCATCCAGGAGTATACTTTATCAACGTGGGGGTTTTCCATGACAGAGAAATGCAACTGCTATCCCAAGAATTTAATTAGGCTAAGGAACTTAATATTGCACTTATTCTCTTGACTCAGTAACCAAGATTTTGAGCCTTAGAAAACCAACTACCATATTTAACAAGCCCTTTCTTCAACTCTTTACTTAAAGTACCTGTCATCAACTCCTTCCTCTTCATATACTATACATAATTCTTTTATGCCCCTACTGTCCCTACCATCGTTTAAAACAGTTCCTGATCAGGTGAACTGTTTCATAAGTTTTAGTTTGTATCCTCCCACTATAATACATAAGCATATCATTCTATTTTCAAGAGAACCTCATTTCCTTCATTTTTTAATAATTCTCATTCCATTCCTATTCCACTGAATCTGCAAGGTACCAAGCGATGATGGAAAGCTTTTGCCTGACTGGCTAACTAACATTTGATCATCCATAAATCTAACTGATTTGAAGAGTTCCCCTCCTATTTCCATTTCAGACTGCAGCCTTTCCCATGCCTCCCTTACTACTTCCTCCACATATAAATTGAAAAGGCAATATGGTAGTCCAGTGGGTAGAGCATTGGGCTACTGACCGCAGGGCCCAGGTTTAATTTCCGGGGATGCCTCAGGGCACATTCAACTTCATCCAAGCTGTGTGATTTTTCAGGTACCAAATCTTCCCAGGAGACCATAAGTGGCACAGCAAATTGACCTTGGCATGTGAATTTCATTTACCATTCGATGTAGTACTAGGCCAGTTCTACCCTTACCTATCAAATCAACCTTCAGGTGCATAACCATGGTTATATATTGAAAGGAGAGGTGACCGCCTTCCTGGCCTGGATAGGGCTTGCAGCCTTGCCGCAACCCCTATACAGCCTCGATATGAGCCTGGCAGCTTTTTCCTGTTCCCAAAGCTCAATTAAGCCTGAAAGGTCACCATTTTGCAGTTGTTCTCACCATTCAACAGAGGCCGTCAAAAATTCTCTGCAAGAGGTTATGACAGCTGACTTCCAGGTAGCTTTGGCAGCACCGCCCAGCAAGTGGAAGGTCCGGTGTTCAAATCCCGGATAAGGAAATATTTTTATATTTGTGATCTGCTCAAGTCCACCTTCCCCACTTTTCCTGTGTTTGTCTTTTATGTGTTTTCCTATCCCCTTTCCTTATATCTATTTCTATGTGTGAAGTAATAAAAATATATATATATAAAACCATAAACACAGTAATCAACCCAAAGGTCAGTTTAGGAGGTGATGGTAGAGCTCACCCGTGCACCAAGCCCGACGGCGAGTGAATATTCACACATCAGGGTAGGGGGGCCAGTTATGGCTTCCCAGGAAGATCTGGTGCCCGAAAAATCAACTAGCTTGGGTGGAGCTGCAGATGCCCAAAGTGCCTTGCCCGGGAATCGAACCCGGGACCCTCTGGTCAGTAGTCCAACGCTCTACCCACTAGACCACCACGACCCATATATATATATATATATTTCTTATGAGAATGTCTCCTTCAATTAATTTTACAAAATACATCTCTAATTAACCCCTGATTTAACCCTGATAAGCCTGATAAAACCCTTAGGTTCCTTCAAATTTCTCTATATTTTGCTCTATCTTTTTGATCTCTCCATATCCTTACGCTGCTCTTTATCTCCAGTTACTTTTTCCCTTGTTTTTCACCTCAGCGTATTGTTCAACTCTTTGATGACACTAAATTTCAAGGGTATAATATGTGTATAAAATACATAAAAAAAGAAGTAAATAAGTATCGATGTTATTATTATTAGATATAAACTGTATAAAAGACATAGTTACTTCATAACATATGTTCATGAAAATAAATTTACTGATGTAGTATAAATTATGCAATAAATACTATTTACTTTAAACTGAAAGTCTACTTCAGTTTGTTTGTATTGTATGTCAATGTTTGCAGTGCTCTTCCTTCAAATGTGCCCTCATGCTCTGCATATTAATGATTTATGAATAGAATTTATTTCTGTTTAATATGGTTCCAACTCTTCAAGGTTATAACGAATTAGTGACTGCCAACTTTCATAATGTAGTAATATTCTCTTTCTTTGATTGAATCCTAAGTTTTGTAATTGAATTTGACTTATTTCTAATATAAATCTTTCCTTCAGAAATGGAAGTACCTGGATTGTAAAATAACAGACTATTGCAATGAAGCTCGAGATAATGTGAAGTACCTGTACACTTTAGAGAAATATCTAGAGCCATTATACAGAGGGAGCCCAGCTGAAATGAATGAATGCCTGCCAAGCCTCATGCAGGCAGTGAGAATGATTTATCGAACTTCTAGGTTTTACAACACAAATGAGAGAATAACTGCTTTGTTTGTGAAGGTAAAAATATTTTAGAGGGATGTTGTAAGTTTTCATTTCATTCTTTTGGCATGGGAACTTTCTAACTATTTAATTAATGCATTAATATTTATTAGGTCACCAATCAGCTAATCGCTTCAAGTAAAAATTATTTAACCAACAATGACAGTGTTAAAATTTGGCAACAACCCAAGAGGGAGATGTTAGCCAAAATGGAGGTAGGAGTTTTTCCATTTCAATATCATTTCCACCAGAGCAGTCTAATGAATATTCCCTCTCTCCCTTAATGGGGAAGAAAAAATGTAGAAAAACTTCAGGGCTGTGTCTTTCTTGAATGGTTACCTTCCCATGTTAATAAATATTACTTGAAAGGCTGATTGCCTGTAGTTGTTCCAGGCAAGGAATTGATTTTCCTTTAAATGATCCCAGGACATGAGGCTTTATGCATATCATTCATTCGATAAAAATTCCTTATTGTACTCATTACGATTTATTGAATTTTCCTCCCGGTTCTTAGTTAACAAGTCTTTAGCAGCTCAGAGCAATATTAATCCACATTTTCTTTTGTCATTTTAAAATAAAATTAATGCAAGTATTGTGTTTGTTTGCATTCGAAGGTGTGCTTGAAATTATATGAACATTATCACTCTTGTTATCAAGAAACAAAAGATAGCATTGCAGCTTCTCCAGATGAAAAGGATATTGATTGTTCAAGCATGTATATATTTGGAAAATTTGAAACATTCAAGAATCGTTTAGAAAGGGTTTGTAAAATCTGTTGTTATTTCCTAATTGTCATGGTATTTGTTTAGATATCATATACCTCAGAGATTAAATAAATTGATGTAATTTGTTTTTTATTTATGAGTATTAGAAAAATTTCTTCTGTGAATGTTCCATATGATCCATAGTCCCAATAAGCCATTCATACCTTTCAGTGGTTGTTCTTCGTTGTCTGAAGTTACCCAATTCCTGATTTCACCTAGAATTTTCCCCAGTATTTCATGAAAATGATCCCTGGGCTCACCAGACTCATTGGCAGGAAAAAGAGAATCATGCCATCAAGAGTTTATTCTGTGGTACCTTAAAGTTCGAAATACATTTTCAGCATTTGTTCAAGTTTGGAATTTTGTAATAATAAACTGAGGATGGGAGACAAAAAGAGTGACAGATGGTGAGAGTGCAGTCAGTGGTAAACTTCACCTAAGACTTAATATAGCCACGAGACCAATATTGAATATGTACCTTGTAGGAAAGTGAAAAGCAAGTCAAAGAGAAAGTTTAAGAGTCCATGAAACCATTTAGGAGTAAACAGGAGGTACCCAAAATTTCTACTCAGGGAGAAGTGCTAAACTAACATCGTGGAAGATGAAGTATAAGGATGGAGAAAGGGTGAAATAGGTGCACTAAACAGGAAGGTTAAAACACTGTTGGAAGTAAGAAGTTAAAATCTGTGATAACAATTAGACATAAGTCTGGAAAAATATTATATGGATCAGGAAAGATTCAAGAAAGATGGTTGATGTATGTATATGGAGAAGCTGTATGGTAAATGCATTAGAACAGCAAGGTTAGACATAGAAAAAGAATATGATATATGCAAAATAATGGGCTTATTAGCCCACATATTGCTTGAGCCTGGGTTGAGTAATCAAGGTCCTCCTATGTATTTATTAGGTTGCATTAGAAATGACTGTTAAACTCAAAATTCACCATTTTAAAAAATACTGTGCATAATGGCTGGTACCATGGTAAACCTAGAGTTAGTAATGCCTGGTATAATTAAAGAAGTAATTGGTGCCAAGTTTTTTGGCAGGTATTGAATGAATCAGTGGTTATGTATAACTTAACTGCCATATTCTTACATCTCCTGAGTCGCATAAAGTTATGACATTTTATTAATTTGAGGTATTCACTGCTGATGGTTTGGATTATTAAATCTTGTGCCCTTAATTTCAGGTATCTGACCTGCTGTCATTGTTCATTCAGTATTCAGTTCTTAAAAGTTCAAGAATAGAAGGAATTGAAGTGTTTGCCAAGCGCTTTTCTGATATGGAAACGTCTATTTCAAATAAACACTATGATGTTCTAGACCACCGGAAGCCTCATTTTGACCAAGACTATCAAGAGATGAAGCGATCTATTGGTGAAATAGAGAAAGATCTTAGAAATTTTATGGAATATCATGTATCTCTTATGCCAGATGTACATGAGGCTCTACGAATTCTATCAAGGTTTGTATTAATTGAATTGTATTTCTTTAAAAAATAACTTAATTAATCCTCTTAGCTTGAATTTTTAAGCCTTTCAATTATTCAGGTTTGAAAAATTGAATCTTCCATGCTTAAAAATAGAAAGTAAATATTGTGATCAGCTGGACAGGCTTATGGAAGAAATTGAAATGATTAGGTTCCGATATCATGAAGAGAAAGTTGACCCACCATTACCAAAATATATGCCTCCAATCGCTGGTAGAATAATGTGGGCAAGACATTATTTAAAAAGAATTGAGGGACCAATGGGAATCCTAAAAGTGAGTATTTCTGTTAATACATACATTCCCATGTATTGAAGTTCCATATCCAGTGTTGGCCTTAAGACGGTTTATTCCATTCAGGGTTGTTTTAAACTCCAAAGTGAGTTATTTTTTTAATTGAGGTCAACTCTTAATAAGGCGTGTTTGTTAAGGCTGGCAACAGCAAATTAGTTATGTAGTAATCACTCTTTATAAGACTAATTTTGAAAAAAAGTTTGCGGCATGATCATCCAGTCAGCAAATTATTTTTTCTTTAGTGTACTCTGTAGATGTATCTTTTGGTTTGTGTGAATCTGGGATCCTCATTAGCTGACTTTAAGTTGTCATAAGGTTTTCCATTAAAAGAACTGAGTTGACTTGAATCATGCCATACGCAAGATGGCAACCCATCTCCTTAGTTTGGTAGGTGGGTAAGTCACTTATTTGGCTTACCCACCCAGCCACCTTAATTAATATGAAGATATGCATATGTGAATTAAAATCCATGGTCAAGAATCAGGATTCCCCATATTCTCTGTGTGAATTCTAGAAGAGGCCAATTACTCTAGTTTCTAATTTTATTAAGCACATCTAGAGATGTTTGAAATATGGCTTGCATAAATTCAGTGGTAGCATAAAGCAGCATTGTGTACTATGTATAAACCTTTATAAGCCTTCATTTCTATTTTCTGTTCTTAGAGTTATGTCTTCTATAATTACCTAAGTTGAATTTGATGATTGGGTGCAATTTTTGTGATATTTATGAAGTTTTCAGAGGCCATATACCTTCTAAATTATAAGCAACTCGTTATTCTGCAGGTTTAGATATTTATTTATAGTTCTATTCCTATCTTACAGTAAATCTTAAAAAAATATTTTTCTTTGGACTCCTGAAAGAAAGTTCATAATATTAATTCAAATTTTAAAAATATAAAAGCATGCTCCACTTTTTAATTTTACATTCTTTCATTTCAACTTGTTGTACATTTTGCATTGTGTGGATTTCCTCTCGTTTGCTCTCCATAATTTTATTTGACAGTTCTTTCTGCCTTCCATCTACCCTCATACCTTTTAAAAATGTACCTACTTCCATCTCTTTGCTGTGTAATGAACATTCTCTTTTCTATAATGACTTTCAACATCCCACTTCATTTCAATGTAATAATAATAAAAAACTTTATTCATTTGAAAAATTGTACAACCATATTAAATGTCATCAGTATAAATTAACTCTTAAATATAAGTGAGATTGTCACAAGAATTCATCCAATGAATAAAGTGGGTTAGCAAGTAGCCAGGTTTTTACTACCTATTCTTGAAACTCAGGATACAGTCTGATTTCAACCGAGTAGGCAGATAGTTATACAGCCGAATGTTCATATTATGAAAAGTATTGTAGGTTGCTGACAATCTACAGTAAGTGGTGTTTATATTTGATTTACCTCTTGTAGAGTAGTTGTGGATATTAGATCTCAATTGATAAGTTTCTAGATTGACTTTTACATGAATCAAGGCCTTAAATATATATAAACTAAATACAGTCATGATTCCATGCCTAATAAAAAGAGGTTTGCAGGAATCAGATGGTGGTATATTAGCAAGGGAGCAAATAGCCCCCTTTTGTAGTAACAAAATTTGTTTAACATGTGGGGAACGACCCCATAACTCAGCACCTTAATTCAAATGACATTGAAAGAAGGCATGGTAAAGTGTTAAACGATACTCATTTGCAATGAGAAAGTTGAGCCTTCTTAACATATAAACAGCTTTACTCAGTTTATTACAGGTCTGACTGATACGAATCTCCCAGTTAAGTTTTGTATCAATATTAATTCCTAGTATTTTAACAGTTTCAATATCAGTTATTTTTGATTTAAGACTGCATACAATATGCTGAGTTTTGTTAGTATTTAAATGTAAATTATTAATATCAAACCATTCCTTAGCCTGTCTTTGGGTAGTGCTAGATTGTACCTTTGCATCTTCTCACTGTTGATATTTTTGCACAAAAGTAGTGTCATCAGCATACAAAACAGATGTTGGTTTCATATGACATGGCAAATCATTAATCATGATGATGAAAAGTACTGGGGCAAGTACAGAGCCCTGTGGTACACCACATTTTGCTTTAAGAGCTGCAGATCAACAGCCGTCAAGTTCAATCAATGGTGGTGATCATCCAAATTTGACTTAATTAGTTTCAGTGCAAATCCCTTTACACCATAATATTCTAGCTTTGTTAGTAATATTGAATGATTAACACAGTCAAAAGCCTTACTAAGATCTCATAGTGTCACAGAGACTGATTCCATCTCTTCAAATGCATTAATGACATTATTAACAATGAACTCTAGAGCCATAACTGTAGATTTTTCCAGATCGAAAGCCATACTGAGATTTGGAAAACAGATTATTTGACTCAAAGAAATTACATATTTGATCTTTCATAATAGCTTCAAAAATTTAGCCAAAAACAGGGACTATGGAAATGGGGCGGAAGTTAGTTAAATCATCTTTATCACCTTTCTTAAAGACAGGTACTGTTTTGGAATATTTCAGGGCTGTTGGAAAATCTCCTGTCTCAAAACATAAGTTGAGTAAAGTAAGATCTGGTGCTTTCCCGGCGTATGAGCTCGGTGAAGTTTTCTCAGGTCTTCAACCAGGTCAGGGGTTCCATGATGACCGACGTTATTCGATGCTCGACTTGTGCATCGTCCATCATCCCTGAGGAGGATGCACGAGTCGAGCATCGAAACGTCGGTCATCATGGAACCCCTGACCCAGTTGAAGACCCGAGAAAACTTCACCAATAAGTTGAGTGACATGTATCCTCACACTACTAAACTTTGGGAACTCTATTATCTCTGAAACAAAATTATGAGTTGATTGCTATTTTTCCTTTGTTATGTATTTGCTATGTATTAGGTTTTTAGAAAGGCATAGTATAATTATTTATTCACCAGATAGATCAATTTTTTAAAAAATTACAAGTCAGACATATAAAATTACCTTCTCTATTTATTTCCTTAGTCTTTCATGGACATATTTTTCATGTACAAGACTCGTGTAGTATCAGTATAGCTCATAACATTAATTAGGCACTTTAAAATAACATGTACATTTTCTCTTTCTGTAATGTTTCAGTTCAAAGAAGGAGTCCTTGCAGTGCCTAAGGCCAAAAAAATTGTTCGACTCTACAATGCTATGGCAATGATTTTAGTGCACTATGAGACACTTTATCATCAAGCATGGTGTAAAGAAGCCCAAAAAGTCAGAGGCCGGCTGCTGGGGCCAATGCTAATTCAGCATCCTAAAACTCATAAATATGAAGTTAATTTTGATCAGTAAGTTTTTACTTTCCTTAGCCAATGAGTTTTCATTCATTATTGGTACATACTGCCTTCTGCCATCAGTTGTGGTGTGCTCATAAACTATTCTCAATGAACTATTTGAACTTTCTTCCAATGGTTCATAATATCACATTGGATTTATTTTTTTTTACTGTAATGCAGACAGCTTCCTGTTCCCTTTTAAAAGCAGTATGACCTCATGAGTATATCCATTTAGAATAATCTGATTTTATTGAGTGTACACTGTGATGGTTAATTCATAGCATGCAGGAAGCGACAAAATATGAACAATATTTCCATGACTTTCATTGTCAGGATGGCTTCATTCCAAATATAATTGTCTGTTCTTTTGTATAAATTAGTTTTCATTTCATAAGGAGTATGAGAAAAATTATGGTCAAAAAAAGTATCTCATGTAGGATAATAATGAAAACTTTGTTGCAATTTTCCACAGTTAAAACTTTATTGCCCACTTTAGGCAATAAAGTTTTAACTGTGGAAAATTGCAACAAAGTTTTCATTATGTCTGGATTCCACAATATCACGCCTGATTCTTCACTTTTCGCTCATGTAGGATGTTTAAAAACTAAAAGTAGGGAATAGCCGAGTAATATCATTTTCATTAAAAGAAGAAGTCAACCTCGGGAAGTTAAAGAAATGTATACATATTTTCCCAAGTTTCCATCTCTAGTTTTGAACTCAAACAGGCCTCCCACATCCCAGAGCCACTACCTTAAGTGAGCACTTATGATTATGCAGGCAAAGTCAAAGTTTTGCTTACAAACAATATGGGAAGGACTTCTTTTCATGCTCTTTCTCATAATCTTTTTCGTCTTCCCTGAAATTTTTCTTTCTTACATTGCCCTTTAGTTGATGTATGATCATCTCTTTCATAGGTAAGCTAAAATAGACTTTGGATAGTCAAATGAAAACAGAAGTTACACTGATTTTGTGAGATTTAGATTTGAGCATCGAATGGAAGCCCATAATTCACCAATTCAAACCTCTGTATGGGGATTTATTTTCATATTTTTTTTTTTAATTGCTCAGAGCAACCTTTCCAAATATAGTATTTTGATGGACAGATGAAATACCATCAAGACTTAACTGGCCAATTATGGACCAAAACAAAAATTCTTTTGAAGTTCATATATTTTGAAGCTGTATATTTCAAAGTCCAATTTTTATTTCAAAATGACAAGGTGTTTTGTTGTGGCCACTGAGTCTCTTTCTCTAATTCTGTTCTCTACTATAGCTGGTTCAGAAAAGAATCTTTTGCATTTGATTATTATTTTTAGGATATTTTATGTTCATTCATACACTTCTAGGAATAAAAATTGCATAGGATGGAACCTTTTATTAGAATAATGATGACTTATTGGGATGTAAAAGTTTTAGTAATTGAGTTAATTTTTATTAGTTGCGTTTTTCTTCCATTTCATTAATGTTTGCCAGCTATGTCACAGAAGTTATCCGTGAGACTGAGTGCATGTGGAAATTTGGTTTACAAGTCCCTGATGCACCTCAGCTGCTGACTGTTCAAAGGAAGCAACTTTTTGTTACTGTTGAAAAAATTAAGCTACTCTTGGAAAAAAATGAAAGACTTACTTCCAAGAAAGAAATGGAAAATGTGAATGAATCCTTGGGTATCATGGCAGAACTGGGTGTCAAGGTGAAAGAAGATGATTCTGAAGAAGGGATTCCAGAATTATTTGAGCCACTGATGATGGATCAGATAGCATCAATCGAAAAGGCACTCCGTCCTGGTTTATCAGTGATAAACTGGACATCGACAAATATAGAGGAATATTGTTCAAATGTAGAGAAAGCAATATCTTCTGTGGAAGAATTTTTGAAAGAGGTATTTTTATATTTAGATAGAGAATTTAATATAAAACTTTGTAAGTAGTTGGCATAGGATAGGACCACATACTCGTATCCAGAATCTCAAAATGTGGAAAACACAAAATTCATCATGCTTGAGGCTAAATTGATGTTCAGAATGTAAAACTGCAGCCTTATAATTATTTGGTGTCACCAGAAATGATGATGATCTCACGATATGATTAACTTCACATGGCATATTTAGAGGAAATAAGGACTTGAGTAAGAAAAGCAATGATTCTGGAATTAGATGTTCAACTTAAAGCAATGTGTAGTATGTAATTCAAAAGAAAATATTTGCAAAAGTCCTATCAAGTTATGATAAATTTTGAAAGAATAGTGGTACATAGTATTAAAAGTTGACTTCCATAAGAATGTCATTACAGCACTAGTGTTAATATAAAGGTGTTTGTTTAACTCAAATGCATATGTTATAATTTCTTCTAATTGAGAACCCCAAATCTTAGATATTCCAAAATCAATAAATAATTGATTTCATGAATTAATGTTTGGAGATCCTATACTCTACCAATATTTCCATGGCATAAAAGAATATTGAAGACACTAACAATAGTTTTAGGCAATTATTTCAGCAATACAGTAACTTAGATTCATTTATGAATTCCCATTGCTTGTAATGAAATAGGGAGTTCCCCATAATCTGAATGGGTTTAGAAATTCAGCTTTATACTCTCATATTTATTCATTCATGCACTTTACTGGCTGAATTACTTTGCTACAAGTAATATTAAAAATGTTTCAGAAAGTTGAAGCCACCATCATTTACAACCCTTTCTCTCTGCAACTCTCCAATGTTGAATTGAATTCACCCAGATCTCCCAGTCATCCAGATTCACCGAGGTTTAAAATTAGTTTCTATACTTAATCTAGTTGTTTTCAACCTGACAATAGGATGATATGATAGTAGGGAGAGCATTTTATAAGATTGGAAAAGAGGAAATAAGAGATATTTTGATAGCATAAGGAGTGATGTAGTTATTATCTGTGGTTGAAGGGGGCATATGTTTAAAAAGAAACATTTGTATGGTGCCAGTGGTTCATTCCTTTTTGAAGATGTGAATTTAAGGGGTTTCAAAGCTCATCTTTGATGCTAGGATAGCCACAACCTGAAATACTCTGCACCCTTCCATTAGTTCATTCCAATATTCAATTGCCTTATGCTCCACGTAAAATGTCTGTTTAAGTGGAAACTTAGCTGCGAATAAAAATCAAGGAATTGGAAAAAGGCAAGTAATGCATAGACTCAGGATTTAATTTATTTATAATACATATATGCTGATTAAGCATACATTGTGTTGCATTGTAAAGGGAAAAAACATTTCCTGTTGATACCTATTTTCCTATAATATTGAATGAAATATGATTCCTATAAATTTGTTTAAGTGCTTTATTATAAATTCTCCATCTGAATTTTCAATGTTTTTGCATGTATTTCAATATACCAATCATTAAAAATACCTGTTTCATTATGGTTAACCTTCATCCTCTTGAATTCCCAATCGACCTATACTATGATTTCCTCAAATAAGACTATGAAAACATTCAGCAGGTTACCCTAAACCTCATGCTCTCCTCCCGTCCCATTCCTCATCTCTCTTGTGAGGAAGGGGATGCCTCATGCCACATTCCCTAACTGTGACTTAAAGGGCGGAGACTATGAGTTGCATGCGCATGTGATCACCCCCTTACTTTTCAATTTTCTCTTGTTATGGTGGAGGCCTGTTGAAAAAATTGTTGCAGTTATTTTTTATTCCCTCTTTTTGTTTCACAAATAACTAATTTATTAAATGAATTGACCCTTGTTTCAAATTGAGTATTCCTCCACCATGTACAGAAATTTGCAAGTTATTTGATAGATTTTTACTTTATAATTTGCCCTTCCCTTCCTTTCCCATTTCTTCCCTTATCACCTATCCTTCCCACCTGGTTCTTGAACCCCCTGCCATAGACCTTTATGGTGGTTCTTGGGGTATTTATGTCGATTTCGGTGTTAATACTATCAGAGCCAGTCCTGACACTAGAAATAAGATACAGTAAGCACACTAACTGTGATATGGTCCCTGCATGCATAGGAGTTTCATGGGTTCTATCTTGTGGTTTGTTATTTCACCTTGAGGTTATATTCCAATTCAATAAAGTTTCAAAATTTGTTTGATGTGAAATATTTAAATTGAAAAAATGTCAACATACTTCAGATATTCTTCAAATTTTGATGGTCTTTCTCAAAATAGTTCCCATAATAAACAGTTCACTTTTCCCCTTTTTACCTGTCTTTGAAGACATGCGGTATACTGTATTACCATCAGTCCCTCAAATTCACCTCAGCAGTCTTCACCACTGCTTGATGGAAAATGCTTTCCACAAAAGTGTTTCTTCACATTGGGGTATAGGAAACTCACATAGGGCCACATCTGGACACTAAGGAGGCTGAAGAACACACACCACATTGTTTTTGGTGAGATATTCAGCAACAGCATTTGCAATGTGCAGTTATGTATTATCATAGGACAACAGCCTGCTTTTTTATCTAGTTAAATATGTATGACTATTAGCAATTGATATGTCCTAGGGCAGTGGTGGCAAACCCATGGCATGCAGGCCCAAAGTGGCATGTTGAGCAATTATTTTGACACACAGACCTGGAAGGGTGCTATTGGCAATTTCTCGGTGATCACTCATTTGGTTGGCATGACAGTCATAGAGTAGAGGTAAGATTACCTGTATACTCCTATTATTACATAAACATCGGTACTCAATTGTCAAGAGGCTCACCATCCCTGGTCTCGGGGAATTTGTAGTACATCCCAATCATATGCTCCAATTAAGTTGTGTATGCCGGTATGACATGCTGATGCATTATTCCATGAATATCAAACAATGACAATACCATAACTTAGTTGAGACCTCTTGTCATCAATTGCAGCTCTCTGTCCTCGAAGAACATTGTAAACCACTAGTAAATTAAATTTTACATTGCATTGTCTCTTAGGTCCTTAACTCTTGCTCCATAAAGTCAGTACCTTTTTTCTTAATAAATAAATTGTTAATAAGCATGTTGCATACTTTCATTTCCTTGTTCAAATTAAATCCAGGAATTTAAATTTTTAGGTGAAAGACCTTCAAGATGCTCGAATATATGGCGTTATGGAACAGATGTCAACCATTGACTTGGTTTTTATACCAATGAATGAAGCCTTCACTATCTCTGAACTAATTGAGAAAAATATTTCCCTCAGAGGGAAGGTTATGATAGATCTTGAAGTAAAATCTGAGGCAGCTGAAAAGGCAACAATTGAGCTGGTTAATAAATTTTTAGGAGCCATTGACCTTGATGTAAACACAGAAACCAAGTATGAGTGGTTAAATGCAGAATATGCCACTAAACGATCAAGAAAATTAAATTTGAGTCATGAAGATGCTGGTAAATTAGGTAAATACGAAAGATGTTCCTCTTTCAAGATATTTCCTTTTCTTAAGCTCCTACAGATTTCATTTTTTCCATAGTTAAAAAATTCTTCTACTCATTTGAGCCATTATCTCTCAATGGTGCAGCCCAATCATAATCACTTGACCCTGATCAAACTTCCTAAGGTAGAAGAATCTAAAAAAATATTAGCAATTTATTTGAAAGGAACCAATTGGTCCACAATTT
Source organism: Hetaerina titia (assembly GCA_037158775.1). Taxonomy (NCBI): domain Eukaryota; kingdom Metazoa; phylum Arthropoda; class Insecta; order Odonata; family Calopterygidae; genus Hetaerina; species Hetaerina titia. Next base: position 13,857,578 of record CM073777.1, on the reverse strand, counting down.
CTAGATACCAATACCTAATTTTAAATTCTTTTAAATTTATGTGGCATGTAGTACACCCACAGGAAGATAGCTGTAGATATTTTAATTCTATCCCCAGCAGCCCTTGGAGCAGAATCCATGGTAATTATAATATATCTGTGTGTCTTTGTGTCACCACATATTCAAAATTTGCTTAAAAATAAAATTTACAGTTTTACTATTATTGTTTTTTGTTAACAAGATTATTAAAGTTATATTCTAAATATTTTTTCTGGTGATCGACAAAAAACCATTCCAATTCTCTTAATTTGTTAAAGAGTAAGCAGCCTGAAGATTGGTTAGGGCATAGCTCACTCCATGCTATGCCCTTTGGGTTCTTAAATTCATAACCATGAATGGGTTGATGTCATAGGCATGAAAGTCAGATCTCAGCCCATCACGTTTTTAGAGTGGATTAAAAGTGCTTGCAATGGAGCACTGGCCTAGGAAGAGCTGAATAAAACATCTAATAATGAAAGTTGTAAGGCTAATGGATCTATAAAAAATTGTCTTCTGTCCTTGTAGTATTAGATCTCATTATGTTTGTCCAATTGAAAATGTACATGTCATAAGATCTCCTCAGTAGTTTAGCTAGGCTTTGTACCATCTAGGGCGGGTGGTCCTGAGTGTTCTCCCCTCCCTCTTACTACACCCATCCATCCAAGATTTCCATTCCCACCAAGAAATCCATTTTCATCCCATTTGAGGTAATGTATCCCTGTTCCCCAATCCCTGCCATTGACCAAAGACTGCCAGCATTGGTGACCTACTGCCTCCACTCTCCTAGTTATTCTACTGGGATTCATTATGGGGACCCATATTCCAGAAATCTTTCACTTCCTAGTTTTGTGAATTTAAATTTATGTACTCAATTTCACTTGAATGTGGTCAAAAGTACAAATAATCTGACTAAAGCAGTGCCACCTGTGGTTTCCCTGCCACAAAAGTCAAACCACTTTGATTTTAGTTGAGGTTGCCCAAGGGTACCACAGGGATTACTTAATTGATATTATTAAATTTTTCCATCACTTTCTTGTTCCTGTTGTTTTAATACAATTTATGTTTATTTCTTCTATTCAAGGAACTGAGGAAAAACTTAAAGCAGTGCATCATTGCTGCATGGATTTATTTTTGCACTTCAGCGAAAAAAACTTGGAAGCTCTTGTGAAAGCCACAAAATTATCCTTGGAAAAACTGAAGAAAAGGGCCTCTAACATACGGTATAGCATAATATTTTTAGGCATATTTTGGAATTTTCCATGGGGAAAATATCCAGGGAAATTCCTCCATGGAAAACTTTTTATACATCGCTCTAAAAAGAAACTTTTTGCTTTTTGACACAATTCTTTGATCACTATTTGATTATCAGAGTGCTTTAATGATTTATCATTAAAATGTATTTTTTGTTCTGTTGAATACCACTCTGAAATATGAGAAACTAAATAAATATGAATGCCCTTGTAAAAAAATTATTTATGCATTGCTCATTGTTTATTTCATATTTAACTTTTTCTAAGTGCATCTGATTGTTATTCTGTGTTCATCACTGTTATTCTCAAAGTATTAAAAATAATAATATATTTACTTTTGGTCATTAAAATCCATATTGCGGTTTAGAGAAGCAATTCAGTATGTGCATTTCTAGAGTGTAAATTAGATCATGTTATTTAGATGCAACTCTCTATGTTTCTCACTCAAAGTTATTTATTAAATAATACAAGAAATTAATACTCAAGTCTAAAATTGTAAATGTTTCATTTTAGAAAACATTACTTGGATGATACCATTTTTGTGTAATGCTGCAGCATTAACCTTGCATTTATTCCGTCTTTGTTATGCATCCTGCATAATGAGGAGACCACACAAGGCACAGTACTCGAAAATGAATGGTGGTAATTGGCCTATCTTTCACTGAGCTCAAAAGAAATGATCTTTAAACAGTTCATTTTCATGGCTTAGATCAACTCATTTTCATATATAAATATTATTTATTTAATAATATAAGATGCAAAGCAAAAGATGTTCCCAAAAATTAAAAACCAGTTGTGGGTAATTTGTGAAAGGAGAATTCATGTTTACTTTACTTTTTTTGTTGTTACCGCATTATTCAAATTTTTAATTCATCTATATATGGTTGCTATTGATTGTAGTTTTTGACATTGTGATGTGGTTATTACTGAAAAATTATTATAAAAATTCTATTTGTGTAAATACTAAAATTTTCTTTTTAGAACTAAAATTTAATATTTGAATCCATCTCTAGTGTTATTTTTTTCATTTACTAAATCTAGCATTGGTCTAGACAGTGAGTCAAATGAGTTGGAGCCCTTTATAAAATCTGAGTTAATTCTGCACATTCCAAACATTGTGATGCGGCCAACTCTGGATGAAATTCAGTTAGGGCTGAACCGAATGATTACAAATTCCATTGAAACCCACCGAGGGGTCATGCAGTGGGGACAAAAGAGGTCAGAAGTATCAATCAGTGAATCAAATGAGTCGTTTACAGTGCCAAAATTTGCATCACTTGGGTCTATTCAGTCATCTGTGGCAGGTAAGCTTATAAGAGTGTATTAGGATGGTGCACAAACTATCATGTCCTTTTATTTTCACACGTCATAATTGTTTATAGGAGTTGCTGATGCTATCTCATACTACCGAAGTGTTGCTGATCACAAGGAAACTGTTAGGTGTGTGATGATGCTTCAGGGTCTGGATACATCACTGAAATCTGATGTTAATAGTTTGTGTGTGGTAAGAATTTAGTTAAAGTTTAAATTGCAACATAAAGTTCAATCTATGCACCTACATCTTTCCTAGATATTAGGCAGACTTAACCAAAACCCCGACCATGTCAAAAATCAACTCCTGATTCCCTTATAGATGACTATGATGACTCACTAGTGGAGCTCTAAAAAATAGACATTATTTTTATAAAATTTTATATAATATATATTTAAAGAATCATTAAAACTTTGATATGGAGTGTAGCAATGTACGGTATGGAAATATGGTCATTGAAGCAGGATGATATGCATAGATTGGAGGCTTTGGAAATGTGGGTGTGGAGAAGAATGGAGAAGGTTTAGTGAATAGGAGGAAAACAAATGAAGAAGTGCTAGGTCTGGTAGAGGAGGAGAGGGGATTGTTGGGAAAAATTTAAAGGAGGCAAGGAAGATGAATGCAACGCATTCTGAGTGGCAATGGGATATTGAAGACTGTGATAGAGGGGAGAGCATTTGGTAAAGGAGGAAGGGGTAGGAATAGGATGGGGATATTGAATGGAATGAATGGAGGAAGTATAAGGAGATGAAGAGGGGCTTATTATAGAGTAGAATGTTGGTTGCGTTTTGTTAGATGTGACAAGAGAATTATTTGGTAGTTGTGTCCATCCAAAATCTACCTTAGCTGATAGATATCCTATAATAATAAAATATCTGACCAGAAAATTACCCACCCAATCTCATGTAAGTCCATTGATTTTCACCAACTTCGTGTTTACTTACTGAAAGTGGGGAACAGTTTGAAAGAGTGATCACATCTCAGAATCGGTGGAATACAAACCCTAATGAGCAAGTGAGGGATCAGTTGGGGGGAGGAATGAGTTGACCTTCTCTTGGTGAGATGAAGTTATGGTGATAAAGATGAAAATGGGCTCTGGGGCCTCTCAGAGCAAGAAACACTCAAACAAATATGAACATTTATCCTGCAGTTCCTTGTAAATATGTACAAGTACCTGTATTTCCTGCAGCTTAGAGTCAAATGGGCTATGTCAATGTGTATGTTGAAGAAAACAGAAGGGCATTGGAAGGATGTTAGCCTTATTTATTAAAGGTGTATAAATGAAACAGATTGAATCATTGAGACTGGGGTGTGAAAGACGGATTTGGTCTAGATAGAGGTGTGAGAAAAGGTTGCTGCCTGTCCCCAACACTATTTAATATTTATGTAGAAAAGGTGATGATTGTACTGTTGGTCAGAGGTGAAGGGTAAAAGTATAGTTCATAGAGGAAAAGCATGTTTGGGGATGAAATGCTTATGTTCAAAGTGACTGAAAAGGAATTGAATGAACTGCTGGAATTGAAAGAAAGATAATCTGGTCAGAGACCGAGCCCAAAGAAAACCTGTGAGATGAAAAGAGATTTGAAAAACTTAAATGATTTATATAGAGAATGCTGATTGAAAAATGAGAAATTATAAGTATTTAGGAACAGAAATAACAAGAATGGGAAATAGAAGTAATAATAATGTGATCAAATTGAGGGAAAGATTATCAAGTTGGAGGATAAATTTATTAATGAACTGGAAGTAGACTACATATGTGAAGAGTATAAGAATTCCAAGAATATCTTGGAAGGAGCAATCAAGGGATCTCTGAGGAGAGGAAGGTGTCATTGTCTTATGTTTGTGATATGAAGAGAAAGGCACAGGATAGGGAGCAGTAGTGAAATGTTTGCACCTGCCAACAGAAGACTGATAATGACAAGAATGTCATACTATTGGCATTATTGCTCATTTCTCCTCTATATTGCTCATTCTAAGGAATATTTTGAACTCTTCACATTTATGGCATTAGAGGCTGGTGTCCTATAATTTTGCAGATATTCCTTCATGAGCAAAGGAACAGCAAAATCTAAAAATGAGCCAAGAATAAATGGATTTTATTTCATGAGCCTTGACGTTGTACACTAAAATATTTTTATTGAGAAAGATGAATCTGATAATCTGGTTTCAATTGCTGCCTAAGGGATTCATTTTCAAAAAAATATCTATTTATTTCCTCCCTTGGATTACAATCTTGACTTGGTGGAAGGGCTTGTGCATTCTGATGACCCCTAGAGCTGTGCTGATGGGAGCAATGATTACTCCTGGCAGGGTCACCCATTCCAGATAGGTTGAAGGATAGGAACCAGACCAAAGGTAGTCGGCACAGTATCTGCTCCTCAGTGAAACAGCAGAAAATGAATCTGACCATAGTAGGGTGGCCATTTAGTGATGGTGTCATGTTAAAAACACTATTGAGGAAGGCAAAGGCAAACCACTCAAATTATTAACCCCAAGATATTTATGATGGACAGTATAGTGAACTAAGGACTCTCCCAAATCAGCCATGTGGCAGCGAGAGAGGCAAGACTTCCAAGGTTATCATCTCACAGAAGCCTTCCAAAGCAAAACCAACAGAAGGACAGAAAATGCAGAAGAAGACCTAATTAGTTTAAATTGGAACTAGGAATGTTAGGACAATGTTGAGGACAGGAAAATTAAAGAACATAAAGCAAGAGGTATAGTGAAGAAATGTAGATATTTTAGGTCTATGCAAGGTGAGATGCAAGGATAGCAGGGATTACTGGAGTAATAGTTTTAGGCTAATATATAGCAGAGGAGACAAGAGCCAATGAGGGGTTGCCATAATATTGAATAAATAGATAGGAAGAAGTATAGTCAACATAGAGAAACCAATGGATAGAATATTACTAGCAGAGATAAAAGCAGAACTGATGGACTTGGTCATTGTTCAGGTATATATGCCACCAAACAATCATAGGAGAAAGAAGTCAATATATTTATGCAATGGTTTATTGAACAATTAAACGAACTCATTTCACGATGGACTCCAATGAAGAAGTTGAATCATCGTAATTATCCAGCTTGGTTTACCATAGAGATCATTAGAATGGTGGATACCAAAAGGAAATTACATAAACAATATAAGATATCTAAATCTCGCAGTGCTTACCTGGAATTTAGCAATGTCAGAAGCGTTTGCAAGAGAGAGATCAAAAAGTGCCATTATAATTATATAATGAAGGTGCAAGAATCTATTCCACACAATATTAAGTTTTTTTGGAACTATGTAAACTCTGTAAGAAAGTCTAACAACCTTCCAGCTAATATGCATTTTTTGACAACTGAGGGAAACAGCACCAAGGAAATTGTTAATTTATTTGCCAACTATTTTGCTGGAGTTTATAAACCCTTGTCTCACACTACACCTACATACTCTTTTGACTGCCCTTCCTCAATCTTACCCTCAATTACTCTGACGTCACAAGAGGTGTTTGATATGCTTAATGCACTCGATGTGAACAAGGGCCCTGGACCAGATGGTATTCCACCGTCTGTTTTACGATATTGTTGTGATATCCTTGTCGAACCCCTTACCTTTTTATTCAATTTTTCCTTGTGTCAGGGTATCTTTCCTGGTATACTAAAATTCAGTCATGTAGTTCCTATTTTTAAATCAGGTGTCAAAGAAGATGTAATGAACTATAGACCTATTTCTATACAATCATGCATTGCTAAAGTATTTGAGCGTCTTGTTCTGAACCATGTTAGTCCTATCTTTAAATCTGTTATTCTGAATGAGCAACATGGTTTTTATGCTGGTCGATCCACCACCACTAATTTGATTTCCTTTCAGAATTATGTTTTAAAGGCATTTAATGTTGGTTTGCAAGTCGATGCCATATACATGGATTTTAGCAAGGCCTTTGATACAGTTAGTATTAATCATCTTATTAGTAAACTCTTTGCTTATGGTATCTCTGGTAGATTGTTAAAATGGTTTGATTGCTACCTTCATGAGAGGAAGCAGGTTGTAAAAATAAAATCACACCTTTCAAACACATTTAATGTCACTTCTGGAGTTCCTCAGGGATCACATTTGGGTCCATTTCTGTTTAATGTATTCATAAATGACATTGCAAGTGCAATCCATCATGTACAGTTTCTCCTATTTGCGGATGATTTAAAACTATACTTAAAAATTAAATCCTTAACTGATTGCCATGTATTGCAAAATAGCATAAATCAATTAACAAACTGGTGTTCTTACAATGTCTTGGAACTCAATATCAAAAAGTGTAGCTGTATGTCATTTTATAGAAATAATACTCCTGTTTTATTCAAGTATTGCATCATGAATACACCTCTCGCCCGAACTATTGAGATCAAGGATCTGGGCATAATATTTACTCACTCAATGACTTTTGACAATCATATTGATACTAGTGTTAAAAGAGCTAATAAAATGTTGGGGTTCATCACCCGATTCACCAGAGATATTTTTGATGTAACTTGCATCAAATCACTATTCATCATGCTTGTTTTACCAATTTTGGAATATGGCTGCATTGTGTGGTCACCATTTTATGAGTGTCATATTAATAGGCTTGAAAAGGTTCAAAGACGCTTTATTAGGCTATGCATGCGCAAACTTGGCGTTGACACATACAATATTTCGTACCCGGATGCATACAAGGACCTGGGGATCTCAGTTTTATCTTCCCGGCGCATCATGGCAGATATGATGTTCCTACACAAATTGTTGAATAACAGCGTGTCCAGTCCAGAAATTTTGGAATTAGTCTCTTTGCAAACGCCTTCTTATGCTACCAGAAGCAAGTTATTATTTCACAGGGAATTCTATAGACACAACTATATCTACCACAGCCCAATAGCTAGAATTCTGAGGGAAGGAAATGAACTTCCTCCTGAAATTGATTTCTTTGCTATGAATGCTTTTCAGTTTAAGCGATGTCTGAGACACAATTTGTAATTGTGAAGAAATTTCTTTTTCTTTTTCTTTTTTTTTATATATATATATTCTCAATTTTAATGGGTAATTTGCCCGTGTATGTGCAATACGTGTATGTATGTATGTTGTGTTGTGCAATAAAATAAAAAAAAAAAAAAAAAAAAAATAAAAATATAATATGATCAGTTAGAGGACATAATCGCATGTGTTTCTGCAAGAAAACGTTTGATAGTGATGGGGGATTTGAATGCGATGGTAGGTGAAGGCAGAGAGGGTGATGAGGTGGGGGATTACGGTTTAGGTAAGACAAATGACTGTGGGGAGAAAGCAATTCAATTCTACAGAAGACAGGGGTTAGTCATCACCAACACTTGGGCTAGACACCACAAAAGACATAGGTATGCATGAAAAATTTCAGGTGACTCAGAAAGGTATCAGTTAGATTATATGATGGTTAGGCACAAGTTAGGAACGGTGAGATCAATTTGCACAGGTTCCCGAGGATGGATGCGGACTCTAATCGCAATTAAGTTGTTAAAAGATATAGCATCCGTTTCAAAAAAAATAGTGGATTAACTGGATTGACAAAGAAGGAGGATCAGCAAGCTGTAGAGAAAATCATGGCTGAGAGAAAAGAGCTGAGTACTATCAAGGAAAAATGGAAATATATCGAAAATATGATATCAAAAGCCACAAAAAAAACTATATGAGCTGTTAATGAAAAAAGGACAAGGAAACCATGGATCACAGATGAAATGATTACAAAGATAGATGAGAGAAGGAAATGGAAGAATATAAACTCACAGTTAGGTAGAAGGAGAGTTAAATAATAAATTGAGACAGGTAACAAATAAAGGAAAAGAAGCATTGTGGAAAATGCAGTGCGACGATATGGAAAGTTTGGAGAGGAGGAATGAAATTGGTGCGCTATACAAGAAGGTTTAGACACTATCGGGAAGTAAGAAGGGAAGATCTGTGTTAACAGTTACAGATAAGTTGGTTAAGAGAATAGTTGAAATAGAAAAGATCCAAGAGAGATGGAAGGAATATAGTATAGAGAAGTACTGTATGGTACAGAACTTAGGCCAACAAGCTTAGGCATAGAGAGAGAATATGAAGCAGATGAAGATAACTTACAACTAGACATACTTGATGATGAGATAGAAAGAGCTTTAAGAGTGATGAAATCAACTTCGGCCATGGGTGTAGACAACATTCCTGCAGTACTACCGAAAGGTTTGGGAAACTGTTGGAGGAAGAGACTACATGGACTGATTTGTAGCATTTATGAAGAAGGAATCTGGCCTGAAGACTGTGAGATCAATGTTAAATCCTATTCCGAAAAAGGTAAATGTTGCATCTTGTGAGGACATGAGAACAATAAGTTTGATATTTCATGAAGCTTAAGTGATTCACAAGATCATCAATGCAATGATGGAGAATAAGGCTAATGATTACTTAGGGGATGATCACTTTGGAAGGGTAGAGGCACGGCCAGTGCAGTAATGGGATCACTAATAGAGAGGAACATTCAATGAAATCAGGATGTATTTTCCTGTTTCATAGATTCAAAAAGGTGTTTGATAGAGTGAATTGAGTAAAATTGAGTAAAAGTATATTTCAGAAATTAGGAACAGATTGGAGAGAAAGGAGGCTAATCTGCAACCTGCACATGTTTCAGCCTGCTCAGGTGTGAGTGGGGGGCAGAAAGCCTGGATGGGTGGTGTTAGGAAGAAGTGCAAGACAGGGTTGTCAGTTATCACTGGTGCTGTTCAATGTGTGTGTGAAGGAAATGATTGAAGAGGCATGGGAAGAACTGGAGGTAGGAATGAAAGTTGGAGGGGAGTTCATAAAATCAGGTTTGCTGATGACCAAACTATTGTTTGTCAGTCAGCCAAGGGGTTTCAAGCATTGTTGAGTAAATTGGAAATGTAGTCCAATAGATATGGAATGAGAATCAATATAAATTTAAAAAAGGTTATGTGGTTTTTCAGAAAGAGAAAGGCTAAGTTTAACATTAAAATAGGAGGGCAAAGACTAGAGTAGGTGGAACAGTTTACGTATCTCGGAAGTGTGCTTTCTAAAAAGAAGTTTCGTCATATTTGAAAAGGGAAAAACTACATGGGCTAGGTTTGGACTATAGGAAGACTAAAGATCACACTTTATATTGATTTTTATGAGGTATTTGGGACTTTTTCATGGGTTTTGCAGAACTCATCATACATTAATACATCTAATGGGCATTTTTTTCTATTATATATGGGTGGGTGGCACTCAATGATATTTTCATTTTCTCTGATAATGCTCTTAACAAATTTTGATGATTTACTCTTGCATTGGTGGTGATGTGTTAATGTTTGTGTCCAAAAAAAACAATAACTGGAACTCCAAAACCACCTGCCTTTGGAATTGATTGACTTCACTCTTGAAAAATTTCAAACCATATTCTAGTTGTGCCAAAGGGAAGAACATAGCCTCCAGTAGCATTACATATGCTTTGGCTGATAATTTGTTAATCTGAAAGAAAAATGTCAATGCAGTGTAATCTCCATCATTGCTGTAGGCAAAGTGAACATGTTTCAAAATTGTGTGTATGTGTGGCAACAGCTGTCACTGGTATCGTATTATAGTCATAGTAATGAAACTTCTAGCTAATATATATCACCAATTAAGCTGACAATATTACATAAAATTAACATTTTTATAAAATAATGTGAATGAGTGGGTCGCGGTGGTCTAGTGGGTAGAGCGTTGGACTACTGACCGGAGGGTCCCGGGTTCGATTCCCGGGCAAGGCACTTTGGGCACCTGCAGCTCCACCCAAGCTTGTTGATTTTTCGGGTACCAGATCTTCCTGGGAAACCATAACCGGCACAGGGAAAGGAACTGGCCCCCCTACCCTGATGTGTGAATATTCACACGCCGTTGGGCTTGGTACATGGGTGAGCTCTACCATCACCTACTAAACTGACCTTCCGGTTGATTACTGTGTTTTTTTTTTAATGTGAATGAAAAAGTTATGGTCATTTAAAAGCTAATCATTCAATCATTCATATCCATTAGAAAAGTTTTGAGGTTAATTGATTTATTAAAAATCTTAGGTAGACAGGTCATTTGGGAGGAAAGGTTTCTTAAATTATTTAGTAAGAAATCATGCAAAATAAAAGTTTCATTTCAAACACATGCTTTCCTCTGACAATCATTTAATATCAAAATTATACACCTTTAAATAAGTAAAAAAAATCCTCAAGCATTAAATTATAATCCATTTTGCCCTTCTTTGCAGAATTATCTGAAATATGCATACTTATGGGCAGATGACAGAGAGGATCAAGTGATCAAATTTGTTGAAGGAAAACCTATTGTTGATTTTGTTTTAGAAGAATTCATTAAGTATGAAGAATTGGCTGAAGAAGTAAATAATATTCCCGAGTTCCATACAGTGGGACCTCTGATGATATTTACTAGTATGAATATTCCTATGCTGTTGATTATTTTAATTATATAAACATCTTAATTTTCATAAGCCTTTTTTCTGTTGAAAGTTACCACAGTCAGTTTTAATTCCATATGCTTGAAAGCTATATGTTATTATTTGTGTCGTCAAAAAACAACATTATACTAAACTGAGAAGGTCAACCTCCTGTCATTAGCCAGTCATTAAACTTCCTTGTGGTATTATATAATTGGGAAATAATTAACCAATTAAGTTACTAGTCTCATCCCTATGGGATTTAGTGCATTTGGTTGGTGTAAGGTTGGTCCATTAAATTCACAAAAATAATTCTTAATACATTTTTTAATTCAAGGCGCTGCAAAAGTTATTCTTTTGGTTAATTTGATAGCAGTAAAAATGATGCCCATATTTAACTAATTTTTCCCTTCACTACTAGTAATTGCTATTAAAAGATTTATTAGCTTAAGTGATACAAGTAGTTAAAAATCTGCCACATTGAGCTTGCATAACTGCTGTATATTAAGTCAAAATTCAGTGCATATATGAACAATTAAAATAAAGCCTTCATAAGTCCAAATGGTGGGTCCCGGTAGTCCAGGGGGTAGAGCGTTGGACTGCTGACCAGAGGGTCCCAGGTTCTAGGCACCTGCAGCTCCACCCAAGCTATGTGATTTTTCGGGTACCATATCTTCCTAGGAAACCATAACTGGCCCGGGGAATGGAACTGGCCCCCCTACCCTGTAGTGTGAATGTCACGTGCCGTTGAGCTTAGTACTGGGTGAACTCTACCATCACCTACCAAACGGACCTTCAGGTTGGATACTGTGTTTATGGTTTTTTTTGTGTCCAAATGAGCCAAAAGCATTTCTTGACCGTGTTGACAACTTCATCACAAAATGCTTTGATAATAATAATGATGTTTATTGATCTTTTAGCCAACAATTTGTGGAATTGATCTTGTCAAAAAATTGTGCATAAACGCAAAAAAGAAAACTTGTGTACAATTCACAAATGCACGACTGACAGATACGGGGAATCAGGCATCAAAAGGGACCAAAGTTCAGCCTATACAATGTAGTGAAACCAATAATTAGTTGTAACTGAGTAAAAAAGGAAGAAGCCAGTTCCACTCTTTCTCACTCTGCTTATTCTTCTAGGTGAAATAGCTATTGCTATTAATGATGTATGCCTCTGCTAAAGGCTCCCACAAAGTGTTTTCCTCGAACTTTATTGATGACTCAAAATTTTAAAAGATAATGCCATTATGTATATAATATATTAATGGTTCAGTAGAGAGACTAGTACTGCAGAATATAAATGGAAGCATATGAAGAAAAGGATATTGTAAGTGAATGAAACTATAGGAGTAGTTAATAGGATAAGGAAACCATGTATTACTGACAAGATCATTAGGGAGATAGATTAGAGAAGGAAATGGAATAATATAAACACAGAGTTAGGTTGAAGGAAGTAAATGGAAATAAATATATACTGAGGTGGGAAACTAACAGGGCAAAAGACAAAAGAGATGGAGGACAAAGTGTGAGAACATGGAGAATTTACTAAGCAAGGGTGAAATTCTAAATAGAAAGTTGAAAGATCTATCAAGGGTTGAGAAAGAAAATCCTTGCATAATATTAAAGATATGTCAGTAAAGTTGCCTATACAAATAGGTACGATTCAAGAGAGATCCATCTCTCTCTGCATGAAGGATCTACATATAAGAATGAATGGCAAGAATGCATGGAGGATCTACATATATGGTAAAGATATTAGACCAACATGCTTCAACATAGAAAGAAAGTGTGAAGTAGCTTGGGGTAGTTTTGAACCAGGCATATTTGACTATAAGGTAGGGGAAGCATTTTGGAAATTGAAATCAAATAAAGCTAAAGGGATTCATAACATTCCTGGAAAATTACTGAAGGATTCAAGAAAATGGAAGAAAGGGATGATTTGTAGCATTTATGAGGAAAGAATATGGCTGGAAGATTATGTCGGATGGGGTCCAATCCCAAAGAAAGGACAAGTAGCTATCTATGAGGACTGTAGAACAATTAGTTTGATTTTACAAACAGCCGTGACACTTTAGATCACCAATGAAAGAATGGAGAGAAGGGGTAATGATCAGTTTGGGTGCAGGAAGGGGAGAGGTGTGCATGGATGATGGAAGGGAAAGAGAATTAGATTGGGCGGAATGGACTGCATAGCAGTAATGAGATCACTAATAGGAAGCAGAGTTGGAATAGGTTGTGGTAGGAAGAGGAAGGGATTACAAGCATTACTTAAAACAGTCGATCATCAATATGGCATGTGTGGGATGAGAATAAATGCAAGCAAAACAAATGTTATGAAGTTTTCAAGAAAAGGGAAAGCTAAGTTAAATATTGAAATAGGAGATCATAAATAGAGCAGGTGTATATAGTTTGCATATCTTGGAAGTGTTTTGGACCAAAATAGTCAAATTAGTAAGGACATAAGGAGAAAAATTGCATGAGGGAAAGAAGTTTTCATCTGTCAAAATCAATGGGATATTCATAATAACAGTTAGATTTTCAAATGACAAGCTTTAGTTTGTCAGTCAGCCAAGTGGTTGCAAGCCTTGCTTTTGCATTTGAAGATCGGTGCAACAGGTATGTGATGAGAATAAATCTAAATAAAACAAAGATAATGTAGTTTTCTAGGAAAAGAAAAGCCAAGCTAACTGTTAAAATAGGAAGGAAAAAACTATAGCAGGTAGAAAATGTTATCCGTCTCCAAAGTTTTTTGAAGCAAAATGGTCAAAGTAGTAGGGACATATATGTAAGGAAAAGAGTTGCATTAGGTAAAGAGATTCCACAATGAGAGGAAATTGATGGCTGCCGTGTACTGCAGTTTCTAGGAGTCATTATCACATTGTGTCCATCAGCATTTGTTGAAATGAATAATCAATGTTGTTTTCTTCCTCAATAATAAATCAGCTTCATATTTAATATTAAAGTTATGATAATCTGTATGTCTATTAGTCTATGTCATTCAACTCATGATTTCATTGATGTAATTTTTCAGATAAATTTAAGAATGCATTATATGTTGAAGTTATTGCATGGAAGTATTTACTGGGTAAACACCTTGGTAATTATTACCGTGGAGTTTTGAATGAACTTTATACTTTCATCAGTGAGCATACAGCAACTCTCCAAAAACCAATAAAAGATTTAGAAGATGTGCGTAGTGCTATGGCATGTTTGGATGAAATAAGGGAAAATTTTATCAGAATTGACATGGCTATCGGACCACTAGAAGAAATCTATGCCATTTTTAATATGCACAGCATCGAAATTCCTAGAGAAGACATAGATCGAGTGGATTCTATAAGATATTCTTTTCAAAAGATGGTGGAAAATGTAAGCCTTTATTACACATAAACTTTGGTGTGATGGGAAGCTTGTTGGTGAAATACATGTCTTTCATAATGTTATTTTAACTTAAAGATTATAAAAAATGTATCAGAGCTGTGAAATCATCTTGGTCTGACTTAACTTATGTATTTTAAATGAAAACCATAAATTTCATCAGGCTTCCAAAATCCAAGTGGAATTGTGTGAAATACAGGAACCATTTAAACTAGAGTTACTTCAATGTGTGGCCCAGTTTCGTCAAGATGTCGAAGACTTTGACAAAGATTATATTGAAAATGGACCAATGGTGGAAGGTATTCCTGCCCGAGAAGCCAGTGACAGGTTAAAATTCTTACAGTATTCACTAATTGTTACAATATTCACTAATTCTTATGATATTCATTAATTCTTTCCCATATTACTTCACTAAAAGTAAAGCATTACTATCCTTAACTAAAATTTATATTGTATTTCAACTGTTCTCCTTAATTTTCCTTTACTTAGGGCCCTACTCTTTCAGTCTCGCTTTGATGATCTATGGCAGAGATATGAAACATATAGTGGAGGAGAAAAGTTGTTTGGCCTCCAAATTAATGAATATCCTATTTTGATTCAGCGTAAGAAAGAGTTTAACCTTCTTCAAAAGCTCTATGGTCTATACAATGCCGTAATGCGAGCCATTGATGGCTACTATGATATAGTGTGGACTGAAGTTGATATTGAGGCCATAAATGCAGAGCTTACAGATTTTCAGTTACGGTGAGTAATTTTTATTTTGTCTCGGTCTAGATTGGATTTTCTCCATACTGAAGTACTTTTGCATGGGTGGAGAGTGGGGTAATGTGGAACAATGCTTTTGTTGCCAACAACGCAGTTGTTTTGACTTGGTCTGTGAAATTTCCTTTCTAAAAAACAAGAACTCGAGTTTCAATAAACTGCGGGAGATACCGCAACAGTAACTTTTAACGGAGTCATCCACTAACATGCATTTCAATGCAACAATTTTCAGAGTGTAAAAATTGTCCCAGTCAAGGGGAATGATTTTTACGCTCTGAAAATTGTTCCATTGAAGAACTCGAGTTTTTTTATTGTTTGTTTAAGTATAAAAAAATAAAGTAATGGATCTATTAACTTTTTGTGTATCATAATTTCCAGAAACAAGAAGTGATGTGGGTTCTCCCTCCCCCTTTATGATGGTCAGCCCTTCTACATCCTTCTCCCTACTCTGATAACTGATATTGTACTACAATTTTCTATGTTTCACCAGACGATGACTTAGTAAGTCATAGTCTGGTTTGTGAAATAAATAAATTTTGGTGGCAATACCAAGGTCATATCTCCTCCATGATAAAAAGTTCCCACAAGCTGTTACATAATTTTTATGTTTTTTGAAGTGTATTAAAAGTAAATTTGGTTAATTATCTAATAATCCTAGTTTCAAAATTTTTGAATGAGTCAGTTGTATGCTTATTAGTTTTATGTACAAATAGTGACCTAAATGTGTTGATGCAACAAGAAGGGCATACGTTATGTATGTATGGGGTATATTTAAGTGGCCTGATTATTCCCCTCCCCCAATTTCCATTTTCTTCAGTAAATTTTACACGAAATTCAAGTTATTATGTCAAAATGTACCCTAATTGTGTTTACTGTAATGTGTATAAATAATTTTTACACATTTGCATTTATAAATGTGTACCAAAACTGGTAAGCATTAAATATACCTCAAATTCTCCTTAAAACCATATTGTCATTTTTATCTAGCTGCCGAAAATTGCCGAAGGGTATGAAAGATTGGCCTGCATATTTAGATTTGAAGAAAAAAATTGAAGATTTCAATGAGACTTGTCCTCTTTTAGAACTAATGGCCAATAAAGCCATGAAAGAGCGACACTGGAAACGGATTGCTGCTGTTACTCATCATGATTTTGACATTGATTCTGAGTCATTTACACTGCGCAATGTAATGGAAGCTCCTCTGTTAAAATATAAAGATGAAGTTGAGGTGATTATCTCTTCTTTTTTTTACTCCTGTGAGTTGGTAATAACTTGGTCTTTTGCATTATAAAATTTACATTTCTGTGATTTCCCACCACATGCTCTTGCGGCGACTTGCAGGGTATTAAGTAGATGTATATGATGTCTATTAATAGATGCCACAATAACATGTGGCTAATAGTGTTAGGGACCAGCCAACAAAGAAAAATGAGCATTTATAATTTTTGAGTATGATGTTGGTATTAGCACAGAAAAGTCATTAGTTAATTAGTTTTTTCACAGATTAGTGCAAACTATTTACACGAGAGGGAAAATAATATAGAAAAGAAAATACAGAAAAAAGAAAAATGTGTATTTGATTGAATTGACTATATCTTAATATTATTAATGCCTGGAAGTTTTTTGGGTTATTCATATGATTTATGAGGGAGTAGTCTAATCAGATAATTTTATTTTGGTCAAGTTTAATTCCTCTCCCAAAAAATAATCAAGCAGCCTAGTGTGAGGATATATGTACATAGGTCCTTAAGTTTTTTTACAGGACCCATCACTATGTGTGTCATCCCAAAAAGTAATGCACATTATTAAAGAACAAGACCAATGACTGAAAATGAAACTTTTTTGTGCTCTACAATGAAACTGAATGCATTGAATTGATTATGTATCAGTGGGAGGTTTCATAATATGTATTGCGATGTATCATTTATTGTGTATTAGTTCTCACATGTACTTTCATTTTAGCTTGTCTTTCAATAATACGAGGAATAGGTGTTTCAATTTTGAACATTTATTGTATAATAATTTTGAATTTTTGGCATATAGCAATCAACATTAAAGAAGAAATTAGTGCAAAAATACTTAGAATACAATGGACAACACAAACTAACTACCTTCTAAAGTTATGATGCCTGAACTTTTCATCTTTGTAACTATTGTCATTTGGGTTCATCTCTTCTGATCGTGTACTCTATGAAGATCATTGAAATATAATGATTGAACATGCAAATATTATTGAATATAGTTCTCAAACGTTTAAATAAAATTTTTTAGTGATGGGTGCTCTATTCACTTGCAGATGCTGTGGCATTTTCAATTTCATCTTACGTAAACATAGTGAATGTGTGTTCCAAAGGTTTATAGTTGTTATAAAATCCTTAAAACAGAGTTTATCTTGGCTGCAGGGTAGTGGCCACTGGCCTAAATGTACAGCCTGCTGTCTGTTGAAGGAGGTGGGCACTGAAAGGAGGGGTCATTTACTTTTATGGAAAATATTTTGATTCTGGAAAAAAGTAGAGGTGTCGGTTGAGGCAGATTTTACAATATGTAGTCATGAAGGGAAAACTTAAAATATGAAAATTATTTACAGGACATATGCATAAGTGCTACTAAAGAAAAGGATATTGAGGCAAAGCTGAAGCAAGTCATTGTGGATTGGAGTGGTGTGTTTTTACAGTTTTCACCTTTCAAAGTTAGGGGAGAGCTTCTTTTAAAAGGTCAAGAAACTCAAGAAATCATTTCAATGTTAGAAGACAGCTTAATGGTCCTTGCATCTCTGCTTTCCAATAGGTAAATGTAGTTTTGCAGCATCGACCTTATTTTTAGGTACATTTTGCCTCTGTAAAAAATGTGTTCTTTAAAAATCTTTTGTTCACAGGTATAATACCCCATTCAAGAAGGAGATTCAACTTTGGGTAAACAATCTAAGCAATACTTCAGAAATCCTTGAAAACTGGATGATGGTTCAGAATTTGTGGATTTATTTGGAAGCTGTGTTTGTTGGTGGAGATATTGCAAAGCAGCTTCCTGCTGAAGCTAAAAGATTTCAGGTGCATATGGACTCATTGTTTTTAGAATATTTTTTAGGAAGGTGTCTATATGTAGTGGTAATAAAACTATCATAACTATCGAGTCATATTTTGCATAAGTTCAGACTTTTGTGAGCTTATGTGTGAATTTAAATAAACATTACTTTCTCTTGACCTGAGTCATTTTAAAAATAAGCATAAGATATAACTAGATTGAATTTGTTTTGATCATCTTCAAAGTTTAAATGTATATAATAAATCTATCTATTCCTCAATATTAATTATGTAAACATTATTTCTGTTAAAAATATACTCCTCATGAAGTTCTATTTGTATAAGGATCCATATGGATACCTTATTATGACAATAGTTAGAATATCTATGAGGTGTTGTTAAAGGATATAGTTACTATAAAAGTTGGCAATAATGGTGTAAAAGCAATCATTATAATCTCCAATTTATGAATATTAATTGACTTTCAAATTTTACCATTCTGTACATTTTTAATCCAACCTGAAACTCAATTTTATTAAAAAAATATTCTAGTAAATTAGGGGACTCAAAATAATTTAGAATCATTTTAAAACCAGGTTATTGGCATATTATAGGCTCTTTTATTAGTTTTCTCTCTTTCCACACACTGCTGCAGAATATATTTGCTACAGGCTGTATTTCTGGATAAAAAATAAGTGTTCTTCCAGAGGCCAACATAAATGAAGCACTGTATTTCTTGTAAACAAAAAATGCCGGGACCGTAAACTTGTTTAAATTGGGACTGTAAACCAAGTTTATGGTCCTGGTATTTTTTGTTTACATTGATTCATGACCGTAGCTACGTTCCTTGTATATTTAAACTGTATTTCTTGATGACACATGTGTACCAATCAGCAAAGCTACCAATGTTACACTCATGTATATTAAATCACATAACTATAACACCATTCGTCTCATCTGCTTCAAAATTATGAACTCAACACTCGAATGAATCACCTAACCGGTTTGAATTCATTTGTGGTAAAGTAAGGTTTTGTGGCCAGTTGGAAATCATTCAGGATAATGTTTAGAAATATTGGTTAAGGAAGTCAAATGAGATACTCTGAGAGCAAGTAAATAAGTAAGATGAAAACATCAGTAGGATATACGCAGGAGTTTTGAATATCTCCTTGGGAACCCTCGGAACATCCTCTGTCCATAGTCCTGACTTAGACCCCCCAGGGATTCTCATCTATTTGGGTCCCTCAAAAATCATTTTGGTGGCCAATATTTTGAAAATGATAATGCCATAAGCCATAGAGGTTACTCTTTGGTTGCAGCAGCAAGCAAAATACCTCTTTGCTGCTGTAAAGAGATGGGATGTGTCTGAGTGTACTGCGTGAATATCTAGAAAGGTGAAATTAGACAGTCCTGAAGGTCATTTCATTTGTATCATTGACTGCATCCAAATTAAAATCAGGAGCATCAAATTTCCATCTCTTTTCACTTGTAGTGAGTTAAGAGCAAATTTTAAAACTTATGGAAAAGAAGATGTGTAGATGTAAGATGTAATTAATGTGGTTTTTAATATTAAGCAACGTATTTTAAATATTTGAAGCTGCCATTTTCTTTTGAAAAGTGGCTTTTAAGCAGGATAGTTCTTGAATTTCAGGAATAAATATTTTTAGATAAAACCTAATGCAGATCATGTACGACCTAATGCACGTAATGAATTTAGATAGTTTGAAGGAAAAAAATATAATTTTAATGCAAATAACAAAGTATGATTAGATTAGAAATGTATCAAATCGATGAAATCTAAACCCGGACCAAATTCATCAATTATACGAAGTCAAGCTGTTGTGACATTGGCCATTTATTGGGATTTGCACTGTGGCATAAAACGAAATAAGTTCTTTATTTCCAAATCTAAAGTTGTTGGCCAGGGAACACATCCCAAAATTACTTGCTATAATCTATGAACTTTACCTAATCCCAGTACTGAGTCAATGGTTTAGTATTTTTGGTGAATAGCATCTCTATACTGCTAAAAATTCCTATTATCTAATATATTTTTTCATCAAAGGGCATTGATAAAACTTGGGTTAGGATAATGCAAAGAGCCCATGAAAGATCAAATGTGATTGACTGTTGTGTTGGTGATGAAACAATGGGTCAGCTTCTACCTCATCTCCTGGAACAGCTAGAAACATGTCAGAAGTCTTTAACTGGGTAAGGATTAAATTAAACTTAACGATTTTTAAATAAATCAAGAAGGAAAAAACCATGTATTTTATTGTATTTTGTGAATTTAATGAAAGGTAATTTCAGCTGACACCTTATGTTTTTTCAGGTACTTGGAATCCAAGAGATTACTCTTTCCACGCTTCTTCTTCATTTCAGACCCTTCTCTGTTGGAGATTCTGGGACAAGCGTCAGATTCTCATTCTATCCAAGCCCATCTTCTAGGTGTTTTTGATAATGTTGCAGAGGTGAATAGCTGTATTTCATAATGAAGGCTTTAATCATCAAGCTGTTCTATTTCCTGCTAAAAAATAACAATTGTTCCCCTTAAAGGTTGAATTTAATGAGAGAGAATATGATCGTATAATAGCAGTTTTGTCCAGGGAAAAGGAAAAAATACCATTAAAGAAAACTGTAATGTGTACCGGAGGGGTGGAATTTTGGTTAAATACACTTCTAAAGTCTCAGCAAGAATCTCTGCATGAAATTATTCGAGACATGGCTTTATCATTGAGTGACCCTGAGTTTGCTGTGCTAGAGATGATAAATTCTTTCCCTGCACAGGTGAATTAAACTTTTTTATCTTAATAATAAAATCCATTTCACGTTTTAATTCTTAGTCTTAAAATTTGAATGTCCATAAGCTACTTATCGATGTTCTGTTCAAGTAGTATGTGCTGATTGTCAACAGAAGAGAACTTTTTACTTAGAAGGAAAGCTGTAAAATTAGCAAATATTGTTGGAATTCAGAAGGTGATAATCATATTGATTCTCTAAATATTGATGGAGGAGATGCAAAAAAGAGAGAGGTTCTCAAATATTGGGTAAAAGAAATTCATCTCTTCCAAGTTCCAATTTGTGAAAGGAAGAGAGGAAATTCAAGTAAATTGGTATCATTGCCTTATGAACCAAAAATTCATAGTTTACATGTCACAGCAAGTATTTAGTGCATTGTAAAGTTAAGATCTAAAAAGTTTCTTTTTCAGGCCATGGTTTGAGTTTTTCTTGATATACCACTCTTTTTAAGAATTTAAATGCAACAGTTTCAGAATCAACCAATCCAATAATCAGTTTCAAGCTATGGCTTTTAAAGTTATTCTAATTCTTCTTGGATGAGTGCATATTAAATACATATTTTCATAGGTTGGCCTTCTTGGTATTCAAATGACATGGACAAGAGATTCAGAAATAGCCTTGCAAAGTGCAAGAATGGATGCAGCAATAATGAAAACTACTAATATGAAGTTCTTAGAGTTGTTGAATCTTTTAATAGAGCAAACAACTAAAGATTTGACAGTATTTGACCGGACAAAATTTGAAACATTAGTTACCATTCACGTGCATCAAAGGTAATATCTGAAAGTTTTATTCTTTTTCATTAAATTGACTTTGTATTTTGATGTTATCCTATCACTAAGTTACATACCCTTTGTATGAATAAGCAGAATATTGCAAAAATCAGGCACTCTATGCATACTTTTCCTTTCAGAGATATATTTGATGCCTTATGTGTGCTTCGAATTAAATCTTCTCTCGACTTTGAATGGTTAAAACAAGCACGGTTTTATTTCAATGAAGATGCTGATGTGACATTGGTTAAAATTACTGATGTTGATTTCATATATCAAAATGAATTTCTTGGTTGCACCGAGCGCTTAGTCATCACTCCATTAACTGATAGGTGCTACATTACCTTGGCTCAAGCTGTAGGTAATAAATAAGTCTATTGTTTTAATAGGTTGAATATACATGTATTTAAGCATAATACCATAAACAATTAAGTTCCAAGGTACTTTATATCTTGTTGTCCAGGTAAATTTGATATCAATATTAGTCATAATTTGGGAAGTTGTTTGAAATATACTTTAGCTGTCTGAAGTCACAGTTTAGCCAATACGTTAGTCTCTAATGTACGAGTCTGTCTGAGGGTAAAATTAAAATGTTAATTTATGTCTACATAATGATTATCCTCATGACTATTTGGAAAATAGCTGTTCATTGGCAGAGGTTGAAAATTTTTAATTTAATCTGCATTTATAATCAGATTTTGTTTATATCCAGTAAACTGTTTTGAATTATTATTATTCAGCTGAAAAATATTTTGAGCATCATATGCTGGAATTACCTGTATTCATATCTCCTTTTCAGCATATTTTGCTCCCTTAAATTGCCCAGTGATTTTAAAAAGCACTACGAGTGTCTCAATGAAAATGAAGTTTATGACATCTAGTAGAAAATAAAAATGCACAGCTTAGAAGATTTTATGGGTCTCAGTTCAGACTCTTGTTCACAAGTGCTTCAATGGTTTTTCAGAGGATATGCTAGAAAGATACCACATTAAAAATCTCATCTGTGTTTCACTTGGCATATTTCCATTTTTTCCGTAAATTTTCCATCATATAGTTCCTCTTGATGTGAGTTCCCAATTGTGAAGCATCAACAGCATTCTGCCTTATAGCATTAAGGTTTCCAGCTTGATATCTGTGGAAAATCTATGGCTTTTTATTATTATGGAATGCACAAGTGGAATAGCACTATATAGCACAATAAGGAAACTAAGCTCACTAGATGAAGTACTTGAGTCAGATTGTAGTGTTAACTGCTTGAAAATTACCTAACACCTCCTATTGCCTTGTTAAATTATCTCTATACTACTTCTGTCATTAAGATCTACCACAAATGAGTTGTTTCTACAAATACTTATTATCTTTCTTCCACAAGAACTCATTTTGCATCAGCTGGAATTGTACCACTACTATTTTCAAAATATTATTACATCCTCTCTGGAAATATGCGTGCCTACTTAGGAATACATGTTATCCCTTGAGATTAATAGGCGAAGCTAATCACTAGTGCCTGGAGTTGGTAGTGCTGACCAAACTTTTCATTTCTCATATACAACCATTGGGTCAAAGGTACTGTTATTTCATACCTAGTCCAATTAGAAAACAATTCCACTCTAGTTAGATGCTTGTGTGACACAATAATATTTGCTGATTCCAAAGTAACTATGATTGAGCTACTTTCTACAGGGTGAGGCAACATGACTTCCTTTTTTATAAGCCAAAACCCCTTTAAAAAAGGAAGTTATGTTGCCGAACCCTGTATAAGACGCCATCAAGTTGAAAACAAAATCAAAGGGAATTTCTTGTGCTCTAAGAACTCTTTCTTTCTTCTTGCTCTCAACTTTAAAATTGCAATACCACTCCTGCAGTCATGCAGATGCCAGATGCAGTTTTATCATTTTTATTCATAAGGAGGGTTTTTATCCATCAAGTGTATCAACTTGTTCATAATTTATTTATTTTGTAATATCATTTACCTCCAACGTTTGTAGAGAACCCATTTGGTTGGTACCAGTAATTTAGCTTCAATAGTCGGAACAAAATTTTGCCATTGGTTTCTATTCTAAACAGAAAGGAATGTGATACAGGGTAATAATTTTACCACCATCCATTTTATGTCATTGTGACATTGAGGAAGTCTGCTTAGTAACTTGAATTCCTCTCTTTTCAGAACAGGATGTTTCTTACCCTAGTGCCTTACTTCAAATGGTGTCTGAGTTACAGGTTCTCTGTGTCTAGATAAAAGACTATTGTCATTTATTAGAGAAGAGTAGATTATCAAAACGTGAATCCTTAGAATAAAATTCATAAAGACACTTAACTTTTAATCAATATTCAGCTGTGATTGTAAATTCAGACATCACTGTTCTTATATAGTTTGCATCATTTATGAAATGCCATTGAGAAAGTTTCTGAGTAAATGTTCAGCTTAGTCTGTACATGTAGAATTTTTTCATGACATTATCTCCCTTTTCTCTGTAATTTCCAGACAATGACAATGGTTTCATTTGAAAACCATTCCATCAGCACCAATTTAGTATTTCCTCTAAGACTTTTAGGCCTAGATCATGAGTGTAGTCTCTAAGGCTACCTACATCTTTGTTTGCCATGATTGACAGCAACCAAAGGCAAAGTAAACCTTTGTTACATGTCTTGTCATATTTCATTGTCATATATGAGACACCCTCATGCAGGTAAAACACGGAATCATCTATTAACTCTGATGGAATAATTCATCAACTACAATGAACTATTTATTACTGCTCAATATCTTCTAGTTACAAAATGTATTGAATTACATGAACAGGATATAATGGCCTGATGCACTAGTTTTGTGAATTTTCATGTTGTAATTGGAAGACTTTCACCAAAGCTGTCATTACTGATGCACAGGGTTACAATTAGCTGATAATGCCAATACTAATCCTCACTCGAAGGTTGACTCTGTGGCCATTAAGCAGCTTTGTTCAGAGTAACCCTCGGAGCATTTTTCATCACCATTTCCAAAATTGAAAGGGCTTGGGGTGCCAGAAACCATTTTTGGGATTATGAATAGTGCTCAGTAATACAGCAAAATGTAGTTTACCCTTAATGCAATTACTTTTGTGAAACATCATTTGTATTGGAGACCCCACTGGATTCTGGATGGAGACCTTGATTAGCACCTTTGTGCATTATACACAGGGTGCTTATTCTGTAGATAATTTTCAAATAATAGTGGAATTACCACATTGATGTTCAATAGTGAAAGTAAGTATTCCTCATTTGTGATTTTATCTGAATCATCAATGAAAGGTTTATCTTGAATGTTCAAAATATTCTGAGTGCACAGTTAATTAGCATTTATCATACCTGTTACGTATGTTCAATTATCCAGTCTTGAAGTCTACTTGCTTCTCATTTGTGAATCATTTGCTTCTCAGGCATGTCCATGGGAGGAGCCCCTGCAGGGCCAGCTGGGACTGGAAAAACTGAGACAACCAAAGATATGGGGAAAGCATTGGCAAAGTATGTGGTTGTGTTTAATTGCTCTGACCAAATGGATTTTCGAGGTCTTGGGAGAATTTTTAAGGGTCTTGCTCAGTCAGGGTCATGGGGTTGCTTTGATGAGTTTAACCGAATCGATCTCCCTGTCCTTTCTGTAGCTGCTCAGCAAATTAGCATCGTATTGACAGCAAAGAAAGAGCATAAATCTTCATTTCTATTCAGGTAAGAATCCAAATAAAATTGAGATTTTAATTTCAGTTACTTAATCATCACCTGTCATTAATTCATCAGTACCTACTCTTATGTCTCATTTGCTGTAAAATGTCTTTCTGAGACCATTATGGGAAGTATGTATATCTGCTGAGTTTATAAAAAAATGTATTGTGAAATAAGACATTCATCTGAAGTCTTGCATATTATTTAATGTACATATCATGTGTTATAATACAATATTTTTAAAAAAGGATGGTAAACCAATCATGCATGTGTATTGATTTAAAAACCATCATTTTACCACATTGTGAATGTAAAGAATTGGTTTATATTATTTTATTGCCGACGAATCTCTCGCATTTATGTTAAAGACATCGAAGTTTAGCAGATATTCATGTCAAGCCTAAAGTGAGCATATAATCCTTTCCCTTCTAAATAAAAGATAATTTTTTTGGATTAACTTTTTTTTAATAAGATAACTCAGATGAACTGCTGTTCATCCCACACATTCAGTACTGGTATTTTACAGGGCTAAACTAAGGTAGTTTGCTATCTCTTATATTGTCACATTCAGTTGAGGTTGAACCTCGTGAATAAAGCAAAAATTTTTGCTTTCAGTGAAGGTACACCTTTTGGTACTAAATGCTATAAATATCGCTATATAAATTAAATCTTTTCAGCAATCAAAATATGGGTACAAAGCAAATGACCCTCACACAATCAAAACATGACCCTCTGGTCAATGGCCCTGCACCCACCTCCTGGGCAGTCATGGCCCTTTTAAGCAATGGACTACTAAATAATAATATGTAATTGATTATATATGTGGAGCTTGATTTTACTCAACATAGAAACCTTTAAAACAATGCTAAATACTGGTAAATGTAAACTGGGAGAACTGAAAATTAGGGATCTGTTTAATCTCAAAATGTACAGAATGAAATAACAAGATATTATTTATAGGCTATTAATGAATGAAATTCCTACTTACATCTTATAGAAATTATAAATGAGGATATTCTGAATTAGTGAATGCAGTGGAATACTAATTAGAATGCTCTTAATGTTTTCATTTTTAATATGCCTATTTTGACATTTGGGTGCTTCTAAGTTTTTGCAAGTACAAGTATATTTCCAAGTCCTTGTATTATGGTAATGAATATTTTCATTTTTCATGATAATGTTTTCTTTCATCTACTAGTGATGGGGACACAGTTTCTCTGAATCCAGAGTTTGGTATTTTCATAACCATGAATCCAGGGTATGCTGGTCGTCAGGAACTGCCAGAAAATCTTAAAGTCATGTTTAGAACTGTGGCAATGATGGTTCCTGATAGGCAGGTATGGTATAATTTTAGATTTATTTTGTAAATATTTCAAGTCAAGTGAAGTACTCTACCAGTGGATTGCAGTCTGCTAAAAATAATTCTTTCAAGTTGATAGTGTTACATGATGCAGATATGTTGTTTTTTTAAACGCAACATGATAACTCGAACATTTTCTACCATAAGTTTTTCATTCATAAATACTCTGATTAAAAATATAAAAATGTGTTTATTTATGTGTAAGAGTTGGAGTCTTGCAATTTTATTACTTGAGAATAATGCTGGAAATTATTTAAATATTTAACTTCATTCCATTAACCTTATTGCCAAGGCAGTTGTCCCTGGAAATAATTCTAAATAGTCATGAAAAATATGCTCAAGCATCAGTTAGGGGAATGAAAATCTGTAGGAGTCATTGGTAGGTAATCATTTTTATGATGTTGTCATATGATCTTCCATTTCAGATTATCATGAGAGTTAAACTTGCTAGCTGTGGTTTCAAGGACAATATCAATTTAGCAAGGAAATTTTTCACCTTGTACAAACTGTGTGAAGAACAGTTGAGTAAGCAGGTGCATTATGACTTTGGACTTCGTAATATTTTGTCCGTATTGAGAACTCTTGGTGCTCAGAAAAGAGCTCGGCCAGGAGAAACTGAAGAGACTATTGTTATGAGGGTTTTGAGGTAAGCGTCCAGCATTAGAAAATGAGTAGCCTTTGAGATTATCACACCAATGAAGAAATTAGCATGTTTTTTTTTCAAGGTTCCACAATGCCATTTTGGTTACTTAAAAATTCTGTAGCTCTTGTATCATGAATATATGACTAATTTGTCTTTTCAAGACGTTGACATAATGTATTGATATAATGTAAAAGTTACAAAATTTTCAACTTCAAGATCAATCTGATTCCTATTCAGTATGCAGCTTGGTTATTGTTATATATTTAGGTAACTTGTTTTACTTTTAATTTAGTCGAAGTCTGTTTTAGCATTACTTTTATGTCTAAAATATGAAAGCCATTATTAAATTTAAAGTTTTTTTTCTGCTTCAGGGATATGAACATGTCTAAACTTGTGGATGAGGATGAGCCCTTGTTCCGATCTCTCATTGAAGATTTATTCCCTGGTATCAGATTGACCCAAGCTTCTTGGGACACATTACAAACTGCAATAGGACATCAAGTTAAGGAAGCTGGATTAATTAATCATCCTAATTGGAATTTAAAAGTCATTCAGGTAGTAATTCTTAGCAAATTTAGTCATCTTAGTTTTCTCAATTAAAATTTGACACAAACAAAGTTTTATTTAAGACGAATTCAGAGCTCTATGAGACCCAAATTCCTAAGTTGGCAAATGGCCGCCTAGATTTTCTCAAAATACATACTGTAAACTGTTAAGTTCTCTTATTTTATTCTTTAAACATGGGCCTATCCTCTGTGATTACATATGTGTATGTAATTGGAAAGTTTAATCACAGCAGCAATATAAGATTTCTTGGGTAAAACTTGTTGTGCTTAACCATCACCCATAGGAATACCTAAATACAGTTGAATTATCTTTCAACCGAGATTAAGTTATGAAAAATAACTTATTTATATTACATTCTTTGATTCCTTTTAACATGAAAAGCTGTCTCTTCTTCACTTTGTACTCTCTTTATCTTAGTAATTTTCTAAGGAAAGAGAAGCTAAAATGTTCATCTTTGAGTGACTCATGTTCTTAGGTCAAGTTAACCCCAGTGTCAATGCATTTATATTCCAAAACGTTGCCTCATTTATATCTTTATCATTCAACTGGTTAAAATTTGGGATAAGGCAAAATTGAGCATTTTTTCATTGAAATATGAAATGTTTATTAGCCTTTGCAGATATGACAATGTAAACACAAAGCACATCTATTTGTTTCAAGAGGTGTAATAATAAAAATACCTTTCTCTGATTCATTAAACTTGAATCACAAAGTGTGATTGATGAGAACTTTGGCAATTGATCTTTTGGTTAATATATGCAAATGTTATAATTGTTTGCAATGGATTCTATTTATTTAGCCAATTAAATTATAAATGATCTCTGCTTAAACACATATGGCTTCATTTTCAGTTGTATGAGACATCACTGGTGCGCCATGGCTTAATGACAATGGGTCCAACAGGAGCTGGTAAAACATCCTGTATTCACTTACTGATGAAATCACTGACAGAAATTGGACTTCCCCACAGAGAAATGAGAATGAACCCCAAGGTAAATTAAATAACTTGAAAACTTCTTCTGACTCTGTTCACACTTTCACATCTGACTAAAGTGATAAATGCAAAAAGAAACTGTCTAAACTTCCTTGGAATGACCGACTTAACAAGCTTAATCACTGGAAACTTGTGTAATGCTGAGGTGGTAGTCGTGATTAAAGTTCTTTCCTTTCATTACAATCAGCATGTGCACAATCTTTTCTTAATTTGCATTTTTTACATAGGTATTATTTTTTCATTCAAAAATTACTTGATTATTTTAGGTTGTAGTGAATCAGAATTTTTTATAAGCCATTAATATATGTGTTTGAATAGATTTACATATGAAGACTTCATGTGAATATGACATACCTGTAGAGAGTTGAGATTAGGGATAGAGACAGGCTGTCTTTGATTCATTTTTTAATTAAAAGGAAATCATTTCCAAGAGGTTTTACTTTTAAATGCAAATTTTCTCATATAATAACCCTTAAACCATAAAATCCTATAGCCCTACTGAACCTTAATTATATAACCATATAGACATTCATCAACCCAAAGGTCAATTTGATAGGTGAATGTATAGCTCACCTAGTGCTAAGTGCAATAGCATGTGACATTCATACAATATGGTAGGGGGGGCAGTTCCTTTCCCTGTGCCAACTATGGTTTCCAAGAAATTTCTGGTACCTGAAAAATCTCACAGCTGAGGTGAAGCTGAGGATGCCCAGAGGCATGGCCAGGAATTAAATCTGGAGCATCCAGCCTGTGGTCCAATGTTCTACCACTGAAGTATCATGTCCCTGTTTCATATGTACAAGGTCTGTAAATTAAGTAATGAGAGATTTTATAAAAATTTGTTCATTCAAATAGAAGTACAATTTTATATTGTCACCCTCAAAATGACTTCCTTCTGAAGCCACACAGCGCTGGAGATGGTTCTTCCACTCCTCATAACAGAGCTGGAACTCCGATACTGGGATAGCCTTTAGCTGGTCGGTTAGAGCCGTTTGAATGTTTTCGACTGTCCCAAAAGTTCCCTTGGGGTGATTTTTCAACCTTGGGAAGAGAATAAAGTCACAAGGACTCAAGTCAGGTGAATAAGGAGGCTGAGGAGCCACAGGAATGTTTTTACTGGCCAAAAACTCGTTTATTGAAATTTCTGTGTGACAAAGAGGATTATCGTGTTGCAACACTCAGTTGTTCGTGATGTTTGGTCCCACACAAATGACCCTTTTTCGAAGTTTGAGTCAAATTCAACACTTCCCCAATCATTATGACTGTCAACCGACGATCTGAACCCACAAGATCCCGGATTCTCTTGGCATTTTCATCGGTCCTTGAAGATGAAGGCCTTCTGCTTTGTGGTTCATCTTCAATCGACTTTCTTCCTTCTGAAAATGCCTTAAACCACCAAAAAACCTGGGCTCTTGACAAAACACTATCTCCATAGGCCTGCTTACGTTTAGCAACATTGCACTGTGCCCTAGTGTGAATCAAACTCTGATAGCACACCATTGCTCGAAATTGATGTCACTCATTTTTAGAACACAACAGAAAAAACTGTTTCATAAAAAAAAGTCACTATGGACAACCAAATGACTCAAACGAGTTCAAACCCTTACTGAAAGTGGATCACATATTCCCCTGCTGCCCTTCCTACCCCAGCATCTCCAGTGTTGCCAGATCGAATGCTACATTGCCAGTCTCATTACTTAATTTACCGACCTTGTATGTAAGAACCAAATATTTTGCTGCATTAAAGTGTCTATAATTTTCCAATTTCAGTTATTGCTGTATGTATACATGTATTTATGCCCATTCTCATATATTGATCATGAAAAAAGTTCATGCTTATTGTGGTCCTCTTGCCATTCAATTCACAATTTTTGAAGTCCTAAAAAACCTTTCTCATGTTAAGATTTAACTTTGAGCTTCTTTATAATGTATTTTGATGTTCTTTCATTATGCTGTACATGTGATTTTATGATATCATTTGAAATTCACCAATGTATGAAAATACCCAATTTAAAAATTTTTTTAAAGTTGGGTGCTTCTTTTTGAATTTTTTTTGTAATTCTGAACCGATACGTTGGGCCACTTGTTAGGCGATACTAATTATGAAAAGTTGTTACACATGTTATCATTAAGTAATTACTGGTTATCTGATCTCCTTGAAGTCATCATTTCAATTTAATTGAACTATAATTAGTTTTTAAAGATAGGGGATGGTAGAAACATTTCTAAGGTGATACAGATATATGAGGATTTTAAATCTTAATGTTAATATAATATTTCAATTTATTAGGTTTGGACTATCTTACTTATCCAGTACCTGGTAATGATTTCTTAAATTTTTTCAATATCTTCACTTGGTGTTAAAATACAATGCTTTGGGGAATGTTTTCCTATGAAATTCATGTGTAGTGATTGTTCCAGAAATTACAAAAGACAAATTACCTAAATGGTCCAATATAGAACTTGATGTAAGGAGAAAGAGGGAAGTTAATTTATGTCCCAAATCAAACTGTATGAATGATGAACTAAAACAAATAATACACCGGGGGGATTGAAGAGTACAGGCTAAAGTAGCAGATGAAAGAGGAAGCCTAATGCATCCTCTATGTCTAATTCTAAAAATCAAGGTGAGGCTAATTGGAGAATCATCAAAAGTACAACTTCCAATGCCAATACTATTGCCACTGTCAACATTTCACCTGATGAATTCAGTATTTGTTTTGTTTTCTCTGTTGGCAATATTCTTTTGAAATAAACCCCCTACTGCTTATTGTAATGATATATTAAGGAATTTCAATTTCTAAAAGTGCCAATTCAAATGAAAAAATGTAACTAACAAGGGCATAACCAAAACTATTGGTTAATTGAAAAGCTCAAACGGCAGACACATGCATGGATTCTGAAATAACCTTCTCAAAGAGTTGATATTATTTATTACTCAGCCATTTGGTGCAATCATGATTAAGTGCCTGATAGGTGGAGACTTCCCTGAATTTTTAAAGTGAAGAGGAGAAATACTAGTTTTTAAAAAGGTAGATAGATAAAACACAGTGAGCTATTATATGAAATCTATTGTACATTTCTTTCCAGGTTCTTTGAAAAGATTATTAAAGAAAAGTCTTATGAACTTTATTGAGTCCATCAATCTATTTTCCCTTTTTCAATATGACTTTTGAATCGGTAAATCAAAAAAACTTGGCTGTAAAGTCTGTTATTAATGAAATAATAACTGCCTTGTAAGTTCAGGAGACTATTTAACTGACCCTGTTATCTCTCTAAAGCATTTGATTGTGTATCTAATGTAATATCATGTAAAAAAGGAGAGCATTATGTTGTACTTAATTCTCAGAAAAAATTGATGAAATCCTCTTTCTCAAATAGAAAGCAATATGTTTATTTTTGTAGTGAGTAAGCTACACGACAGTTTTTGATTGCTATGCTCTATGGTGCTCCTCAAGGTTCATTTTAGGACCACTGCTATTTCTTCTTATATGACCTGTCAGGTAATATTCCCTGTAATTTACCACTAGATGCTAATGACACTACAATTATCCATAGGGATAAACATATAAACTTGACCAAGGTTCTATCAGACATTACTTTTGATCAGTTCCAAAGATGATTCTTTGCCAAAAATCTTTACCTAAACGAGGACAAATTCCAACTACTATTATTCAGCTTATCCAAAAAAAGTAGTTGAAAATAACCAACCTGTTAAACTACCAGGTTTCATCCTCAATGCTGAACTAAGCTGGGATGATCCTGTGGATAGTAAATGCGTTAAACTCAAATTCTGCATTAATCTCAAGTTAAATTCCTATTTAAAATATTGTCACAGATGGCATTCCTGTTTTAATGCATGCTATGTATTTTTCTATTGCCATCTTGTATGGATTGAAATCAAGGAGCTATTCCTCTTGTGTCTATCTATATTTCTATCTTGCATTAATCTATATTCTACAAAAGAAAGCTGCCAAGATAATCTGTAATGCAGATTCTGGAGATGAGTGCAAAACTATCAACTGAAATTCCTCATTTTACAAAAAGACATTTTTTTTCAATTGTAATTTGTGAATATCAGTAATTTTGTGTACAGCAAATAAGAAAGTATTATAAAGTTTTTCCTACCACAATATACCACTTCCAAAGCAAAAATAAACTTTCATTGCTCTCAATAAAATAAAAAATATGATTTATTTAATGCCATTAAAAATGTTAGAACTAACCATTGTATCATTTATTTCATAGGCAATTACTGCCCCCCAAATGTTTGGAAGACTTGATGTTGCCACAAATGATTGGACTGATGGAATCTTTTCAACCTTGTGGCGTCGGACATTAAAGGTATGCTAACATTATGTGTAGATGAATATATTCATGGCCATAGAATATTCCTGATTCCATAAATATCTAATGGTGCATGGAAGTACTATATTTAATGCAAAGCCGGTCAGCATAAATACACAAAATCCCTCCAAGTGATGACTTCATATTTCAGATCTTTAATATGAGGCATATTTCAGTATGGATGATGATTGAAGTGATAGGGTGACCGTAGATTAGGCATCAGCTTTGAAGATAAGAATGGAGAAAATAAGTTAGAGAGGGAGGGAAATGATGAGTGGAGGGGCAATGAGGATGTTGAAGGCCATAATAAAAGTAAGATTGTTAGGTAATCTGGGAAAGGGAAGGAGGGAAACAGCTCTTTGTCTAGTCTCCTTCCCTTTGATGGCATTATGGGAGTTAGAAATTATGAAGAACTGAGAAAGGAAATAATATGGGGCAAACAAAAGTTTAAAAATTTAAGAATTTCATGTGATAAATATGGTTATTAGTGACTATCCAAAAGCTGCCTTTGATAGGCAATACTGCCAATGAATTGATTTTAGTAGTCGAAATCCAGTAGCTTCCTACATTAATTTTGAATTTAAAACTGTATGAGCATTTTCCCTGAAATATAACATACAAGGTGTTTTCATTCATAACTGCAAATGATTTTATTAATCTCTGTGAATTCTAATGGGTGAGGAATATAAATATTTCTTAATAATGTTTATGATATCATAAGTTGTTATGCAGTTGATAAGGTTTAATGCAACGACATCAGAGCCTAAGTGAAACGAGACTAGGAATATTTTCAGGCTAGATAAATTTCAAGAAACTGCAGGAGATGCCACATCAGTAACTTTTAACGGAGTCATCCACCAACATGCATTTCATTGCAAAAATTTCAGAGTGTAAAAATCATTCGACTTGACCGGGATTTGAACCCGGATCCCTCAATGTCGACTGTGGCATAAAGAATGGTTTGAGGCGTCACTTTGTGGAAGCGCCACCCACCGCCCCTTCCCATTCCTACCTTCTCACACACCAGTTACCCCTTGACCTTCAATAACACCTCCCCTCTCCTCTTCTCTGTCCACTATATAAAGTGGTGTGTCTTCTGTTTCTTTACCTGATGATGACTTTGTAAGTTGAAACCTAGGTCGTGTGTAATAAAATTTGTGTGGAAAAACTAAGTATTTTCTTTTTCCATCGACTGTGGCATGTCGCGCACGAGGTATTTTGTCACATCTTGTTCCTTAAAAAAGCCCAAAAATTTCAGAGTTTAAGAGGACGTCTCAATAGCTTAACTGGCTAAAGCACTTGGCCGGACATCGAGGGATCCAGGTTCGAATCCCGGTCAAGGCAAATGATTTTTACACTCTGAAATTGTTGCAATGCAATTCAGACTAGATGTTAAGGCCTTTTCACTATAGGCATTTAATGCACATTTATATGCAGCATTTATTCACACTCAACTGCACATTAATATTTTGTGACTCCTCTCAATGAAGAAGCTCACTTTTCAGAAAGCTATTCCCTTCCAAGGGAATGAAAATAGCTTTCTAAAGTTCACTTGATCTTTTTTCAAGGAGTGCATTGAGAAATATGTACAGTGCCTAATTCTAGAGTTGATTCAGAGTAGATTCATAAATGCTTGTTACGTAGTTCACTACTTAATTGTAAAAGTCATGAATTACATGTGATTTTGATTTTTTAACATGGAATTAAATGCAATACAATGTAATTGGGATATGGTAAAGAGCCAGTGCATTGGATTTTGTCATGCATTTTGTTATTTTTAAAGTTAAGGTGAATTGTTAAGCTTTTTTGCCTTAATGCAATGTTTCACATAAGTATAATTTTTTTCTGAGGAACAGAATATTCATTTGTTCTTTTTTAAATCCACTTTCTCTCCTCTCTTAAAGGTCTTTTCCCACTTCATATTACCATCTAATTATATTAATTCTATGCTTACTTCTGTCAGGGATGCAAAAACCAAGCCTAATTATTTCTATAATTGTCTTTAATAAAGTTCTCAATTTCTGTATTCAATGTTTTTTATGTGATTAACAGCAGGCTTTTTCTTATACACTGGCCACAATAATGAGATCCATTCAGTATTTATTTATTGATTTCTAAGCAATGCATTGTGACCACCGTTAATGCTAATGCTTCTACATACATGTATAATTAAAAACTGTAATGTACATAGGTTATAGAATTAATACTATCCTCTCTTCTTGATGGATAAATTCAACAAATAAAATTTGATTATTATGTAATGAAATTAAAGATTATATATTTATGTTGGGTATTTTGTCTTTACAGGTCAAAAAAAGTGAATATATTTGGCTGGTATTGGATGGTCCAGTAGATGCTGTGTGGATTGAGAACCTTAATTCAGTTCTGGATGATAATAAAACTTTGACATTGGCCAATGGGGACCGTATTGTTATGGCTCCAAACAGCAAGATAGTGTTTGAGCCAGATAATGTTGATAATGCTTCCCCTGCCACTGTATCTCGAATGGGAATGGTTTTCATGAGTTCCTCAGTACTCAGTTGGAGCCCTATTATTAAGGCAAGTGTTCAGACAATCTACATATGCATCTAGGAGTATAATAATTGCCTTGAGAATTATTATCTTCTTTTTTTATTAATGGGTTAATACCATGACTTTACCATAAATTAATTTGATGAATGAAATTACAAGTTTTTTTTTACTTTAACCGAGTCCCATTTTTAATATGTAAATATGGCCATAGAAATATATTTCCTCAAAGAATGTTACAACCACAATTATTCTTATTCAGATAATTATAGTCATTTTATCAGTGGATTTCATCCAGCTCTCCTTGATTCTCATATTTGATCTGATAACCTATTCATGTGCTCACATTTCTTTGCTTTCATATCTTCAAGAAGTTTAACATGAATCTTTTTCAAGTAAATCATATGAGTTGTCACGGAAGGATCCCATCAAGAGAAGTTCTTCAAAATCTCTTTTCCTTCCACTTTTATTTTCATCAAGATGAGGTACTTCAAGTCTCTCAATAGCTCTCTCAATCAATTTCAACTTTTCCACATCTTTCCATGATGTCCAAACATACTTTGCATTTCCATGATGCCCATGCGGTCTTCACAACTCTCCCTCTACAATATTTTTATTGTTATTATTTATCTATTTTCCTCTACTGTCACCATCTACATAGAGTAACATGTATTTGTGCTAAATTGCATTTCTATTCACAAATTCTTTTTTTTACTTTATCATTAATTCTTCATCCTGAGACTAAATTTTTAAAAATGTATTTAGAGATATTTCCAGACTTTTGATTATCTTCTAATTTCAATAAAAAATTGTAATTTGATTCTACAATTTCTGAAAGTTCTGTAAATCAAGGCTTGGAGCAGTCCATGCTGATGAAATACAAATTTACTTACTCTGTTGTGTGGATAAATTAAAATCAAACTTTTAATGGAATACTATAAATCATCAGTTCAAATTTCATCCGTATTTGAATTGGAAGTCATGATTTGGTCCTGTGACTTACAGAGATATTATTTATTTATACATTTTTGGCAAAGTACTGTGTCTCTGAATGTTAACATATTGAAAACTTTCATTTATAGCTAGCTGCCTTATAAAGGCTTCACCATCTTTTCTGTTCTCCATTTATTACAAAATAACTAGATTGCTTCAAAGCATTAAACCACTTTTAGTTTAGTCAGTAAAAATTGAAAAATAATATTGTTTTTATACAAATGGAAGCCATCAGTTGTCCAATTAAATATGGGGCTATCTGCCTGGATTGGGAAAGAACTCATAGCCAGCCATAAGTATTGTGTGTATTCCCATTAACATAATATATAAAATTGCATAATTTAATGAGCACATACTTATAATAATTGTAATGAGTTAAATAGTAATATGATGGTTTATTTGACACATAAGGTTATTTAACAAAAATCTATGTCATTCCAACAAAACCTCCATGATGAGATTTTAGCTGATGAAGAATTTTCAATCAAAAGCATGTAAGCATGAAGTTGTTGCAAAAAAAATATCATTGTGGTGATGAAAAAATTGCTTCATATGCGTTTATTAAATTTTCAAATTTTAATGTAAATGAGTTGTCACTTCCTGTACTATTAGTGATAAAATGTGTAAATAGCACATTTACTGAATCGAGAATTTCATTCTTGTATGAAAAATAAGTACAGATGGTAAAAAAGGATGTTATTATCTGAAAAGGAGGCGATTATATTGGTTTAGGTGGAGATGTACAAATTGTTTTGGAAAACATTCCATATTTTCCTTATTTCTTCTTTCGTACTTTCATGGGTTATTCACTTCCATAATCAACAGTAAAAAAATACATTCATGCAACCTACATAATATTTTATCCTGCAGCATATGCAACATGGATTACGAAAAAGCTTTGGGCCTAAACCGAAATCTATATGATTATTACAATTGGTGTTCTGCCGTTTGGAGTAGGTTTTGGTTGGAGTCAGACTACATATGTAATGGTATGATTCATTTCTTTGCCTATCCTAGCAAAACATAACCTGACATCCAACACTGCAATTAACCCTTGCTCAATTCTGCGTACTTCCTACCCTCTGTCATTCCATTCGACATGCCTTTCCAATTCCTTCTCCCTCCTTGTCCGCCAAACATTCTATGCTCAAGGACAGTTTCCAACATCCTATCGCCAATCAAAATGTCCCCTATCCATCTTTCTTGCCTTGTTTGGATTTCTCCCAACACTCCTCTCTTCTCCCCACCATGCCTGGCCATTCCTTGTTCATTTTCCCTTATGTCCATTTCACCTTTTACATCCTTCTGTGCATCCAAAACTCAAAAAACTCCACTTTATGACTATTTTTTGCTTCAGCTTGTATGTTTCTGCACTGTAAAACCCCAGCCCCATACCAAAGTTTGGAGAGTCTTTTCTTAACATCCCACTCAACTCTTACTTACCCTGTCGTCAATTCCCTCCTCCTTGTGAAAGTTTCTTTGGCCAATGCAGAAGTAAAAAGTGGGGAATGGAGAGAGGAAATATATGTGAAGATATTTTCCAGCTATGAAGGGCTAGATGGAAGGATTGCAGAAAACAGTGAAGCAATATATTAAAAGAAAGAAGTAACTTACCTACTTTTTAAAACCTATGATGATTTCCTGCATATTTACTTATTTATGTTTGTTTTATCCATACCTTAACAACTAATTTTATTTCATCTGGGACATCATCTGCTTTAATTTAGACTATAATCAAAACATTCTATTTAGAGCCGCTTACAACAATACTTTACCACTTTAAGATGATTCCTGCTTCGATTTCCTATTTATCCAATAATGTGGAACCCCTATGGTTAAACTTTTGGTTGTTCTGCTCAATATATATGATTTATATATTTTCCATATCATTGATGCATTTTCTATCTTGCATTCCTACCATCTTGGAAATCCTCCTGAGTGTTAAAAACGGTATTCCTCTTGAAGCTGCACCTAAGACAATTTGAGCATTCTGGGTGGTCCAAATCATCTCTCCAATGACAGTAGGAAGACTTTCAAGGCCACCACAAATATTAGGTATTTAAATTCACTAAAGGTGAAGGATATTTTCAGTTGGGGAGAAAAGAAACTTGTCCACACACAAGCCTCTTTTGTCTGTTCCTCTCCCATCAAGGTATGTCCCTGAGGGCTCATCTGGTTTTTGGACCCTTCAGGCACTAGCACTCTAGTTCCACTGCTCCTGTCATCCAGGTAACTGGGCTCCAGGGTGGTCACATCACTTGGGGAACTGGCATGTTAAGCATGTTACTTGGCAAAGTGTTAGACTTTTTTGTAAGTGCCTATACCATGGTTTTGATCAAATGTAAACAATAAGCACTGGCATTCACATAATATTCATTATGCCATCTTATCATTTAAGAATTCTTTAATATTTGAATCTAAATAGATTTGCAATATTTCATAGAGTGTTTCTTTCAAAAAATCTAATTTCTTTAGGGATGGCTCAAAACTCGCCCCAATAATGAAGCTGATATCTTATGGAATTTCTTTGATAAAATTTTCGAAGACTTACACTCTTTTGTTCAAATAAAGCTCAGTGCTAAGATGAAAATTCTGGAGAGCATGTACATTAGGCAATGTGGAGACTTATTAGATGGCTTAATACCATCACCTGAAGAGTCTGGTGAGTCAATGAGTCTATCATGTTTTAAATGTTGCTATTTTCAAAATCCTGTTAGAAAGACAAAATGTGGGCATTTGCCTATTTCAGGGCCAGTGGAACCATTTCACTTGGAGCGCCTTTTTCTTTTTGCACTTATGTGGAGTTTGGGAGCTGTGCTGGAATTGGATGACAGGGTGAAAATGGAGGGTTTCATCCGGTCACATCCCTCCAAATTGGATTGGCCAAAGGTGTTTTTATTCCTTGCACTTTCCTATATTACTGCACTTAGCTTAATTTGCCTGCCTACCAGAAAGTTGAACTTCAACCTGTGACAATTAACCTAGTTAAGCAGTTACTTAGTGCAACAGCATTTACAAAAGATATGTAGCAACATTTTCCATATGGAATGGCATGTTTATTGCCTCTTAAGGATCATATTTGTTGCCTAGGATTGCAACTAAGAGCCAAAGATGTACTTTGACTTATCCTGACTCTTCCTCTAATTGTAACAAAAGAAATGATTGGCCAACAGTGCTGGTTGAAAGGTGCTTGATGCCCCTGACAATCAAGCCATCAGCCTTGTTTTCTACATTTGATGGAATCAGGGCTGAGATCAAAGTGAAACTCAGGCATTTGCCAAAGTATCCTTTAGGTCTCAATAGTGCCTAATTAATGATTAGTCGGTCTTAAGATTAGATATCTTTACCATTTATGAAATTATGAAAGCTGTCAAGATGTTTTGCTGTCTTCATCTTTAAGTGTTTTATATCTTATGTATATTTACAATTTACCTTTATTTCATGCTGCTACATTGAAAAACTGCCAGTTAGTTAAAGTATATTTGTAACTGTTTCATTTGAATTAGACGGTTAAAATATTTTGCCAGTTTCTGCTGCTTTCAGTTTTTCTTTTCATAATTAGATGCATTATTTATTGTAGTTATATTTTCAACTTTTATTGTTTCCATGACTTCGATGTCTCTAACAAAGGTTTTTCTACAAAGGTAAAGCCAGGGGAAACTATATTTGAATATGTAGTGAGCTCCAGTGGAGAGTGGGAACATTGGAAAGTCCGTGTTGAGGATTACTTGTATCCATCAGATTCGATTCCAGAATATTCATCTATATTGGTGCCAAATGTTGACAATGTTCGAACAGCATTTTTGATAAATACAATTGCTAAGCAGTACAAAGCAGTGCTTTTGATTGGAGAACAGGGCACTGCAAAAACAGTAATGCTCAAAGGTTTTATGTCAAATTATGACCCAGAGTATCATTTGAGCAAAAGCTTTAATTTTTCCTCTGCATCAACACCTAATATGTTTCAGGTTAGTGAAAGCAATTGATTGTCGTTAATCTTTTGTGGGCAGTGACAGAATGGCTGTGGTCAAAGTTTTATTGCTGAAAAGTATTATGTAAACAATAGCCTTTAATTTATAAAATTCCTTTTCTTGTAATGCATTATAATTCCAGCGAATTATAGAAAGTTATGTTGATAAGCGTGTTGGAACAACATATGGTCCACCAGCAGGCCGTAAAATGACTATTTTCATTGATGACATCAATATGCCAGTAGTTAATGAATGGGGTGACCAAGTGACTAATGAGATCGTGAGGCAGCTGATGGAAGCTGGGGGATTCTATTCTTTGGATAAACCTGGTGACTTTTCCTACATAGTTGATGTTCAGTTTTTGGCAGCCATGATACACCCAGGGGGTGGACGAAATGACATTCCACCTCGTCTGAAGAGGCGTTTCAACATATTTAATTGCACGCTTCCATCAAATACTTCCATGGATAAAATATTTGGTTAGCTGCCTTTGACTGGATTTATTTTTGCATTTTATCTCATTAATTTATATAATGTATTAATTTTATTTACGTTGTACTTATTCAATTAGGTGCCATTAGCATGGGTTACTTTTGCCTGTCAAGATTCAATGGAGAGATTGTCTCACTTCCAAGTATTGTTGTGCCCCTTACTAGAATTCTGTGGCAGAAAGTGAAAGCTAAAATGCTCCCAACTCCTGCTAAATTCCACTACATTTTCAACTTGAGAGATCTTTCCAGGATATGGGAAGGAATATTATATGTGAAGGGTGAAGAATGCCAAACTACACGTGACTTTCTCAGTTTATGGAAGCATGAATGCACTCGTGTTATTGCTGACAGGTATGTATCATGTTTTTTTTCATTTCAATAGTTGTAAGTGATGTAAAAAAATTACAAAAAATGTAATTCTAGCACCAAATGTTATTAAAAATATGTTATTTGAAATGTGTTACTCTGCATTAACAAAATAAATGGATGACCAATTAGACTAAAGTTTTGTTTGTGCCTCTCCTAATAAATCACAACCCGACGCCCAGCAATACAATAAATCTTTCTTCAATTTCTCATGCTTCCTTCATTTCATCCAACATGTCTGTCATATTCCTACCACTATATTGCTTGCTTGCCTAACATTATCCCCTCTATCATAGTCTTTAACGTCCCACTGCCAATAAAAATGCTTTGTATCCATTTTTCCTGCCTCCTTTGGATTTTCCCCTACAATCCTCTCTCCTCCCCCACCATTCCTAGTACTTCTTTGTTTGCTTTCCTTTCTGTCACTTCACCTTTTCCATTCATAGTCACACCCACATTGCAAAAGCCTCCAATTTTCACCTTTCAACCTGCTCTCTCAACAACCACCTCTCTACACAGGGCCAAACCTTGTAGCTCCTGCAAATTCCATATCTACATTTTTAAAAGCCATTTTTTTGCACCATTACTCAATCCTGTCATCAATTCTCTTCTCTTAAGCGGATAAAATGATACTTTGTAATTCCACAGATTTATTTCACAAACACACGACCCGGGTTTCGACGTACAACGTCATCTTCAGGTGCAGACATACAGGCGACCAACGTATATATACCCTCAGACCGGGGGGAGGGGGGAGGAAAATGGGGGGAAGGTAAGATAGAAAAAGGGGGGGGGGCGTGGAGGAGGATGGTAGGGGAGGGGGTTGGGCAAGGCGCGCTTGTGGGTGGAGAGCCAGGCGGAATAGAATGAGTGGGTAATGGAGGGCCGTGGGAGAGGGGGGGGGAGGGGTCCCCACCGGATTATCCCTTTACTGGGAGTCCCCAGCGGGGGGGGAGGTTGTGGAATTTTTAGGTTCACTATGGATATCTCGGAGGGAAAGGTTTAGGAGGGGGAATGGGAGGTGTACAATAGGTCATTAACAATAATTTTTTCCTTGGAGCGAACATATTTTAAAATCTCCAGTTGCTCTAAAGCGTCAAGTCTATACCCTTTCTTCTCAACATGTAATATTTCTAGTTGAAAGGCACTCTGGTGGTGGTTGTCCAGCAAATGTTTAGCAAAATGCGAAGATGGCTTTTGGTTCCGCACACAGGTCTGGTATTCCTTCACTCGCGTGCAGAATTTCCTTCCTGTTTGACCCACGTACACTGCATCACACTCACAACGTAACATATACACACCGCTCTTTTCTCCTTCTAAAATTTTGTCCTTTGCGTGTGAGAGCAGGTTTTTAAGGCTTGATTTATTATAATAAGCGATTTTTAACCTATCTTTTGGTAGCAATTTGTAAATTTTTTTCCAGGTTTCACCCAGATACAGGATTCTTCGCCACTTGGCAGAGGAATCTTGTAGTGGCTGGGATTTATAAATTCTGTCAATTGCCTGTTTTTTTATTTTATCTAAATATAGTTTATCAATTAGTTTATCATCGTAGCCGTTATTACGTGCTATTAATTTAATTGTTGACAGTTCTTTCTTGAAATTGCATAGAGACAAAGGAATGCTTGTCAGTCGGGGAGTTCAACTTTTATCTATACCTATGGTCATTCTTGATTTCAATTCCCCTAATGGCCTTTCCATCTTGCAATTAGGTATGCCTCGACCTAAGCTATCCCCATCTACTTAATATTCTCTATAGCTAGGTGTTCTGGCCCAATATATTTGCCATA
Source organism: Hetaerina titia (assembly GCA_037158775.1). NCBI lineage: Eukaryota > Metazoa > Arthropoda > Insecta > Odonata > Calopterygidae > Hetaerina > Hetaerina titia. The sequence continues at coordinate 13,814,067 of CM073777.1, read as the reverse complement.
TACTTAATGTTGTGTGTATCTTCCTATCTCTCTTGATTTTTTCCTGGTTTAATAAATAATTACCACATTCTCAGGGAGTCTTCCTATTAAACATTAAATATGGAGGTATTTTCCATCAACCCTTATAAGGTACCCAGCATGACAGTAAAGTGGCTCTTTCTATTACAAGTTACTCTCAGGATAAAAGTCTTCCCCTCTTTTTATACTACAGTTTGTGTCCTGTGAATGTCAAATGTTAGAGGGGTTCTTTCTGTATTGGCTATTCCCATTTCCTGTGATTGCATGTTTTATTCAACTATATGACATACATAATGCTGGTGTTCAATCAACTTTTCATCAGAAAAACTATGCATTAAGTGCATGACTAAAGTGCTTCAGTGAACGGAGTTGTCATATGCTTTCATAAAAAGAACATGTCATTTGTACAAGCAGAGGATGACTATAATAAAGAATAAGAGTGGTAATCTTGTTCGAATAAAGATTGACTTGGAAGCTGTTGAAGGGAATCTTTTGAGGATTTATATTGCACTGTTATCGGTAATGAAGGTAGACCGAATAAAATAGAATGTGAAAATTATTGTATGGAAATTAATATGAGTAAAAATGAAGTTATTAACTATAAGGAATTTAATTCATGGATTGCTCTTTCCTGACTTCCATGTCATACTTGACCAATTAATAGTTGATTAGGAATCTGTGTTCATGAAAAAATATGTTTTTGATTCGATCTCTTGATAATCTTTGAATGGGATTCATTTTATATTCAATGCATGAATTGGTGTCTTGGAAAAAAATCTTACATTTTATGACATGCTAATTAATATTGCAGTTATTTCCATGTTGTTTCATACCCCATATTTTGAAAATATAGTAGATGGTTGAATTATTTTCATTCATTTTATATTTGTCTTAGATTCACTAATGCTGATGATAGGGAATGGTTTGAAAAAAATCTCTTGAGTATTGCTAAGGAAGAGTTGGGAGAATTGTATGAGCATTTGCCAGAAGAGCCAACATACTTCGTTGATTTCTTAAGGGATCCACCAGAAGCCACTGGAGAAGAAGGTGAAGAAATATCTTTAGAACCACCCAAAATATATGAAGAAATCCCCAGGTAGATATCTTATTTTTGGCATTAATAATCTTATTTGGCATTAAGCCTTAGTTGGGTGAATGAGAAATTAACTCATTTTTCATTTGCATGTTTCTCCCAAGCTTTAAGTTTGTCCGTGATAAAATACTTCAGTATATGGCAAGTTATAATGAAGTGGTTAGAGGTGCCAAAATGGACATAGTCTTTTTCCATGATGCATTGGTTCATCTAATGAAAATATCAAGAATTATACGCACCCCTAGGGGCAATGCACTTTTAGTTGGTGTTGGTGGTTCTGGGAAGCAATCCCTGACAAGATTAGCATCATTTATAGCTGGCTATAAAATATATCAGATAACACTGACACGGTGGGTATACTTAGAAATTATTATCAAATATCATAAATTTTTGTGAACTTTACCTCTCTCCAACTCTTGATAAATAATTAGGCAATGCAATGTAATGGTTGATAATTTAATGTGTTAATCCAGATCCCATTCTATGTATGGGTTTCCATTTATAAATGTTTTTCTATTTCTGATTTTTAGATCTTATAATGTTTCAAATTTGATGGATGATCTCAAACATCTGTATAGAGTTTCTGGCTTTGATGGTAATGGAATTTCATTTATATTCACTGACAATGAAATAAAAGATGAAGCTTTTTTGGAGTACTTAAATAATGTTCTCAGTTCTGGTGAGGTAGGCGATTTTATGTTGTTTTATACCATATCAGCATAACTTTTTGAAAGCACATTTTATACTCTAATGCTGCACAATTCCCTTTCAAAGGTAGCCAATTTGTTTGCTAAGGATGAATTAGATGAAATCCAGTCAGAATTGGTGCCAGTGATGAAAAAGGTTCAACCCAAAATTCCACCATCAAATGATAACCTTTACAGTTTCTTTATCTCACGAGCTAGGACAAATCTTCATGTTGTCCTCTGCTTTTCCCCAGTAAGTTATTATAATACATAGATATTTTACTGTGACTGGAATGATTATATCTGAGATGTACATTTTCACCAAAAAATAAGGATCTAGATAGGTTAATGTTTTGGCATGTCAAAATTCATTTGGATATTCTGCTCTGTGCTACTCCTAAAACTTTGTTTCACCTCACAAAAATAGGTTCTTACTACTAAGATGATCATCTAACCTATACCCTTGGTAGACCCCTATTTTAAAAGCAGGCCATTAGTACTTTTACTTCCTTCTCTCATTATCTTAAACTGTTCACCCGTCATACAAGGGCATATTGAAAAGTAAGGTCTCCTATTTTTTTATGTACAATCAAGTTTATTCTGAACTTTGCATACATCATTAGAAAGGTTGAGCAATTAGCTATTTTTCTACACAGTTGGCTAAACGATCAATCACTTTTTGCATCCTTGTACCAACATCGTACCTTTCTCCCGCCAGGTCATAAAGCCAACTGACAACTGCTTCTTGCACTTCTTCCTCATCTGCCTTGAATTTCCTTCCCCCAAGGTGTTTTTTGAGAGCAGGAAACAAGTTGTAGTTGCTGGGGGCTACGTCTGGGCTGTAAGGAGGGTGGTTGATGATATCCCAGCTGAATTCATTGAGTAGGGCGGTTGTTTAATGTGACTCATGTGGATGCTCATTGTCATGATGCAAACACACTTCTTTGGTGAGTCTACCCCTTCTTTTGTTTTGGATGGCTTGTCAAAGTTTCGCCCATTTGCCAAATATGCAGAATTTTCCCATCTATTTTCTCTAGTCACTATCAAATCCAGAAATCAGACAAGGAAGTTGAAGAACCAGTCATCAGTTGGCTTCGCGACGTCGGTATTAAAAACCTGGTTACAAGGATGCAAAAAATGATTGATCGCTAAGCCAACTATGTAGAAAAATAGCTAAATTATCAACCTTTCTAATGATGTACGCAAAGTTTAGAATAAACATGATTGTATGTGAAAAAAAATAGTAAACCTTACTTTTCAATACGTCCTTGTACCTTAAAATCCTCAATCCCCATAAACCATCAAATTTGTGATTTGGCAATGAAATCCACAGCAATAGCAACCTGTAATTATGTATTTCCTGTCTTAAAAGAATCCATGTCATGCAATATTAATGACCAATAAAATGCCCAATCAATTATTGAGGTGTTTATGAAGTGTCAGCATAGGTGAGCTACAAGACCCACCACTCTTCAGAATTCTTTAAGTTCCCTGCCAATGAATGTCAAGCTGACTGACCTCTGGTTATTTAAGAAGGAATTAGAGAAGTGTAATTTTTTCTCTCATAAAGCAACTTATCAAAGGTATCACATTCTTCATTTTTGCATATTTGTATAGTTGATATTTTTCAGGTACATAATGCTGTTGTATTACTCCTTAGACCTTGAAAATATAGTTATAGTTACAAAGTGAAACAAACCAATATCGCGAGGGTAGATTCCTTTAAATACTTGGGTGTAACAATTACTCACGATCTGTCCTGGGGAAAACACATACAAGAAATATGCGGTCATGCTAATAAAAAATTGGGATTTGTGAAAAGAGTGCTAGGTAAATGTGACGAAAAGGTGAAAGAACGATGTTTCCTTGCCTTGGTCAGGCCCTACCTAGAGTATGCTGCCAGTATATGGGATCCTCATAATATAAATTTGGTTTCCGTATAAGTTAATGGGCCCGGAACAATCTCTTTGACTTCAAGTGGTCAAATATTTTCTTCGCTGTATACTTTGTTTCCATTTGCATCTACTCACTCTAAATATTTTCCTAATATGTCTTATGACATATTAGGATAATATGTGACAGACCAAGACTATTAGATCATCCACATCAGTAAGAATATATTGATTGCTTTGATACCACGACTGGAGTGCTCTCTTTCTTTGGTTGAATGAAGTTTTATATACTTATAACATATGATTTTCTTTTGGGAGTAATAAACCTATTTGCATCTGAACTTAAGGAGAATCAACAAAATAATTGCAAATATGTCTTAACTCCTCTAAAAAATGGAATTTCTTATCTCAAAAAGGAGAAATTCTAATAAATGACTGATAGAGATTTTCTATATTTAATTCATATAATTTCCTAACAAAATTGCCTAACAAAACTCTAACAAAATATTTAAACTTCAAAACAAATAGTTGTGAATCCCATTTAAAATTATTTTTTTTATTAATAAACTCCTTATGCCTCTCAGGGCCATACAAATAATCAATATCTCTATCTCACTCAATGGGCTGGCAAGAGAGTGTACTCTTATTTCATAAACTTTGGCACTCAGTCGCTAAAAGGGTCACCATCCCTGTGCTTTGCTATTCTGATCATTTTAACCTTATTTTCATATTTTTGTTTTACATGGAGCTGTAGGCAGGGAGATTAAGTCAGCTATTATCAGGAATACTCTCCCTGACATGCAATATATGAATGTTCAGTAACCATGCAAAACTATGCATACAACACAGTATTTTTCTTACATGATCTCTGTAGCCCTCTTCAAATGGTAACAATTTCTCAAGTTGACCAATTAGTGATACCATGATAATCACTAGGTGTCAAATATAGACTGTATTTTGGGTCCTGTATTTGCCCAAAAAGGTTATGGTCAAGAATTACCACCTTTTTTCAAAACTGAAAGAATTTTTAGGCAGAACATGGTTTGAAAATGATGATAAACTAAAAGTGGATATTACTAGCTGGTTCATTAACTTGGTGCGAGCCAAGTATGAAACAGGGGAACAAAAACATGTACAATATTATGATAAGTGTTTGAATTTGAATGGCGGTTATGTAAAAAATTATGTGATTTGAAATGCATATAAGTTGCAAAAAAAACTTTTCTGGATATCTCTACTAATGCAGGTCGCAGTGGTCTAGTGGGTAGAGCGTTGGACTACTGACCGGAAGGTCCCGGGTTCGATTCCCGGGCAAGGCACTTTGGGCACCTGCAGCTCCACCCAAGCTAGTTAATTTTTTGGGTACTGGGAAACCATAACCGGCACAGGGAAAGGAACTGGCCCCCCTACCCTGATGTGTGAATATTCACACACCGTCGGGCTTAGACATGGGTGAGCTCTACCATCACCTACTAAACCAACCTTCGGGTTGATTACTGTGTTTATGGTTTTTTATCTCTACTAATAAAGTGTGCAGGAAAAATGTTCCTTACTTTCTGAATGACACTCATATAATATGCCTGTTAAATGTAGAGGAGATCTTCAAAATGCCAATTTGCTGATCTCTTTCTTACTTCTTAATACTATTGTTTGGTAGTCATAACACTGGGCATGGCCCAAAACACCCAGAGTCTCCCTGATGCTCATTATTAGGTCTTATATTGTTCCATATTTTCAGGTTGGTGAAAAATTTCGAAGCAGGGCATTGAAATTTCCTGGTCTCATATCTGGCTGCACAATGGACTGGTTTTCAAGTTGGCCAAAAGATGCATTGGAGGCAGTTTCTGAACATTTCTTAGTTGATTTCCCAATTAGTTGCACTGAAACTGTTAAAGCTCAAGTGATCCAATTTGTGGGTGATATTCATAATGGTGTTGCAGAGAAATGTATATCTTATTTTGACAGGTGATTCTATCGTTTCATTCTATTTTTAATTTAATGCAACGAAAATTCCATTGTTATTTAAAATCCACCAGGATTTCTATCATTCCACAAATGTTCATTATATGTTCACACTCTTCCACTTCATTTAGAACATTTAATTCCAGAACATTTAATTTTTTTAATATGGATCTACATGGTGTCCTATAAGAAGCACCAAGTATGCATCTAATAACTTTTTTTTATTAAGAAAACTTTGTGCAACATGCATACAAATAATCTCCAGAACACTATTCCATATGATGCTCTGGAGTAAAAAATTGAATAACACACAAGTTTCAAACCTCTAAAGACACTGTGTTTATGCAGGACCCTAATAGTGTACATCACAGTGTGTAATTTAGGACACAGATTATTGACATGAATATTCCTTGCACCGGTTTGTCAAGCATGTAGGCCTAAAACTTAGTATTGGATGCACAATAAATCCTTTCATTGTTAAGGTTTAAATTAATATCCTCTTGCAATACTGCTCAATTAAATATAAAGACCTGTGTCTTTTTACAATTCTTTTTACAATTTCATTTAATTTTGTTGTCATAGCACCAGTTCCAGACACTGTCTAAAATCTATTGCATTTTAATCAGAAGTCTTTCACTACTTTTATCAGAAATTATGAAGTTTGAATCATCAGCAAATATTATGGTGTCAATGCTTTGGTTATTTTTATTTATTAATGGTACCTAAGTCATTAATCACTAAATGGCCATGCTACTGGGGTCAGATTCTTTTGCTGCCATTTCACTGAGGAGCAGATTCCACAGGGACTACCTTTTGTCTGGCTTCTATCCTTCAACTTATCTGAAATAGGTGACCCTACCAGTAGTAATTATCAATGCTCCCATCAGCAGAGCTTTAGGGGTAATCGGAACTCACAATCCCTTCCACCACATAAAGGTCGTAGTCCATGGGAGGGACTACTAAGATAATTAGTGTTAAAAAATTGACTGGACCCTATTTGTACTTGTATAAAGAAGTAGTTGGGAAGGAGATGCTACATATTCTGGAATAATTAATGAAGAATATTCAGAATATAATTATTGTATGCCTGCAAAATCCTAAAATGTAATTTATCTACTTACAGGTTTCGGAGGCAAACTCATGTGACTCCTAAGTCCTACCTCACATTTTTGGATGGATATAAGAAAATATATACTGAGAGACGTAACAGTATATCTGTCCTAAGTGATCGTATGACAATTGGTCTTAATAAGCTGCTTGAGGCTAAAGAGAGTGTCGATGAATTATATATAGAACTGAAGGATAAAAGAGTGATAATTGAAGAGTCTAGCAAAGTTGTTGAAAAGGTAATAATTTTTCATCTCCATTTATTAATCAAGTGTACCATTCTTAACCATTGATTCCTCTTGTGTTGTGTTTAATAGCCTACGTATTACTTGACTTATATTTTCCCTGCTACTATTTCATACTTGCTCATTAAGTAGTTACTTCCTTTTGACATAGTCAAGTGCAAGTTTTAAGTATATATGTCATCATTTTTCCACCTTCCACACGGACATGATCTTATGTTATGAAGGAAAGAGAGTGCTAATTTCCATAGTCATTATTATGCATCATTGAGAGAACTTGCGAATGCTTTGTCAGATCATTATTGAATACCATCTAAAGAAAGGGAAAATAATTAGTACATGAGGACTGTATGTTTGATTTTGCTCTGAGAAAAGGAAGTATTTTGGATCACCAACAATAGGATGGAGAAAAGAGTAACTGATTTATTTTGGCAAAGGTCAATTTTGATGGTGGAAGGCATATGTGGTACAAGTTAGAATTTAGCCATTGATTTTATATATTTTGAAATTTCCCAACAGCAGCAGTCATGGGTCTATATGTGAGAGCAATTGCCCCTGCAAAGTCAGAGACAAGGCACTAATAACGTGTGTCAAAGTTATTTTTAACTAGTAGTATCTCTTCAGCCTACGTGCACCAAATTTCAGCCTGATCAATCTATTAAATCCATGTTTAGGGTTCATTTTAATTGAGTGACTTCATATGTTGATAACACATTATGGTAAATCTGCAGCTTTGATGAGAATGTTTTATAGGTAGTTTCAAAATTTTTGAAATGCCCATCTAAGCCAAGTGATGCGGCAAATTTCAAACTTAAAATTTGAAACTTTTAAAGTGCCTGTATATTTATTTGGCTCATCTTTTTCACTCATAAGATCATTTACTATATTTTGTCAAAATTTTAATGATGTTGTTTTTCCATTGAACAACGATTTTTTCCCCTCAGCCTCGACTTAAATGAGATGGAATTGCAAAAACAGGCAAGTCTTTTCTTTTATATTATTTTTGAAAATGCATTCATTTTTGCGCCACTGAGCTTTAAAAACATCATTCTATTGGGGAATCACTATACAATTAATCATTGTGAACAGAGATTTCTTGGATAATTTAAAAAGAAGAATTTAATCAAGCTTTGCTACAAAAAATGGATGTGTCATTAGTAATGACAACACTTGGTGATAGGAGGTGCATTTTGGCACTTTCATATATTGCGTCAAGAATACAAAAACCTCCTCTCTTCCTGGAAGATGTAAAATCTAAATTTTTTACCATAAACAGTTTGTCTTTTGCCCATCATAAAGGTAATGCCGCATAAAGAAAGAGCAAGTTGCCCATTTGATAAGGAACTTCCAAAACCCACGTTTACATTGGTAGAGTACCTTGAAGGAAATCACACGTAGTGAGTCAGTCTGTAAAGACAGACTTCAAGAGACAATGTAGGTGTGTCAGTATAGTTCCTTCAACCAATTAAAGGGTTCAATGAGTGTGTGATGAAAGTTAAAGTAAAAACTCATGAAATGAAAAAAGTAGAAACTGAAGAATCAAAATATGAGACATGTTCCAGATTTGGAAAATTTCTCAACGTTAGTGGGGTCATGAATCAAAATGTCCTGAGTACGCATTCTTTTCTCCATTTCTCAGGGTTTCTCATATTTCCCTTTTACTTTTCCTCTTTCCTCCATTACCTTTCTCTTCTTTCCCATTTAATATGAGATCGTATGTGTGTAAGTTAATCATTTTGTGTAGTATGAAAATCCATTATTTAAAGGGTATCAGAAAGTGTAATTACTTTCCGCATGAAATAGCCACCATGGTTGTCTGCTTATATTACTTATGATGCTTCAGGCACGTTTGTATCAGTCATGTACCATTGAGAAACCAGGGGATAAATACTTACATGGGTAAAATATAATTTCTTGGATGAATGGTTTGAGTTATGTTTCTGAGCCACAGGTGTAGCTCAAGGTTTTCCTCATGCAAGAAAAAATCATAAAACAGAAAACATGCGGTTGAATCATGAGGAACTCTTATGACGACCAGAAAATTAAACAAGCAGCTGCACCATTTTCCATCACTCAAAAAGGATTTATCTTTTCGTGTCTTGACAATTCAGAACTTTGCAAGGCATAAAATTTTAAGTTAACAACTTTTAAAAAATTGAAAAAGAAACATTTTTTTATTTACTGAGATAAATGGGGAAAAGATGATTCTGCATTAGCGAGCAATCATTTTTTTTAATTGTGCTCATTCAGCTGTTATTTCATTTTCTCCAGAGTGCTCAGAAATATCTTTCTTTTGTGTCCTTGGATTTTCATCTCACTCCCAAGTAGTTAAAGGTCAACCATGGTCCAAAGTGGTGTGAAATGACTCCTTGCTAGCATAAATAATGTAGTTATACATAGTTTTTTTGTTGAAATGGAGATGATAGATACATATAGACATGCATTTAATGTTTTTTTTTTAAATAAAAGCTTACATGATATCCCCTAAGTAACAACAAGTATGATGATTTATTTTTAAAATTACAGTAAAGTGCAACAGACTTGCCAGTAAAACAAAGGATGTCCACCAAACAAAATTGTGATTGCACATGAATTTCATGGCATCGAGAAATATATTATACTGAGAGTGGATAATGGCATGGCAATTAAATGCTTTATCTGTTAATGCTCATTTACTTTAATGGTAATATGGAATAGGTGTTGGAGGATGTTACTGCTAAAACCGAAGCAGCTGAAGCAATCAAAGCTGAAGTTGAAGAGGTTAAAGATCAAGCGCTATCCCTTTTCACCGAAATTGAAGTGGTGAAGAAGAGTGCTGAAGAGAAATTAATTGCTGCTTTGCCAGCTCTTGAAGCTGCAGAGGCTGCATTGCTGGTGAGTTGAGGAATGTAAATGTTTCTCAATGAATGAACTGAGCAATATTCTTCCTTAGATTTGTGTCATTTCATGTTGCCATTTGTTCAGATTCTTGCTAACAACTTGGAATAGTTATGATGATGCATGATAGATTTAAAGTATGAATTTCTAAATTTAGATTTTCCTTTCAAGGTATTTTACTTGTGATAATTGTAAAATTAAAATAAGTAATCATGGTAAAAATATGAAATATTCATTATCAATAGTTTGCAAAAAGTAGAAGGCTTAATTTCTGCATCTCTTCACTCCATTAATTTTCATTACCATTTTCTTCAATTCCTTAATTTAATTACAAGAAACTGTGGAAGATACCAAAATAGTAACTTTTTGACGGAGTCATCCGCTAATATGCATTACAATGCAACAATTGCAGAGTATAAAAATCATTTGCCTGTCAAGGCAAATCCTTGAATGATTTCTTTCTTGAGACCATTTATTTAACTAGGCAGAATAACCATTTCATAACTATGCTTGAAACTTAATCCACTCCAGTACAAAATTTGAATCTTAGATTCTGAACAATAACTTTTTACTCAGCCTCTGTGCAAAGGAGAGGAATGAAACATTTGAAATCGAGGAAGAAGAAATAAAACAATGATAGGGGGTAGAGACAGAGGTTAAAAAAGTTCTTTTGAGAGGGTAAAATTCATAAAATAACAGGCCAGCTATGAAACATGAGACATGCTTCTCAATAAATTCAAACAAAACCTGTGGTTGTATATGACCTACTCTGAGATTTAGTCTTATTTTAACAATAATATGCTTTATTTATTCATGAGACATTGGATATGGAACCATGAAATATTACTGCTGTATGTATGGCATCATTTTGGGTATATTGTCTTTATATTTCTTCAGGATCATTGGATCTAGCCATATGTTTAAGGAGGCATGACATATGTTGTATTTCATGGGCAACTGATGGTTTTTGACCACCCTTCTGTGAAAAATTTCTTTGCCTTTTAGAAAAAGTATTATTAAAAAGAAACAAAGTTTTTTTTACTGATTTTTACTGTTTTTTATAATTTTTACTGCTCTCACAACTTTATTCTGTCCATTAGGGTGATATCACCTTCTTTGAGGGTGATAATTTATTCTACTGTATGTTTTTCCTTTGTTGTGGTTTTTTTAATTTGTACTTACCTGTTTGTTCTTTTATACTTCACCGTCATTTGACTTACCACAATGATGTGCCCAATCCTATATCATGTATATATCATAGTCATGATCTATGGGCAAATAAAAATTCTAACAGTGTTAATGAATTATACTCATAATTATCTAAAGCAATTGTATTATCAGTTCAGTTGTGGGAGAAGCCACTTTCACTCCTTATTGCACTAATTGCTATGTCTAATCTAATGATAATTATTTCATTTTAAGGTCACTTCATAATTGAAGCATGAGTTTTCCATTGCTTATTCATTCATGTTGTTACTTTGTACATTTCTTACCAGACCATCATACTTGCTCTTTCCCAAGAAGAGCTGTCACTAAGGCAATCAAAATATGTTACATAGGAATCCTATTTTCTTAAATGTATGAGCAAGGGCAAAAAGAATCAAGGCCAATGATTTTTTACGCTCTGAAGTTGTTGCATTGTAATGCGCACGTAGTGGATGACTCCACAAAAAGTTACCGTTGCGGCATCTCCTGCAGTTTCTTGAAATTTAGAAAAGAAACAGTTTGCTTTGTTTCTTTTTTCTGTAAATTTTTATTCTGGAGTGGAGAATAAGCATCCATTCAATTTAACCTGATTTAAACTTTAAAAGAAACCCTTAAAAATTCTTAAGGATGTTGAATTATTTGAATTGCGTTCTATCTACTAATTAGGAAAATGGTGACTGACCATATTTAGTAGCTTGATTAACATTTTGGGTAATGTTCTAATTTAGTAAAAACTTTCAGTTTAACTAACACTAAAATAATGGGCTTATACTCACCTAATAATTACATGTTTCAGACGATTAAAGCTGCAGACATTGCAACTGTAAGGAAATTAGGTAAACCGCCATATTTAATTACGTTGATTATGGATGCAGTCATTGTACTATTCCAGAAGAAATTGGAACCTGTAAAGCCAGATCCTGAGCGTCAGTTTTTAATAGCATCATGGGGTGAATCATTAAAGGTATCTCATTCCCATGGAATTCAATTAATATTTAATTTTAAAAATATTATTTTCTTCTGGAAATCAAATGACAATAATAAAAATTCTATGTTAGTCTGGAAATGTTGTTAGTCTGGAAGTATGAGCATAGGAGGAAAATGAATTAAGTGAAATTCAAGTTCAAAACTTCCTGTAGTACTACTCAGTAATATTTATCTGCCAATGATGCCAAATCACTTCTTTCACCTTCAACTTCAGTTACGAGGTATAAAAAAATAAACAAATATCTGCTATTGACACTTGAAGGAAGTAAGACAGAGAATATATTCAATAACCAAAACATTGTATTCAAATGAATTAGTTCACTATATGACAAATATTTTGTGTATGATATGTACTTGGTTTATTGGTGTCACTAATAGGCCTGTACAAGAGGATCAGCTATCAATACCTGTTCAATATTTTCTTCACTTCAACAGGAAATATGAGTAATTTGAAGGGGTCATTATGGTGAGCATCAATAATTATCACTTTCCATATTTTCAACCCAAGCAATATTGCCAATATGGATATTATTTTCAATATGACCATACAGTTGTAATAATGATATAGCTGATGTATAATACAATAATTATTGCTTATTGTATCTGAAGATTATGGACATGATGATGTCTTGTTATTAACCCAATGTTTATATTTAATGGGCAGTTGCTATTGGAAAGCAAATATTGCACTAACATAGGTCTTAATATTTTAGTATTGTGTACTAATGATTTGAAACACATTTATATGTATTATTAGGTTTCATGTATTTTTTAAAAAATGTCTTTTCTAATTACCAGCCAGCAATTGGTGGCACATTTGTTACATTTGCACTATAATATTATTTCTAAAACAAATATAAAATATCTTATAAATTTGAAATGTTTCCTAGCAATTAAATGTATTACCTAATATTGCATACCATATTTATATCTAATAATTTTTATGACAGGAAGTAGGATATAACATTTAGCAGTTATAATGGTCATTGATAGCTCTAATGGTCATGAGAGAATTTTAGGGTTAAACTATGGGATCCGACCCTTAACCATTCGAATTCCATGGAATCACTCATGAAGATAATGACATTTTTTAATGAATGATTGACTCCAAGGCTTTTGCTAGGAATTTATTCCTGGCTATTGGTCTAGTATACTGATGGTGAGAAGTTGCATGTGTATTGTGGATTGTCTAACATCAGTTGGCTTCCCCCCTCCAACTCTGTCACCCCAGCTAAGCCACTGCTGCGGTGAAGTGCCTTTGTTTGCTAGAAGACCAAGACTTACTTATTGGAGGCCCTCTTCGGGCTGTAAATGCAATGTACAGAGCATTATATTTATCAAAATATAAATAGTGAAGAGGTTAATGATTTTTAATAAAAACAGATCTCTGTCCTTTTTTGCTTGAAAAAGGCTACATTCTGTAACATGGAGCCGGCAAAGCTACCAACATATATTTGTGCTAATGAGCTTAGGAAATCAATGTGAAGCTATTCTTACTTCAAAAGTAGTGGTGATGAAAGTGCAAGGAGAAAGAGTAATGCAAATGTCTTCCTGGCTGGGAACACCTGAAATAGTGTTAATTTTATCTTTCAGGTCATGAATGACACAAAATTCCTCTTCAATTTACAAAACTTTCCAAAAGATCAAATAAATGGTGAAACTGTTGACTTGATGCAGCCTTACTTGGATTATCACTTGTACACGTATGAAAATGCCAAGCAAGCATGTGGCAATGTTGCTGGCTTAATTCAATGGACCATATCAATGGCCATCTTTTATGGGATTAACAAAGAAGTTTTGCCTTTAAAGGTTTGTTCAGTATTTCATTACAAATACCATTGAAATATTTATATTTTCAAAAAAGAGAAAAGTTAAATAAAATATTAAATTGGTAGTCATAAACTAGAGCAGGTGGGAATGTTAACCTATTTCGAAAGCGTTTTAGACAAAAATGGTGGTAGCAGTGGTTGAAAAAATTATGGACAATCAGCTTCTACCTTTTAGATAGATATTTTAGTATCCTGCAAGTCCTTGCTAGGGTGTATGGCAGGGAGTGAATACACACAAGACTAATTTTGACCCAAATATGACCCCACCATGTTCGGACAATGTTTTTCTGATTCCTTATTGTTCATGGAGAAAATGACATCTTAAATCTATCTCCTCTACACTTAATCTCTCTAGTTTTATTGTTATGACCTCTCCTACCATAGTATGATAGGGGTAATAATACATTTTCAACATCACTGTTAAAGAGGCCATCTTCCAATTTCTGGAAGAGATTTTAATCTGTAATTTAACCTTCACTCTGTAAGTGATTCCCAACTTAGCTACCTCATTGACTGCTTCCTGAAACATGACACTTTGATGTTCCCTACTGGTGGAGAATCTTCTGGGGAGTTCATATGGCTACTATTCTCTTAAATAGGTAATCAGAATTTCACCAGAAACTCTTCTTTGGAATGATCATAAATAGGGAAACTATATATAACAGTCATGATGGCTGGTCAAAGGCTGAGGGTTTTACTTGTGATTTCCTGTCCACATTCTATTGGATTGAAAACAAACCTAACATACCTCTTCCTCAAGAGCTGGCTGCTTCCTGATTTCCTACATTAGCTTCCTCCAAACAGCTTCAATCCCTAAGTGTAAAAATCATTTGCCTTAACAGGGATTCAAACCCTGGTCAATTAATATCGAACTGAGTGCTTTAGCCAGTTTAGCTACCAAGGGATACACTTGAACTCTGAAATTTCAGAGTGTTAGAAGATGCCTTTGCAGGTTTTTTAATGAAGCAACATTCATAATATTAGTGGATGAATATGCATTTATTTCATTGCTTGCAGTGATTTCAAAAATTATTATCTATATAAATTGTTATCTATTAGCCAAATATTTAGTTGTTATTCAACTTGGTGAACAAAGTGGTACTGATTCACTCTTTTGAAATTACCTTTCTGAAATTCAGGCTGACTTGGCTGTACAAGAGGCTAAATTGAAGCGAGCTTCCAATGAATTAAAGAAAGCTGAAATTATATTGGAAGAAAAGAATAAAGAACTTGGTATTGTCAAGGCTGCTTATGATGCTGCAATGTACGATAAGAAGGTGAATAAATCCTGAATTGATAAATATTTTGGGTACTGAAATGAATACCATTTTTTCTTGTGTATTTTTTGAAATGTTGGTTGATGTAATTTTTTGCCAACACTCATGCAAATAAAGAATCAGGTTACATAATTCAAACCTTTAGATAGTAATAGGATTTTTACCCTTCATGCCATTGCAATTTAGCCAGTGGCATTTCTCTAATTTTTTAGCAATAAAAGTATACATCTTATTTATATTTCAATTAGCAAGAAATTTCATAAGTCGTCATGAGTCACTGATCCAAACATTAGGTCAGTTCATTATGGGGATGTGCTATTGACATCTTGCTCAGGCAAACTCCT
Organism: Hetaerina titia; assembly: GCA_037158775.1. NCBI lineage: Eukaryota > Metazoa > Arthropoda > Insecta > Odonata > Calopterygidae > Hetaerina > Hetaerina titia. The sequence goes on along the minus strand of CM073777.1, from coordinate 13,798,547 downwards.
AGTCCTCCTTTGAAATCATTTTATCTTTCTTTAACCATAAAACATTGAAAATCTCTTAAAACATGGGACTATATTTTACTCTTAATGATGACTTCACTTTAGCAAATATCTCAATTGTATTTCATTTCATTTAAATTTCAGTATTCAGGTCATTGATAAGTTTTTAATAATAGTACTTAGTAAAAAATTAAAAGTTTTTATTTTTTTTAAACTTGTATACTTTTGTTAGTTACTGGAAGATGATGCTCAAAAATTACAAAATAAAACAGATGCAGCTCAGAAACTATTGGAAGGACTAGCTGGAGAGCGACTTAGATGGACCAACCAGTCACTCATGTTCAAAACAATGACAGAAAAGCTGGTTGGAGATGTCATTCTTCTTACAGGATTTCTTTCATATTTAGGTGACGAAAATTTATTATTAACCGTTAGCTTTATTGAAATATATGAGATGAAATTTTATTATATAAACTTCTCAATCTGTGATATCAGATAAGGTCAATAAGCTAAGTATTCCAGATACCTATATCCTTGCCTAACAACAAGAATCATGAAATGTTCTGACAAACATTTTCTTCCTTATAATTTCATCAGACATAGTTTCCTGAAAACTGAGATGGTCAACACTAAAACTTAGGTTTCAAAATGGTCTAGCTATTCATTTCCTCTGGTGTTTCATTCACTGACTTGCTCATAATCTTAAGATCTGCTAAGTTGCCATTTCACCTAAATTGTCTGCTGTTAATATTCCTATCCTAGTATGCCCCTTGATTAGTCCGCAGAGCAACTTTTGTGTTTCATTATCTTGTTTTGCTGCCTGTTTTTCATGGGTTGCTGAAAAAATTTTATAATAGGTTTGCATGTCTCACTCAGGTGTCAACCAGAGTAGGTAACTATGGAAATTTGCTGTTAAAAGCCATTACATGTATCTTATGGTTAGCATTGCACCATAGACCGCTGTCCTTCCTGTGTTCGTCCAACCAGAGTAGGTAACTGTGGAAATTTGCTGTTAGAGGCCATTATTTGTATCTTATGGTAGACATTGGACCATAGACTGCTGTCCTTCCTGTGGCTTAGGATATCAAAGAAGAGCAACTGACTTCTTTCGATTGATTGCTTTCACCCTTAATTGTGTGTGTGATAAAATGCAGGGTGTTCATTTTTTCCAGGAATAAGTGAAAAGCATAAGTGCAAGAAATAAGTGGTCCATTAGGCTTAGACCTTGTGGGTCAGAAAACTGTGGCTTGTGAACCACATGTGGCTCTTTGGCCCATCAAGTGTGGCTCCTCCACAAAATATCACGTGTGGGAATAGTTGATGTTTAGGTATCTTTATCTTTAGGCAAGTACTCTGAAGCAATTTATTGAGAAAAAATGTCAATGCATAGTGTCAAATTTTATCTTTGTATCATATTCTACAGTGTGTTACTTGCAATTCCACATGCCTCAGTCTGAAGCGCTTTGCCTACCCTCCAAGGTTATCTCACAAACTTTACTTATTTTAAGTACCAGTGCTAGGGTGTGTGGCAGGGGGGTTATTACACATCATACTACTTTTGACCAGAAATACTCTTCCCTCCTAGTGGGGTTGGGCAACATTATTCTGATCGCTTATTGTTCATGGAAAAGTGATACTTAAACTTATCTATTTTGCACTTAATCTCTCAATTTTTTTGACATGATATTTCCTACAATAGTAAAATGGGACTAATGACACATTTTCAGCATCATTGCTGAAGAGACAGCCTTCCAATTAATGCAAGAGATTTAATCTGCTATTTAACCTTTGCTCCATGAGTGATTCCTGACCTAGTTCCTCTGATAATTTTGGTACGCTACTCAGTTTATCATAACAATGTTTTACAAATCTAGGTCCTCTACGCTGCACACAATCTCATTCTGCAAGAAATCAAGCTTCATGAGGATCCCATAGACTAGCGGCTTATTCTAAATGAGGCCTAACCAGCAAAAGATAACATTTCCCTTTGACCTCTTTATCACATTTTCCTAACTGTTCTAATAAATCCTAATTTTTTGTTAGCTTGTCCACGTATTACCATATATGTTTCATTCAGGAGAGGTCATCAGAGAGGCTAATGCCTGAGTATTTAATCAAGTCTACACTTTCCATTTCGATGTTCCTGATGCAGTAGGCATTTGGGAGAGATTCGCTCTTTTTCCAAAAATTCATCAATATGCACTTTTTTTAAATTTAATACTAATTGGCTATTGTCACACCGGCATTGTATAGCCTTTAGGTCATCTGATGAAGCTGCTATGTCCTTAGAATTACTGATATCATGGTAAACCACTGCATCGTCGGCAAATAAATGTATCTTATTAGTGATAAAGGAGTTTATGTCATTAGTATAAAGAAAAAAAGGTCTGGTAACATTTTATAATTTGGAATGGAATTCGTAACTGGGATTGGAATGGTGTAGTGGCCAATGTACTATCTATTTCATCTATTCTATCTATCTCAGTGGTACCCCAATCCATATTTGAGTTGCTTTGTGGAGAGCACTTTTGAGTGAGCATGCTGTCCATCAGATGGGACATTGAACTGCAGACCCCTTGGTGCCTTTTGTTGAGAGTAGGATAATGCCTACACTGGGTTTTTCTCCACCCATTCTCCTTTCCCATCCATACTTAGTGACAAAAATTACCTATGCTGTTGGGTGCCTTGCTGAAAGCTACTGCAACTAATACTAACACTTCCCTGGATAACACCCGAAGTAACCTCTACTGCATTTGAGCAAACACCATCTATGACTACTCTTTGTACCCAACCATTCAAAAAGTCTTTTATCCCACCTTGGATATTTTTATCCATACCATATTCATCTAGCTTTGAGAGTAGTTTACTTTGATAAAAGTTTTCTGAAAAATCCGTATCTACTGGAACATTGCTCTCTCCCAAAATAAGGAAATCGTGAACGAAAAGCTCAAGTTGTGTCTTGCAGGATTTACCCTTTCAGAATATGTGCTGGTTTTTCATCAACAGCTCATGATTATCAAGGTTTTCCACAATCAAACTAGTAACTATATGTTTCATGACCTTGCATGAAGTGGATGCAATTAGTATTTTAGTCTGTAATAGAATATGACATTGGTGGGCTCTCGGGGTAAACTTCTGTAAGCTTTGTTCAAGATAATCTCCCTGATTTTCTGGTGAGATTTTTCAGTTTTCATGAAGATAATGGTCAGCTGGATGGTTATCGCTGCTTAACCCACAGAGCATGGAGGGATGCCTGCTCTGACCATAATACAAAAATTTACTCAGTACTTCCTCTGCTGTATCTTATAGAAGTTTTCTGACCTCTTGCTTTATCCCTCTGATTCTGTCACTGAGGAACAATTGTGTGAAGGTAAAAAATTTGAGGCCATGGGTAAGGACTAAGAACTTAACTTTGTCCATGCTCTGTTAGATTTAACACCAGACAATATCAGCTTTGCTTCTTGTTCTGTCTCACTCCTTACTCAGAAACATTTCCTCCATGGCAGCAGTAACATGATCGATATACTCCCAATGGTCAAAGTATTGTTGCAAGGATCAGGTCTTCAGTTGCAGTATCAGTGGAAGAACCTTCAGCCTTCTTGTCCTGCAATATAGGGATTACTTTAATCACAGGATGTCACCCTTTTTCATTTGAACTCAGGTTAAGAGTGTAAATGTTGGACTATTTTGGTTTAATCGCAAATCAGTTACCCTAAAGACAAGGAGTGAGTTGATCATCAAAATATGTGACATAAGGTGCGATTGCAATGTAGGAGTCAGTAATAACCAAAATATTTGTGAATTTGTGTGTGTGCATGATGTAACTAAAAGGTATTACCTCTCATGGCAGATTGAAATAAATACAGCTGGTTTTCTACTCACTAATAAGGTCTAATTTTTACATAATGGAGTAGATTTCTTTCTTAAAAATACTGAAGGCAATTCTCCCAAAATTCCTTCTGAGTGAGACTTAGGCTTGGCACTGCATATTAGTTATGTGAGAATAAGCATAGATTGGATTTAACTTGGTTCAATTAATGTAGTATCCAGTTGGTATTGAGGGAATCAGATCAGCAGTAATTGTGTTTGTAAATAAATATCAGTATGTGTTTAAAATAAAACTACAATCGAGTACGCCCTTGTTCAAATTAATGTCTTCTATAAAAAAATGTTTGATTTTGTGAAAAGACTAATTTTCCTTCTTTTGTTTAAAGGGCCTTTTAACCAAGAATACCGGATTAACTTGCAAAAGACCTGGGAAGAAGGTGTCTTAGGTAGAAATATACCAGTTACAGAAAATCTTCAAATAATAGACAATCTTGTGGATACTGCAACGGTTAGTTTAATTAAAAGCTTTAAAATGTTTCCAATTGTACAGGATATGTAGATATAAAATATTTATATTTATTTATTTATATAAGTAATACTATTTTTTATTTTGTTAAGATTGGAGAATGGAATCTTCAAGGCCTGCCTAATGATGAACTTTCAATTCAAAATGGTATAATTGTAGCCAAAGGGGACAGATATCCACTCCTGATTGATCCACAGATACAAGGAAAACATTGGATCCTGAACAAAGAGAAGAGTAATGATTTGACAGTAAGTAGAAATGTCAGTTTCCATATGCATATTATAGGCAATTAAATGGGCTTGTTTCTCTTTCCCATCCTAGCAGACATTACAGATACAGGGAAAAATGAATGTTGGCTTGTTCAATAGGAAACAAACATGGATGGTCCAGAAAGTAATGTATTCACTTGCAACATTAGATTAACACCAATGTTGAAGAATCCCATTTCTTTGGCATGTTTCATAGAAAAATACAACAACTGCTCTCCAAAAACAAAGTAAAGGCAGTGTTTTGCCACAAATGCATTAAATAACATATTTATTGGTTCTTCTGAAGAAAAAATAGATATGTTGCAAAAAAGTGGGATTCATAACGTTAATTGTGCAGTCTGCAAAGCTCTCTACATCAGATAGACAGGAAGAATATTGAATCATGGACAAGAGAACACAGATCATTTTTCAAAAAAGGATAATTTGCTAAACGCACATTGGAAAACAAACAGCAGCCACTTTGCAAAAATGTTTTACACACAGAAAAGAAAGGATTTATGTTAAATGTTTCAGAAATTTTAGAGATCTGGCATTTTTTTAAAATTGGATATGGGTGAGAGTAATATGATAGTAATGATGCTGCATACCTTTCCCATTCCCCCTCTTAAATTTCTTCAGTGGCACCCGTAATCCTTTTCATTGACCCTAAGCTCACCTTAACTTATCAGAAGAGTGCAGTGAGGAGCCCATCTATTGCGTAGCATATCTAAATGTGGATCACAAAGCAAACCCTTTCTCCCGCAACCCATTAGTAGGTGGTTTCCCTCCCACCTCCCCTCCCTTATTTTCCTTATCCTTCCCTTCACATGCTCAACCAATATATACATGTGGCAACTATTGAAATATACTGTCACCTGATGATTATGCACAGCTAATAATAATTTCCAATGATCTCATGTCATATTTCATATAAAAAAAGAGTCAATTTTGCCTCGTGAAGTGCTGATGAATATATTTACACATTTCATAATGTATTGTTAAACTTTTATCTTACCCAGAAAGTACTCCTTTCAAAAGAGAGGAAGGAAGGAGATGAACCTTGATGCATATTTGAATTGTTCCAAATGCAAAGTTGAGATCCGTTTTGGAAACACACTGAATTGAATTTTCATGAAATATATAAATGATCACTAAAAACTAATTTTTCTACTTTCAAATGTTCTTGAACTTATTATCAACAGTAATAGACCAAATAAGAGTCATGGATCACCTTAAGCCATCTTCTCAGCAATGTGGTACTTGATGTCAAAGTTCTGAAATTAAAATATTCAGTAAGCAGAATTGTCAGAGTTGGGAGTTGATGTTGAGGTAAAATAAATTTCAGAGGCATATTATAAATAATTTCCAGATCCTGTCATCAAGGCAATGTTGGGTTACCCATTTTTGGCAACAAAACAAACACTTCTCACATCGCCCCAAGCTGAATTTCATAATGCATGAATTAATGAGCCACTATAAAGACATAATTATTTAATGTAATTTAAACTTATTCCAATATATTTTATTTTAGGTTACTTCGCTCAACCATAAGTATTTCAGAAATCATCTGGAGGATTGTGTGTCACTTGGACGTCCACTTTTGATCCAAGATGTTGGAGAAGACTTAGATCCTGTACTGGACAATGTGCTAGAAAAAAATTTCATCAAGTCTGGCTTAGGACTTAAGGTATCCTTACCCTGAAGTCAAGTTATTATTCAATCCATCATCATATTGGACGACCACTATAAAATGCGAGAATAATCTCCCTTTCTCCAAGTACTTCAAAGAATAGCTTGATTGTATTATGTTTGATTCGATAAGATATTGAGCTTGATTGTATGTATTATGGGATGGGAAATTATGAAGATATGTAGTAAATATTGTAGAGCAATTAGCCTTTTGAGAATTGTAAGGAAAGTGGTTGATTGAGATAGTGTAGATGATAGCATTAAACCAAAAAAGGGAAGCTCAATGTGGTTTCATGCTGCGGTTTTATCTTATAACATTTCAGAAAGTACTAGAGAAGTGAATGGATTTGTAAAAGAAAGTATAATACGTTTTAGATTCAGATCAGGCAAACAAGGCAATAAACAGAGGAAATTTATGGAAGATTTAGGAAGAATATGGAGGCAGCATGCATGTATTGACTGTTTTAAAAGCAGGTATAGAAATATAATTAATATGAAGTAGATGAGGATACTTAGGACCAGGCATATTTGATTGCTGGATGGAAAGGGCATGGAAGGAATTGAAATCATATGAGCTGTTGGTATAGATAGCACTCCTGTGTAACTTGATTGTTAGTTTGGGATCTTTGACAGGAACTACATGCACTCGGACCTCTTGGACTATTTTGGAAATACATGTTTAGCCTGCCTGCCACATGCAGACAGGACCAGAGTTCCACAGCAAAGGTATAGAGGTTATTCAACCTCTGTTCAGGCCCAACATCACTTAACTTCAGTGATCTAGCAGGAACCTGTGTGTCAAATGGCTATGTCCTTGTCTTTCCTGCAGACATTCTTAATAGTTTAGGAAAGCATGGAAAGACGAGTTTTGATGGACTAATTCATAGCATTCATAAGGGAGTAATTAAGCCAAAATATTGCTTTAGATCAGCTAAAGTTCCCATCCTAAAAAAGGAAAAGACAGACATGGGAGGACTATAGAGACACAAGTTTGATTTCATTCAGATGAATGTGTTGCTTATGATGATCAATAAAATGATGGAGAGGAGGGCTAATGATTTCTTGGGAAATTCAGAAAGAATCCAAGGAGAGAGGGATTCAGTTGGCCAATCAGAGCAGACCTGAGTGGAGAGGAGAAAGAGATGGGCAAAAACTGGCACTTCATCAACACTGCACCATCACAGCATCAAGCACTTCTGACCTGAAGGCACCAAATAATAAGCTGGCAAAACTGTTGTTCAAGCAATGTGGTCCTACCCTCTGGAAGAAATCCCAGAAGACTTGTTTCTTCTAGGGTTAAATGGTTACTCGGGGAATGATCAGTTTGGGTTCAGGAAGGGGAGAGAAGTGCATGGATGAATGCAAGAGAAAGAGAATTAGATTGGACAGAACGGACTGCATAGCAGGAATGAGATCACTAATACAATGTAATTGTTTGTTTCTTAGATTTTGAGAAGGCATTTTATAGATTAATTGGAGTAGAATAATTGATTTTTTTACTGAATATAAGACTAAATTGGATGCTGTTCAATGTATATTAAGAGGAGCTAAGTATAAAAAATATAAATGAGTTTTAGAAAGATGGAATTAATATAACAAATGATTTTCTGTGACTTTAGCATGGATCAAAATTATTTCTCTGGCACTTTTCAATATGCCAGGAATTATTTTTTGAAACTAACAAACCAAGAAAAAATGGCTTTAAATGTGAATGTAAGAATTACATTTGTTGAATGTCATAAAATATCAAAGATTTCTATTTATTTGCTTGGAAGAGGAGATTGCTTGAATTTTAAAAAAATTCAGAATGAACACTCAGGTTTTTCTATTGTTAACTAAACTATGGAGGCATCTTAATACAGGTCTGAAAAACTGCTATGTCCCTTTTTAAAGGAAATATTAATGGGATTCATTATCATAATTATTTCCATAGGTAAAAGTTGGGGACAAGGAAGTGGATGTGCAAGAAGGTTTTCGTGTATATATAACTACGAAACTCCCCAATCCAAGTTACACCCCTGAAATATCTGCAAGAACCTCCATTATAGACTTCACCGTCACAATGAAAGGTATGAAAATATAATTAAAGGACTGATTGATCAATTAAGTAAAAGTTCAATATTTAATTTTAAAAAGGGTTTATTTTTCTGTCTTGTCTTAGTGAAATTCAATGTAGACATTAAAATTTTCCACTTAATCTGGTGCATTTTCCATAAGTTTTTTTTCACCATTTGGTATAATTATTTCTCATTACTAGGCTATGGTTTCATTTAGGGCCAAATTTAAATTTCTGGAGTAGACCTATCTTCTCTCTATTTTCATTTGCGTTTGATCCTCATATTGGCATTAGAGTTTCCAATCCAAAAGCTCTCACTCCTCAAGCTTGTCCCATTCTCCATACTGCGCCTTTTAAGCACCTACCCCTCTGAACTTTGAGTGAGCTAATTGTGTTATTTGGTTCTCAATTTTTCTCTCAAACAATTTGAATTTTTTTTTCAGTGAATCCATTATTTTAGAGCACTAGCTAACTAGTATCATCAGCATTTTTAGAAACATTTATTTTTTTACTTTATTTTAAATTCATAATTGGCTTTCTTATAGCTGTATGTGTACAGAGTGTACCCTAACACTGAGAATGTATGTACTGCCATGGATAATTACTTAGAGTGTTAATATTCCTTCTCTAAGTCTCCAATAAGCTTCTGGTTTAATTTCCATCCATGGACTTTGGAGGCTGTTGCATCATGATAACCACATATGAATCCCCAGGATAGGTGGTGGTTACCCTTGCAATACAAGGTCTGCCTCAAAAATAAGTAGAGTAAAACCAGGGAAAAAAATTTGTTGGAGGTACAAATTACTAAAATTCTTCAAAATAGCACCCTTGTGCATCAGTGCACTAGTCCCAATGGCTCTGCCAGTCTTGGTGCACTTCCTGGAAGGTGTTGACAGTAACCTCATGCTCAGACACCTCTTTAATATCATCCATCATTCCAAAATGGTTGCCATTTAAGCTCCTTTTTAGTCATGGTAACAAAAAGAAGTCTGACGGCGCCAAATCAGAGCTGTAAGGTTCTTGGGGTGAGATCACGCCAGCAGCCTTCTGATCCTGACAGCACCTTGGGGACCATCTTAGCACACACCTTTCTCATGACTAAATCTGTGATTTTTGAAATATTGCTCTATTCTGGTAATATTCTGACACAGTCATCCATTGGGATTGTGCATGTTTGTAACTTTTTACACATTTTTGTCACACTGTGTTGTTGATGGACATCCAGGGAATTCCTCATCATCCACCTCCTCTCTATCCTCTCAAAATATCTTGTGCCTGTGAAAAACTATTCCTTGAGACTTTGCTTCTGTTCCATCTCCCAAATCTGATTTTCTGAGCTCAGCACAAAATTTGTTGCATAACGTTGCTCCATTAAACATGGCATCATGAATTCATGATGCGATCCTCAAACAAGGTTTCAGTCAATCAACAATCTGCTCACTGTAATGGTCTGCAGGTAACTGATCCAGCTGTCAGTGGGAAATAATCATTCTAGTTATTTTTGGAGCTGACCCTGTTATGCATGCAAAATAAGCTGAGGGATGCGAGGAGCACATCCATTTTACTGGAAGTGGTCCCATCTTTGCACTGTATTTCAATACTTTTGAATCATTACCATTGTCATGATCTAACTGATCAATTGGTCTCACCCCCTTCCCTTAACCATAGGACCCAAAAAAAACCTCTGCACTTCTCGCTAATAATAATAATATTTTATTCATTTGAAAAATAGTACAACCGTATCAAATGTCATCAGTATAAATTAGTTCTTAAATATAATTAAGTTTGTCACAGAAGAATTCATCCAATGAATAAAGTGGGTTAGCAAGTAGTAAAATACCCTATTCTTGAAACTCTGGATACAGTCTAATTTCAACCAAGTAGGCAGATAATTATACAGCCGAATTTTCATATTATGGAAGGTATTGTGGATTGTTGACAATCTACAGTAAGGATATTAGATCTCAATTGATAAGTTTCTAGATTAACTCTTACAAGAATTAAGGCCTTAGAAATATATAAACTAAATACAGTCATGATTCCATACCTAATCAAAAAAGGTCTGCAGGAATCACGTGGTGGTATATTAGCAAGGGAGCGAATAGCCCTCTTTTATAGTAGCAAAATTTGTTTAACATGTAGGGAATGACCCCATAACTCAACACCATAATTTAATTGAACACTTAATTGACTGAATTAATGAAAGAAAATAGATTTTAACGGTCAGATGCACAAGGCAACTGATATCAATGAAATATCTGGCTGGGTGCTCTCTGCTTAAAATTTTTTTGGATGCTCCCTGCCACAAAATAAACTTCCTGTTAGGTGGAAAAATAGTTACTGGCAAGTCAATGAGTACACAGATTTCAATAATTCAACTTCCATTGACTTACCAAATGCTCCATTCATTTACCCTTATGATTAATTCCTAAAATGTAAGTAATAAGTTTGAAAAAAGTGACAAAATACACCTAGGGGCTGTCCGTATGAATACAAGGCTAGAAGTCAGATATCCTAGCCTCTAGACCATATTGGATCTCAGAGTGCACTCATTTTAATTCACCTGAATGTCTTTCTTTGCTTCCCCATTACATAAAATGTGAGTAGTTCAGGCCCTGTCCCACATTTAAGTCAAGTGCCAGTAATGAATTGGAATCTCACCAAACAGCTAATTGAAGAATAGTGGAATTTCAGTTCATATTCTTCTCTGAAAATAAATATTTGGTACGATATTACATTTGGAATATTTATTAAAGGTTTTTATTTATAATGACATTTAAAATATTAATTAATATTTAATATAAAGTGTGCTATGAGTATATAATTTATTTGAAGTCACTGCTAAGACACTGAAATGTGATACAAATTATAAAAATTTAAGAATTATGTTGCAAATAATGCAAAGGCATATCTGCTGGGTAGTGCCCCACTGTGAATGAATTAATGGCAATAAATGGAGAAGGCATACTGATTTTGCAAAAATCTTGAATATACTGGAAGTCATGAAACCTTCTTTATTGATGTTTCCTAAGTGTTCACATATCTGTTTAAAATAGTTAAATGATGAAAAACAGTCAAATATCATATTGATGGAAAATAATTTGGCAAAGTGATAAAACACAAGGTGCCATATATCAAATTGTTATGGATAATTTTTCATTCACATGGTAGTATCATAATTTTTACACCATGTCAATTTGAATACATAGGACTGGAAGATCAGCTATTAGGACGGGTCATACTGGCTGAGAAGAAGGAATTAGAATCTGAAAGAGTGAACTTAATACAAGATGTCACAGCCAACAAAAGATTGATGCAGGACTTAGAAGATGAATTGCTGTTTAGATTGACTTCTGTTGAGGTACAGTCATTTTGAAAATTTTCTGTTAGTAATTGGTAAATATGAAGTACATATACTTACTTTTATAAAAAGTATATTCCAGAAAATATCAGTATCGTCCATTGTCAGTCCAAGAATATTTGTAACAACTTCACAATACATGTCCTGTTCCTGGCCAATTCCTTCATAGCTCTGACATGCTGACATCTTCCTTTGCCTACTCATGATTCATCCCTGGCCTTCCTCTGTCATTCTTCTCCACTATGCTTCCTTAAATTACAGTCTTCAATAAACTGTCATGCCTTCCCTTCTTTTATTTTTGTTTGACATTGTAGTAACTTATTCATCTATTTTGTTCAAATATGTTCATTGCTTAATTACAATAGCATTGGGTTTTATGGGGATTTGTTTTATAATGTAATTTGAAAGGGTTAACTAATTTTGCTAGGTGCATAAGTGATTGCATATTTGCAATTCTTTGTGTTATGCTGATGGTTGAATGGAAGTTAAGGTCCCAAGTTTTCCCATATGGATGTAAAACCAAAGAAAGCATATGAAGAATATTTGTCATATCTGACCAAAGTACTGAGGGTGTTGTGTTATTTCTTTTTTTTGTCTGAGGAGTTTGTTGTCTTTGGTTGTGGAATCGAAAAGAAAAAGGTATCTTCATAAATGAAAAGGGGATATAACTGTTAATGAACTCTTTCTTATATTTCGACTAATAGTGTTTGTCATTAGAAGTTGTTTCATGTTATATAAAGTCTTCTTTACCATCCCTTTTCAGCTTATTGTATTCATCTTGCTTCTTCCATCACCAAAAGTACATTGGAAAATATATTTTTATATAATTAGTTACCAATATTTTGAGAAATATCAAAAAAATATGGTGAAAAAATAACAAATGTCTTTGTATCTAAATTACTACTAAAATAAGTTCCAGAAGACTATACTTTTAGATAAAATATCATGCAATATTTCAAACTGAACCTTCTGGAATAATGTATTCGGTTTTTCCTACCATGATTTATTCTTTTTAAATTTTCTTATGTATTTGGTTAGTGAATGCAATAAGTAAAATAGCTCTTTGCCTTGTTGGTAATGTGTAGGTGAGTCATTTTGAGAGTATTGTTGCTTTGTCAATTATTTCCCATGATTCAATAAATCCCTGATTGTGTGTAAGTATAGCAATCTCAACAGGAGTTCCAAAAACAGTTAAGGAGTTAAAATATTATGCTGCTGGTTGATGGATTTCATCCTCTGTGACTATATATTTTATCTTAGAAACATGCCTCATTGTTCATCAATCATTGGGGCGACATTCATTGGGTATATAATGTCTTCATATTGTTCTTTTTAGCCGCATAGTCTCCTAGTTCTAGTCTCATTTGTTAAATTGGCTTGAATTATTAAAAAGAACATTTTTGCAATGTTTTCAATTAGTTATTATAGTTTTAGGAAGATTCTGTCAAGAATATCGAGTGAAATAAAAGAAATAATTTGGTGTTTATTGGATTAATTTAACTCTGATAAAACCATAAAAGTTTTTGTCATATTTTTAGCAACATGTTGAATGTTTAAAGCTAGTTAATGTTATCAAAATAGAATAACAAATTGAAATAATCTGTAACTTTAGTTGCTACTTTAATCATTGAATCTCTTTCAAAAAGGGATCACTGGTTGAGGATGAGAATTTAATTCAAGTTCTCAACAAAAATAAAGTGATTGCAATTGATGTAACGGAAAAATTGAAAAATGCTGCAGCGACAGAAATAAAAATAAATAATGCAAGAGAAGAATTCAGGAGGGTGGCCAACCAAGGAAGTGTACTCTACTTTCTCATTTGTGAAATGTCGTTGGTTAATTGCATGTACCAAACATCATTAGTGCAGTTTTTGGAAATATTTGACTTGTCAATGCAAAGGTAATTCTAAAAGCTCTTCATTAACAATTGTGAAATTTAAGTTAAATTAGATTCCTGCCACCTCCTCCTGGCCATAATAATTCATAGTGTAAGTATTCATAGTATTTTTTTATTGAAAAAAATTAATTTTTTTATTTGTGTTCCTCACAATAACCATAAACAAAGTATTCAACCCGAAGGTCAGTTTGGTAGGTGATGGTAGAGTTCACCCAGTACTAAGCTCAACAGCGTGTGAAATCAACACATCAGGGTAGAGGGGCCAGTTCCTTTCCCTGTTTACTTATAATATTATTATGAATAATCTACTTGTCAGATCTTTGATGGAAGAATCTATCTGCATTTATTGATATTTATAATCAAACATCAAATATTTCTATATATATATATATATATATATATATATATATATATATATATATATTTTCTAACCCAGACAGCAACACACAATATGAGAACAGAAAAAGGAACACTCACACATGTTATTTCTTGATAATTTCAATGGAATTCTGCTCCGTCTTCCTGGAAGATTAGTCAGTCCTAACTAATCTTCCAAGGAAGACGGAGTTCGATTCCGTTGAAATTATCAAGAAATAACGTGTTAGTGTTCCTTTTATGTGTTCTCATATTGTGTGTTGCTGTCTGGGTTAGCAAATAGATTAGTGTTGTGTGTGGCTCTCTAAGTTTTGTTTTATTTAACACTTCAGTGTTACTTTGAAGAAATCATCTATATATATATATATAACTTTGGACGGCACAATAGAACACAGAATAAAACAGATAACACGTAAAAGGACACTCACACTGTAGATGATTTAAGCTTTCGGCCTACTCCGAGGCCTTCTTTAGGTCAGACTATCAGGTATACATATAAACATATATATATATATATATATTATTATTAGGTAATCTACCGGTTAAGGTAGGTTTTTGGATGGACACAACTATCAAATAAACATTTTGACTCCCCACCTAGCAAACTAATCTATATCAGGTCCCTCTTCATCTCGGTGTACTTCTTTCCTCCCTTCATCCCGTCCAACATCCCTATCCTGTTCCTACCCTTACCTCGCTTGCCCAACATTCTCCCCTCTATTACCCTCTTCAACATTCCACTACCGCTCAATACGCCTTTCATCCATTTTTCCTGCCTCCATAGAATTTCTCTCAACAAACCCCTCTCCTCACCCACCATTTCCAGTACTTCCTCATTTGTTTTCCTTTCGGTCCATTTCACCTTCTCCATTCTTCTCCACACCCACATTTCAAAAGCCTCCAATCTACGTCTATCCTCCTGCTTCAGCGACCACGTTTCCGCGCCGTACATAGCTACGCTCCATATCAGAGTTTTTACGAGTCTTTTCTTAACATCCCTACTCAACGTCCCCGTCATCAACTCCCTCCTCCTTGAGAAAGCCTCCTTGCCTAGCGCAATTCTTCTCCTTACGTCCCTACCACTTTGACCGTATTGGTCCAAAACACTTCCGAGATATGTAAACTGCTCTACCTGCTCTATTCTTTCCCCGCCTATTTTAATATTTAGCTTAGCCTTTTTCTTTCTGGAAAATCGCATAACCTTTGTTTTATTAATATTGATTCTCATCCCATATTTATCGCACTGAACCTCCAATTCACTCAACAATGCTTGCAACCCCTTGGCTGACTGAGCAACTAATGCTTGGTCATCAGCAAACCTAACCGATTTTACGAGTTCCCCTCCGACTTTCATTCCTACCTCCAGTTCTTCCCATGCCTCTTTAATCATTTCCTCTACATATACGTTGAACAGTACCGGTGACAATGGGCAACCCTGCCTTACACCTCTTCCTAACACTGCCCATCCAGACTCTCCGTTCCCCACTCGCACCTGAGCAGTCTGAGACATGTACAGGTTGCGGATCAGTCTCCTGTCCCTCCAATCCATTCCTATTTTCTGCAATACACGCATTAATTTTTCCCAATTCACTCTATCAAACGCTTTTTCGAAATCTACAAAACAGGCAAAAACGTCCTGATTGTATTCTATATTCCTCTCGACTAGTGATCTCATTACTGCAATGGCATCACGCGTACCTCTTCCTTTTCTGAACCCAAACTGATCATCCCCTAAGTAATCATTTGCCTTACTCTCTATCCTTTTGTTGATGATCCTGAGAATAACTTTAGCTGCGTGGGATATCAAACTTATTGTTCTGTAATCCTCACATGACGAAGCCTTTGCCTTTTTTGGAATAGGAACTAACACCGATCTCACAAAATCTTCCGGCCAGATTCCTTCCTCATAGATACTACGAATCAGTCCATATATGGCCTTTTTCCCACCTTTCCCTAACCATTTCAACATTTCTACAGGAATATTGTCCACCCCCACAGCCTTATTTGCTTTCATCTCCTTTAATGCCCTTTCTATTTCATCGTCGAGTATGCCTGGACCTAAGCTATCTTCTTCTACGTCATGTTCCTTTTCTATGTCTAACTTTGTCGGCCTAAGTTCTTTACCATACAGTGTTTCTATATATTCCTTCCATCTCTCTTGGATTTTTCCTGGTTCAACTATTATCTTACCCCATTTATCTTTAACTGTTAGCACAGCTCTTGCCTTCTTACTTCCCGATAATAACTTAACCTTGCTGTATAGAGCACCAATTTCACCCTTCTTCTGTAAACTTTCCATATCCTCGCATTGCGTTTTCCACCATTCTTCTTTTGCTTTATTTGTGGCCCTTCTCAATTTATTGTTTAACTCTTTGTACTTCATTTTCCCTAACTCTGTGTTTACATTTTTCCATCTTCTTCTCTCATCCATCTTCGCAATCATCTCATCCGTTACCCATGGTTTCCTTATCCTTTTCCCGTTAACGGTTCCTATAGTGTCTTTAGCGGCTTCCAATATCCCTTTCTTGATACATTCCCATTTTTCTTCGATAATATTCAGTTCTTTACCGTCATCCATCATTTCCTCTACAGCCTCCTGATACTCCTTCCTCGTTAATTCATTTACTGCTTCTAAATTCCATTTTTTAACCCGCCGCCCTTGCCTTATCTTCTTGAAACGAACATTACATTTCATAACAACTAAATTGTGGTCAGAGTCCGCATCCGCTCCTGGGAAACTGTGCGAATTTATCACACTGTTCCTAAACCTGTGCCTAACCATAATATAATCTAACTGATACCTTTCTGAGTCACCTGGCATTTTCCATGTATACCTACGCCTTTTGTGGTGTCTAAACCATGTGTTAGTGATGACTAACCCCTGTCTCCTGCAGAATTCAATTGCTTTCTCCCCGCGTTCATTCCTCGTGCCTAACCCATAGTCCCCCACCTCACCACCATCTCTTCCTTCGCCTACCGTTGCATTCCAATCCCCCATCACTATCAAATGTTTCCCTGCAGGAACACTCGCGATGATATCCTCTAACTCATCATACATCCTATCGACTTCTTCCTCCTTGTGGTTGCTCGGTGGCATGTATACCTGAATAATGACCAAGTTCGTCGGCTCTGCTTTAATCTCTACGAGTAAAATTCTATCTGTCGCTTGCTCTATGTTGACTACGCTTCTTCCTACCCCTTTATTTAAAATTACGGCAACCCCTCGTTGGCTCTCATCCCCCCCGCTGTATATTACTCTATAATTGTCACTCCAGTAATCCCCGCTATCCTTCCATCTCACCTCGCAGAGGCCTAAAACATCTATGTTACCTCTTCCCATCTCTCGCTTAATATTTTCTAATTTGCCTCTCCTCAACATTGTCCTGACGTTCCAGGTTCCTATTCTAACTACTTTCGCCTTCTTCTGAGTCTTCTGTCCTGCTGAAGTTATTTCTTCCCCGCAAGGGTTTCGTGGGATGACGACCGCGGAAGCCTTGCCTCTCCCGCTGCCGGGCACGACACACGGCCTCTTGGGCCGTGTCCCGTAGTTGCCAGGACTCATATTATCTATAGTGCCCATCATAATATTCTTGGGAATCATAATTGAGGTGGTTTCCCGTTGCCTTCCTCAATAGTGTTTTTAACGTGACACCATCACTTAATGGCCGCCCCACTGGGGTCAGACGCCATTGCAGCCGCCTCACTGAGGAACAGACGCTGCGTGGACTACCTTTCGTCTGGCTCCTAACCTTCGACCTATCTGGCATGGGTGACCCTTCCAGGAGTAATTATTATTACTCCCGCCAGCACAGCTCTAGGGGTCATCGGAACACACAAGCCCTTCCACCACGACAAGGTTGTAGTCCATGGGAGGGATATATATATATATATATATATATATTTTCCTTGATAGCTTAGGTGGTAGAGCATCTGCCTGGAAAGTGCAAGATCCGGTGTTCAAGTCCTGGTCAAAGAAATATTTATACGCACGTGGTCTGCTTGATTCCGCCTTCCCCACCTCTCCTGTGTTCGTCTTTTATGTGTATTCCTATCTACTTTCCTTATATCTATTTCCATGTGAAATAATATAAAAATATACACATATTTATATATATATAAATATATATACATATGTATAGTGTGGGTTGCGGTGGTCCAGGGGGTAGAGCGTTGGACTACTGACCAGAGGGTCCCGGGTTTGATTCCCAGGCGAGGCATTCTGAGCACCTGCAGCTCCACCCAAGCTATGTGATTTTTTGGGGACCAGATCTTCCTGCGAAACCATAACCGGCACAGGGAAAGGAACTGGCCCCCCTACCCTGATGTGTGAATTTCACACACCGTCGGGCTTAGTACTGGGTGAACTCTGCCATCATCTACCAAACCAGCCTTCGGGTTGATTACCGTGTTTATGGTTATATATATATAAATATATATATAGATATATAAATAATATATATAAATTATATATATATATATATATATATATATATATATATATATATATTATATATATATATATAAATTATATATATATATATATATCTATATATATATATTTACTTAAATATATATATTACCATTACACCACCTAGGAAACTCAATTTTACCTAGAGATCTGCGATGTTTTTAAGACGCCCAAGTGCTCCGAATCATTTGCCAAAGGAAGGCTTTTAGGGAGCTGTTCCACCCACCAAAGGAGAAATAGACAATACACACAAGAAGAGGGGACAGTTGGTTAGAAAGCATATAGTATCATATAGAATAGGAACAGTACGTTTCGTGGCACGCATAGCCAGAAGAGGAGATGAGCCACATTGGCCAGATACACATTCAAATGGTAGCACGTCCGCCCGGCAAGTGGAAGATCCGGTGTTCAAATCCCGGTCAAGGAAACATTTTTACTTTCGTGATCTGCTCAAAAACCGCCTTCCCCTCATGTCCTGTGTTCGCCTTTTATGTGTTTTCCTATCCCCTTTCCTTATACCTATTTCTATGTTTGAATGAATATTTGTGCGCCGTATGGCGGGACTTCGTATTTGAATGTATATATATATATATATATATATATATATATATATATATATATATATATATATATATATATATATATATATATATATATATAAATTCACTGATAGTCATAACAAACACAGAAACCAAAACACAAAAGAGGAAAAACTCACTGGTTCTCGAATTTTCGGTGGTCCAACCACCTTTCTCAAGAGGAATTAGGAACAGAACTGAGGCAGAGGAGGGCCCGAAAGCAGTGGTGCTGCTGCTTTCGGGCCCTCCTCTGCCTCAGTTCTGTTCCTAATTCCTCTTGAGAAAGGTGGTTGGACCACCGAAAATTCGAGAACCAGTGAGTTTTTCCTCTTTTGTGTTTTGGTTTCTGTGTTTGTTATGACTATCAGTGAATTTACATTACACGTTTGTGGGTTTTCCAAAAAAGTGTATATATATATATATATATATATATATATATATATATATATATTATTATAAGTTAATTGATTAAACTGTTTAAACATAAATATGAATAAATGCATAGATTTTTTAAGAGATGCATCTCAACTGGGTTTTAATTGCATTTCTTAATCCATGGTTCCACGATTGCTGTTAGAATTCAAATTTTTGGGATATATATGCATATGTTGCAACAGTTCTTCTTAATGTAATGAGTAAAATGGTGTGAAATCGCCTCTTTGACTATCTTTCTAATGTTTCTTATCCTCATTGTTTTGAAAGTAACTTAATGTCTCATTTAAACATGAAACAATTTCAGGACAGACCATGAAATCTGTTACTTGTGTCCAGTATGCTTGCCCTGATCGTGTCATGTGTGTCTTTACATGGTCAAAATTCTGAAATTTAACAGTTGCATATTATTGGATTGCACTTGCATATTGACATGTATTTGCCTCTTAGGAGCAATTGAACTGCATGCTCTTATGATTTTTTGTTATTTTAGATCTAAGAAATCCCCTGTGGCATGGAAAAGGACTGGATTTATTATTGACGCTTTAACATATGAAGTCTTTAGGTATACATCTCGAAGTTTGTATGAAAATCATAAATACCTTTTTGTATTACTGATGGCTCTCAAAATTGATCTTCAGAAAGGAAGTATTAGTCATCAGGAGTTTGAGATATTCATCAAAGGTTAGAATGTTTCCTTAATAATGTTAATTTGTGTCCCTTTCCCAAAGGGTTTTTGATGAGATAATTACCTCGATCCTGGATTAGGCTTTATTAAGCAAGATTTTATTAGCTCTTTAGTTTTTGTTTTCAATGATAATTTTGTTTCTCACTGCACTTTTGATGGCATATTCAAAGAAACTGCTGGTTGTTCACATCAATAAACTATAGCAGATTCAACCTCTGATGTGCACCTAAATGTAAGAAATATCACATTAGAAAAATATGTATATAAACCAGGAGTTGAAACCAGGCCACTTGATTTTCACCTTTATGGTTTAGCTGCTCACCTCAAAATATAGAGATACAGGTTCAAACCCCAGTCTTTCACTTTGATTGCATTTAATCATGGAATCCAAAATGTATCATTTATATCAAATGTGGTGGATGGAAGAAAAAAGTGTCATTAAACTAAATAGGTATAATTTACATATATATTTACTTTAATATACATCAGGAAATTATAAAAATCCCTGTATTTTGACCTTTTTGATTGCTTAGGTGGTGCTGCCCTGGATTTGAAAACATGCCCTGAAAAGACAACAAAATGGATTACTGACATGACATGGTTAAATCTTATTCAACTATCATCTCTTCCATTATTTCAGAAACTTCCTGATAAGGTAGGTGTATGTGTAGCTTGATGTTATCATTTAGTAATTCAGATTGAAACCGACTAGCACATAACTAACCTCTTTTAAAAATGGAAGTCAAAAGAGAACAGAGTTGTATTTACTGTCTGCTGAAAGGAAGATGATGCAGCTGTTATGGCATCCATAGAGGGTAAAGGAAGAATTTGGAGATTGCAGTTGTTCAACAAATAGAATGAGTGGTGCTTATGATTTTATGTTCCCAACTTCATCTGATTCATGACATTCATGACATGAAGTGCAGCAAGTACAATATTCCAGAAAATTCAAGGCCCCAAACCTAACTTTCATTCAACTCAGTATCATGTATCACAGCTAAGGCACACTAGTGCCATCAACAATGTTGTTCAGCTTTTGTCATTCCAATAAAGAGGGGATCTTTTTGTTGATGAATTCATGTAATATGCATAAAAATATATTGTAGCAACTCTATTGAGCAGTTTTTCCAAATCTAGAAGTGTTTTTCCATTTTGTTTTGGTAGAAAACTATAAAAGGTGAGTAATCTTACAGTTGACTTCTTGCATTATTCCTTTAAGATCCCAAAGCCATGATTTACTCATTATTTGTTTATTTTGAATCCAATATAAAACACAAATTTCTCTGTAAAAATATGAATATTTATTTCAAGAAACTGTAACAGTAACTTTAACGGAGTCACCCGCTATGTCTGCATTATAATGCTATCCATTTCAGAGAGTAAAAATCATTCGCCTTGACCGGGATCCCGGTCAAGGCGAATGATTTTTACTCTCTGAAATGGATAGCATGAATATTTATGTTATGTGGGTTGCTGTAGCCCAGGGGTAGGGCGTTGGACTACTAACCTGAAGGCCTGGGTTCAATTCCTAGACAAGCGTCCCTGGGCACCATCAGCTAAATCCAAGTTGTGTGATTTTTTGGGTACCAGATCTTCCTGGGAAACCATAACCAGCAGAGGGAAAGGAACTGGCCCCCCTATCCTGATGTATGAATTTTACATGCCATTGGGCTTAGTACTGGGTGAACTTTGCTATCACCTACCAAGTCAACCTTCGGGTTGATTACTGTATTTATGGTTTTTTTATTGACTTTATACCTACAATTGTGAATTGTTGACCCATTTAGAATGCTTATCATAAGAATTTTATGTTCAAGATTAAGCAAAATGAAAGGCTGTGGAAATTGTGGTTTGATAAAGAAGCTCCAGAGGAAGAAATGATTCCTGACAACTTTGAACAGGCTATGGATGTTTTCAGAAAAACTCTATTCATAAGGTTTGTAATTCTATTTAGTTGTTACCCAAAATATGGACATCACCCATAAGGCACCTTGACAGAAAATCACCATTAGCATGAGAGCTTTAATTTCTGTGCCTTATCTCAAAGCCATATTCTTGCATTATGTCCAACCACCATGCTGATTAGTCTTCTGGTTCCTCTAAGTTGAGCAGCCACAGCAAAGATTTCATGCACCGAAGTGAATGCCCTATATCATCAGTTTTCAGTTGTTCATTGAAAAAATATAAAAAACCAAGAAAATATTATGCCAATGATTTTTAAATCATGAGTATGTTTTAGATAGATCCTCAAGATTAGCACTTATATATTGCATTGTCTCAGGTCGAGGGAAAATTTATATTAGACAAAAAATCCTGTTAGTTTGTAAAGTTGGTGATGCATAGAATTTGAAACTAATTGAGAGTTAATTTTTGTAGTCTTAAGCTCTACTTTAAAAACTGAACATGTAATTTGCAACTCAACTGAGTTCATGGACTAACTGCAGTTAAACTCAAGTAATAATTATTTAGTTT
Organism: Hetaerina titia; assembly: GCA_037158775.1. Lineage (NCBI taxonomy): Eukaryota > Metazoa > Arthropoda > Insecta > Odonata > Calopterygidae > Hetaerina > Hetaerina titia. Next base: position 13,775,932 of record CM073777.1, on the reverse strand, counting down.
AATTTCTCAAAAATGTGCATAGTTTCTTCATTTCATCCTAATTTGAAAACAATTGCAGAGCATGGTGTCCTGATCGAACTATAGCTCAGTCTCGCAAGTATGTTGCATCTTCTATGGGAGCAAAATTTACTGAGCCTGTAATCCTGAATTTGGAGGAAATGATTGGAGCATCCCGACCTAACACCCCAATGATTTGTCTGCTGAGCATGGGTTCGGATCCCTCAGCGCAAATTGAGTCCCTTGCTAAAAGGTCAGGTATTGTCCTCCAAGCAGTGTCAATGGGGCAGGGGCAAGAGGTCCATGCTCGACGCCTGATTAACCAACTGTTGGTAGAGGTAGGTCAACACTTAATCAGATATCTGAATTATTTAATGAGCTGAAATTTTCCTTGGAAGATTGAAATGTCTGAAAATTTTCAAGATTTTTGCAGATTCCTGGAAAATTTGGCTGTAATGATACCAAACCAGTTTTATAAGTTGCTTTACAATGTTAGAATCTGTGTGCGATGGAATGCGGTGCACACAGAATCTGTGCGCACCGCATTCCATCTGCATAGTCCTAGCAATTATTATTGTGCCACTGCGTTACCAAAACTGGAAATTCCAAATTGAAAATCTGCAAAAGTGTGAGAAATTTGAAAATTGATCTTTTTATTGAAACTTTCATAAAATATATCAAAAAAGTGCATAATGCTGAAATTCCATTAGCTAATACATTAATAGTTATGTCATGAAATAATGTTAATAAACTGGAAATAAAATAATTGGAAAAGTGAAAGGGATATTTTTCATTTGATCAATTTTCAATTTTCATAATTTCTAGTTTTATCCACGAGTCTCCATTTTCAATTAATAAACGTCTACAGTTCACCTGGAAGATTAACAATATGGATGGCCAAATGTAAAAATAAATCAATAGTTATTATAACAAATGTAAATTTTACACAAATAAAGGATAACTAGTAGTTTTAAATCCTAAACTTCCAACATGAACAGAGCAATTTTAGAATAACAAATTGGAGTAGCACATGTTGAATCATACCTCACATTATTTATCTATTAAGGACTAAAATATTCATAAGAATGATACATACTTCTTTCTCCTAGTCTCCCGAGTGCACCTTTGGGCTTTGAAATTATCTTTGCAGCTAATATTATTTTGTATCTTTTTCATTATAATTTATTTATCGATGTGTATTCTATGTTAATACCAGTCTGAAATACCTTAAGTTTATGACATTCCATTCAAGTTTTAATATTCTTGAATAATTATTTTATATTTTAATTATTGTGCTTATATATGAGTCAGCTCCTACGTATCTTTTGTGTATTAATTATATAGTGAAAATACTAATCACTGGAAAAACGGCTGATCAAAGCTTTTGTATTCAACTTAATGTTAGCATAAAAATGGTGATAATTTATTTTGATACAGGGAGGCTGGCTGTTGCTGCAAAATTGCCATCTTGGATTGGCATACATGCATGAAATTGTGCTAGTTCTATCAAATACAGAAAATTTTCATCAAGATTTTAGATTGTGGATAACTACAGAAGTTCACCCATTCTTTTCGATTACATTACTTCAGTGCTCAATTAAATTTACCAATGAACCACCTCAAGGTAAGATAGATTTCTGAACATAGTATTTCTGTGATATCTTCTATCATAGTGTAGAATTGTTTTTAAAATGTAACCTAAGGATTAGGGTTGATTTCTGAAATTTGCAAGATTAATGCCACTCTTTGCCAGCCAATGTAAAATAGTAGTGCACAAATTTGAACTCTGCAAGAGAAGGATGATAGGATACGCAATAACTTTGAAATAAAAGTGTTTTCCAAGCCTTGAGTTTGTGCAATGATAATTTATGTGAGATAAGTTTCAAAGTTCCTTGGAAAGTAGTTTATTTGAGATATTAATGACCAATTCAAAGGAATATTTTATGATAGTCAAGGCTTTCACAGTGATTTCAATGTATTACTTAATTATTATTAATAATAATTTAATTGGTCCCAGGGCTTTACAAAGTAAAATTTTGGACAAGTCAGAGAACAAACAATCAGCTGTTTCTGTGTTCTGAAGACTACAGAAACTCTACCACACTATAATAGCTTTTTATTACTGTATATTATCAGAAAATTCGAGATATTTCTTAACTGTACCATAGAAGAAGCATATTTTATGCATGGTGGCAGATTGTTGAAAATGTTGATGACCACATGAAAGGGACTCTTATTAAACTTAGCAGGAGAGTAGCAGAAAAAAATGTACATCAACACTCTTGTCAAGTACATACCTGTATTATGCCCATGTAAATGTGTTATTTTTTCATATTTAGTTATCATCTCCATTGTCTCCATCTCTATTTTCCTGCTTGTTTATTGAACTGCAAATTGTGATTTTTGTGAATTATTATTTTGAAAAGTGTGATTTATTTATTATATTCATTCCAACTAAAATGATGTCCTCTTAGCAGTATAGGCTCAATCCTTCCATTTTCCTATAATCAGCTTGAAGTGAGTTCTTTCCTCATTACTGGACTGGTCTTTTAAGTAATATTTGGGCATATGTAGAAATGAGCACAATTGTAATCATATTTATATGGCCAAAACACATTTTTTTTGGTCCCCTTTTTTTCTGCAAGTATATTATGTATGGGAAACTGTTGCCCATTCTGTTAGGATGGAAATGCACCTGTGGCAATCCCTATGAATAGCGGATAGCAAAAATTGTCTAAAAGTCCTAAGGTATGAAGTTTGTTTGAGGAAATACGTTACATAATTAAAAAGAGAAGGCTCAGAGGTATAAGCATTTCCATTGAAAAAAGTCACCCTAAGGCTTAGTATGATGCCATTGCATGCTAACCTAATACTTTACAATGAGTTCTGTTTGCTAAAAAGCCTTTGTAAGTAAAACAAGAATGCATTCACTGAGTAGGTTTTAAAGAAGCTTAATACCCTAGAAGGGTAGCTATGTGAGTAATTATAATAATGATTGCTTTTTCAGTGATTAAGCTTGAATGAATGTTAAAGGAGATGTAATCAAATCCATAGCAGGATAAAACCCTTCAAATGAGTCAGTGTGCCATATAGGCTGTGGAGGTGACTTGGAATGTATTTCGTCTAATATGAATTGAGAAACTAGGGATGTCATCCCAGTACCTCTCTACCAAAGCTAACTTGAAAATTTGAGTGTTCTCTAGAGTGATCAGTGAACACCTTTGATGTGCACAGTAGTCCTCCAGTAGTCCATATAAAATATAATTTGTTTTTCTCATTCTCTAATTCTGCATCCAAATTTGTCATTTACAGTAGATGTGGAATATTTCATGTATTTAAAGTTTACTACCTTAAATTTTCTTAGATAATTCTCTTCAAGTATCAATGATCATAGGAAAAGTTATTTTTAATATATATCACAAAATAACTTGATAGAATTTTAGTAAAAATCAGTTTAATGTTGTCACATTGTGAGTCATTTTTTTTACCAGTGGTAAATCACAGAGCAAAAGCAACTGTAATTCTGAAATTTTGTACCTCTCTAAGTTCCATATTGATTCCCTGATTAGGAATATTTTGATATGTACTTAAGTGTGTATGAAGATTTTAGGATATTTCTCAATTGTCTAGATAGATCAGGAATTAAGTTCTGATTGTATGAGATGACAAATTCTGTTTTCTTTAGTTACCATAATTCTGAAAAATGAATGCCATGAATCTTCAATTTTCAGGTATCAGAGCTGGATTAAAACGAACGTATTCTGGGATCAGCCAAGATATGCTTGAATACTCTGATTTCTCCCAATATCTGCCCATGTTATATGCTGTTTCCTTTCTTCATACTGTGGTTCAAGAGAGGCGAAAGTTTGGCCCCCTAGGTTGGAATATTCCATATGAGTTTAATTTTGCTGACTGGTATGCTTCAGTTCTCTTCATCCAGAATCACCTTGATGAAATAGATCCTAAAAGAGGAGTTAGCTGGCCAACTGTAAGGTAGGTTTTGCCTCAACCATACTGGCATGCTGAAAAGTTTATTTTTCTCAATTATTTTCTTATTTTACCCATAAAACATTTCATTTAAATTCACAGATATATGCTGGGGGAGGTCCAATATGGTGGTCGTGTAACAGATGACTATGATAAGCGCCTGCTAAATACTTTTGCTAAAGTATGGTTTGGAGAGCACATGTTTGCTGAGACATTTATTTTTTATAAAGGTTATCCAATAGTTGTGCATAATGAGGTAGAGCAGTACATGGAAGCAATAGAAAGCATGTCCCCCAGTGACCCACCACAAGCCTATGGGCTCAGCACTAATGCAGACATTACGTAAATATAATGTTCAGTTATCTGTTGCTTTTCCATTGATTTATGAAATACAATTTAATTTTTACTTTTTAAATTCACTCATGTACTAATGATGGAAGTAATGGGAAAAGCAAAACAATGCTAACTTTATAAAATAAGTGATCTTAAAAGTTAATCATTTTTACTTTGAAAAACAGTTATCAGACAAACACAACGATAGAATTGTTAGACACAATAGTTTCTATACAACCCAAAGAATCAAGTGGTGGTGGTGGAGAATCTCGTGAATCAGTTGTTGCCAGGGCAGCTCAAGAAATGCTTGACAAACTCCCCAAAAATTATGATCCACATCATGTAAAAGAAAGGTAACTTGAATAGTTTTATAAAAATTGGTATATTGTTGATGGTGAATTGGCCTTTCAATATATTGTACTGTGACTTTTTATAAGATACTTATATACTACCTTGATCAAAAAGTTCCCGGAATTTATTCAGAAAATTAAAAATACAAGTTTATTCATCTAAATCTATATTGTCCCCTTCAAAGTAATCCCCATCGACTGCAACACACTTATGCCAGCGCTTGATCCAATCATCGAAACATTTTTTATATTCGGTTTTCGGTATGTCCATCAGTGCTTCCTGCGATTTTTCCATTACTTCCTCTCGGCTGCTAAAACGCGTTCCCCGTAATGGTTTTTTAACTCGATTGAACAGAATGAAGTCACAGGGAGCCAAATCAGGTGAATTCGGTGGCTGTTGGATGGTATTTGTTGCATTTTTCGTCAAAAAATTACGAATAATGATAGCACTGTGCGACGGTCTCGACGCACTGTGCGACGATTTCTGGTCTCTTTCGGCGAATTGCTTCACGCAAACGTCTCATAACGCCCAAATAATACTCTTTGTTTACTGTCTGGCCTTCTGGCAAAAATTCATGATGCACTACACCGTTGTAATCCATGAAAACCGTCAGCATTGCCTTCTTTTTTGACTGAAAACGACGTGGTTTTTTTGGTCTCGGCTCATTTGGTGAACGCCATTCACTTGCCTGATGTCTGGATTGCGTGTCGTACTCATAAACCCACGTCTCGTCTCCAGTAATGATCCTTTTGATGAATGTGGGATCGGATTCAGCCTCGCAAATCATGTCTTTTGCGACGTCAACACGGTCTCTTTTTTGCATGAAATTGAGGTCTTTTGGCACCAACTTTGCTGCTACACGGCGGAAACCCAAATCATTAACCACAATGTCTTGGGCGGATCCATAGGCAAGTCCTCCGCTATTTCTCTGATGGTTAATTTGCGGTTATTGACCAACATTTCTTTTACTTTATCAATTTTTTCACCGACTTTCGATGTCGATGGTCTGCCACTGCGTTCATCATCTTCGATTGACTCACGACCACTTCTGAACCGCCCGTGCCACTGGTAAACGACCGTTTTTTTTAGAGAATCGTTGCCGAAACACTTTTCCAACATTTCCAACGTCCGTGCGCCACTAAATCCGTTTTTTACGCAAAATTTAATACAAGTTCGTTGTTGCAAATTTAAATCCATTTCTGCAATTGTAAAAAATCGCCAACACACAGAGATAGATGTACTCTTGGCTACGTAACTTTTGCAAATGTCAAGTTATGACACTAAGATTTAAAGGGAATATCAACAACAGATGTACCAATTTAACAAAAAAAACAGAACTCAAATCGGAACGATGGGAGCGCCACACGGTGGTTATTCCGGGAACATTTTGGTCAAGGTAGTATTTTGGTTAATATCATTCCATCATTCAAACTGGAGCCATTTGAGTCATCTTGGTTCTTCCATTGATACTGGCCTGTTATAAGCAGCAAGTTGTGCTCTTAAGTGTGGAATCTAATCCAAAATGGACAATTGGAATATTTCCTTAACATTTTGTTCAAGGGAGGGATCCAGTGTGTATTAGGGTTCAATGAATTACTTTAGAGAGGGTTGAAGTGAGGCAGGTCAGGAGAGATGATTTGTTTTGCTGGATATTTCATCTTGGCCTTGCCACTTTGGTTCTCTGACTTGGGACTTGGCGCCTCAGTTGTATAAACAGGGAGGGACCATCAGAGAAAATGCCATCGTGTCAATGTGGTCCTCCAGAGCGCTCACCTTCTACTCCCCATAAAATAATCCACGTTCTCCTGGAGTGTTGCATGGAAGTAATGTACTGAATGTAGAGGAGTTGGTCAAGTAAGCACCATGTTCTTCTTTGGAAACTCTTGTATTGTGGTATTGCATTGCAATTAATGAAGTCATATTTGGATGATTGCCACCAATTGGTTGAACTTGATGGCTGTCGGTCTGCAGCTCTTAAAGTAAAATGTGGTGTACCACAGGGCTCTGTGCTTGGCCCAGTACTTTTCATCATCATGATTAATGATTTGCCCTGTAATATGAAACCTAGATCTGTTTTATATGCTGATGACACTACTTTTGTGCAAAAGTGTCAACATCTAGAAGATGCAAAGTTACGATCTAGCGCTACCCAAAAACAGGCTAAGGAATGGTTTGAAGTTAATCATTTACAATTAAATACTAACAAAACTCAGCATATTGTGTGCAGTCTTAAATCAAAAATAACTGATATAGAAACTGCTAAAATACTAGGAATTTATATTGATACAAAACTTAATTGGGAGACTCACATCAGTCAGACCTGTAATAAACTTAGTAAAGCTGTTTATATGTTAAGAAAGCTCAACTTTCTCATTTCAAATGAGTATCGTTTAACACTTTACTATGCCTTCTTTCAATGTCATTTGAATTATGGTGTTGAGTTATGGGGTCATTCCCCTCATGTTAAACAAATTTTGCTACTGCAAAAGAGAGCTATTCGCTCTCTTGCTAATATACCACCACGTGATTCCTGCAAACCTTTTTTTATTAGTTATGGAATCATGACTGTATTCTGTTTGTATATCTTTAAGGCTCTGATTCATGTGAAAGTTAATCTAGAAACTTATCAATTAAGATCCAACCTCCATAACTACTCCACAAGAGGTAAATCGAATCTAAATACTACTTATTGTAGATTGTCATCAACATACAACACATTTCACAATATGAACATAAGACTGTATAACTATCTGCCTACTCAGTTGAAATCAGATGGTATCCAGAGTTTCAAGAATAGGGTATATACCTGGTTACTTGCTCACCCACTATACTCATTGGATGAATTCTTTTGTGACAATGTTTATCACATTTAAGAAAGTATGTTTATATGTTAAATAATACTTATATTGACGACATTTAATATGGTTGTACCATTTTTAAAATGAATAAATTATTATTATTATTATTATTATTATTATACTCTTCTTGGCATTGGTGTGGAGGGTGTCCAATCATGTGGTCTTCCTTGTCCAGAGGAGTTTCAAAGCAAAGTATGTTGGGGAGTTACATTGGTGGGCTTCAGATCCTTGGAGGGAATTCAGAGAGTAAGAGGAGAAGTGAGGTTGGTCACAAATGTCATGATTGGTATTAGAGAAATAGGAGATTCACATCTAAGACAATACAAGTATTGTCTCCTTCCCCATGATAATGATCATATTTTCTTTAAGTGAATGCTCTTTGCAGTAATCTTCTGTAGCCTCTTGCCATTGGTACTCTCTCGTGTAATACTAGCTGTTACCCACTGTACAACCTGTACAATGCCAAATTTCAAATCCATAGCTTTCAGTTCTATAATTCTTTGTCATGGGAAGGATTAAAAATTGAGCACCATCTATAATCAGAAGCAGTAAGCAATATATAACACAATAACAAGCTTGCGTGAGTTGAAATAATATTTAACATTAAATTCAATGAAGAGTTCAAAGATAATGTTGCATACATTGATAGGAGTTGGAGGGGATTATTTTAAAATTATGATTAAAAATGAAAATCCTTGTGCTACATTCTATCATTGCAGCCGTACACCTTGGGGCAACCAGAAAGTCAGTATTTCTGTGGGTTCAATCCAGGGGGAAGAGAGCCAATGAATGCTCACAGGAAATACACTCTTGTCCCCTTAATATTATTAAAAGAAAGGTAGACTGTTGAACTACTGTTTGAACTATAAATTGACCAGGAAGTGTCCCCGGGAATAAAACCTAGGCCAGAGGGCCTACGTTTTTAATTCCCAGGAAAGGAATGGCTGGTACTCTGATGTATAAATTCCCAGGGGCACCCTCTGCTTCACCCAGGCTGCATGATTTTGTAGGAACCAAAACTTCCTGGGAAACCATAAGTGGCACTACCCTGATGTGTGAATTTCACATGCCATCTGGATTAGTATTGGGTAAACTCTAACATCATGTGTCAAACTGACTTCCGGGTTGGTAACTGTGTTTATGGTTAATTTTATAGTTTTCACATACACCTTATACACATTTTCAGAATGAGGATATAGATTGACCTGAGGAAACTGACCAAATTCCTTCCTAATATATACTGTGAAAGTTTAAGGAATCCCTTCCCTCTATTTTTCGTTAACTATTTAGCAGTATTGTGGGGATGCTAGTTTTTCATACTGTGCTTGTCTGACTTCTTCAAATATCTATTAACAAGGAAATGGAAATTGGAAGAGAGGTGCATTTTTCCTGTTTATTAATTCAAATAGGATTCATTGGGTGTAATTAAGTGGCGGCATTAGTTTCCACATTCTTGGCAGTAGACAAGTCTTCTATTGGAATATTTTTTAGCTCATGGGTCTCTTTTTGTATCTTTTCAATAATATTGATTTTGCAACTTGTTTTTGAGCCAAAAAGGGTAATACTATGGAAATGCACTGATGCAATCACTTGCAGGAGGAAAAAAACGTGGTTTCAGTCCAATTTCACCTGATTTATTACCCACAAACTGATTGAAAGGACATCTTTATTTAGCACAAAGCAATTGTTCAGTTAATGGAATAGTCTCAGTGGGTGTGTAACATATTAATGGGCTTCTTTTATTTCCATATTAAAAGAGTTTGTAATTTTCCACCGACTTTATTTCACAGTACAATGCGTTTCACTGACTTGCGGCATCATCAGGTACACGAGCCCAAGAACATGCAAGGTGTCACATAAAGCAAAACCCCAATTCCCTCTTTGCAAAACACCTCTTATATTGTAAACGTAATAGCAATTTTGTCCCAGAAATACTACAGGTCCTACCTAAAAGATTGCAAATGGACACTCTGTAACTGATCGAGATTTGAAGGCACTTGATGGATCCCATTACACTCTTTGTAATGAGCAATTATACGCCCATTCCTCCCCTTTTGAGGGGAGGGATGACTTAGAGGGTTAACAAACCCAACCATTCAATGTACTCAGTCACATCTATGCCATTACCAGACCCTATGAAACATCACAACCCAAACAATACTGTTCTTTCATTTTATTTTCTCTTTCCTCGACCACTGACTTTCACTTCCAAAAAACACTCCTCTCCCCAAGGGTAGACAAATCCAACAGTTCTAAGTAGCCATCTGCTCCTAGCCTCCCCAATAAACCCCAACCAGACCCAGTGCTTAGTCACAACCAAGGTGCCACCACCTCTTCTTCCTTTAACTGAAAAAGCTACAACCACCAAATTTGAAGTCTCAGGAAAAACCCACACCCCTCACCTCTGTCCAATGTATATATATTCAACAGCTGTGTGTGTTACTTGTACCTGATGATATCGCAAGTCGGTGAAACGCATTGTACTGTGAAATAAAGTCTGTGGAAATTTACAAGATCTTTTAATATGGGCATCAAACAATTCCACGAATTAAAGCCTGGAAGTGTGAAGTGTATTTGATTATTTTATATTTTGGAAACCATGCAAAGTTGGTTTTCTTTTGATAAGACTTTTAGTTCCACATCAATGAAAGCAGAAATTTCATTATTTCCTTGTGCCTGGCCATTTCCTAGCAAATAAAGGTGGGCTAACTGCTTTATCTCATGATATTTGTTTAATGTCTGTTGACTCATAAGCTTTACAAGCATGCAGAATTCAAATTAGATTATTCAAACAGAAAGAGATGGAATTCTTTTCTGAATATGACTTTACTCACTAGTCACTTCATTCAAGCGAGGTAGTGAGTTAAACATGATCTACTGTCAACCACCGCCATGCACCAATAAACGAAAAACAGCTGCATTCCTGATGCAGTTTATCTCTGAAAATATACATGAAACTAGACCCATGGTAAAAAAGTGAAGATGAACTCTCCAAAAACATCTAACATTACTGCTTTAACTGATAAACACAAGTGAATATAATGTAATGTAAACCTGTTTGCAGAATTGTGAGTAAATGGTCATTATTAATAATAATTTTTCTAATTTAAACTGTAGATCTTGGATATGGGATTTCATTTGCTGGTAAACTAGGATCAATTTGAGAATGCATTTGTGAATTGGTAGATTTAGTATTTATATTCATTTAGTTTCAGGAGTTATCACTGTCCTAAAAACAGAAACCATCAAAATGGAGCCCTCCATCATGCTGTTTTAATAACTAATTACCAACACTTCACCAGTGAGAGCGAGTTTAAATTTTTAAGTTATGCATTAATTTACTGCTCATCTTCAGAGTGGATTGAGGAAGAAGATGGAGGTGATTTAGTCAGATATTTTTCATACTGAAGAGACATTAATAGCTTTTGAGTAGGTTCACTGTATCTTGTGAAACTATGTGGAAATACTTCATTTTGATATGAAAGGCATAACTTAGTTTTTCCACTTAAAATACATTTTTATCGCAACCTTCTATTGATGTTGCAACCTCACCTGATGCTGTTGAACTTCAACAAAACCTAGGTGGTGAGACATATATATAATGGTGAAAAATTAAGTTATGGCTGTTATTTCAATATGCCTTTGAAAATATATTTAAATAAATATGACGCTGTCATCTGAGAGTTGATCACAGTTGACCATTGAGCTCAAACTACAGAAATGACACTATGACCAATGAAGGCTTACATACTAGTAAACCTAGATGCAGCATCACATATGTAACTCCTCTCTGGCTTTGCTTGAATTGGATACTTATTGAACTGAAACTGCCATCCATTTAATTAATTTACTTGCCAAAATTTTGTATTTAATTCCTCCAATTTTTGCTTTCTATTTTATGTGTACTTATTATCTTTTTCTTAACAGATTAAAACTAATGGGTGCAATGGGCTCCATGAATATATTTTTGAGGCAAGAAATTGATAGAATGCAGAAAGTTATTACTTTGGTTAGAGTAACTTTGAATGACCTTCTTCTTGCAATTGAAGGGACAATCATCATGAATGAGGTTGGTTAAAAGTAAGATAAATTGAAATGTCAAATATAGATATGTATGTAATATAATTAGATGGAGCGATGCTAGAGGATTTAGATTTAATTGGAGATCCCAGATGGAGGCATTAGAGGTGGAACCCAACCAGCCCACAGATGGTCAAGAGGAGCTTCAGGGAAGATGGGATGTTGGAAGAGGAGGGTGATGGAGGGTAACTTTGGGAGAAGAGAACCCTGAAGTGTTCTCTTCTATAACTATACCTGGCAGAGAAAAAAAGATTAAAGGAGAAGTTAGGTTGTGTCATTACATGGCCTGGTGCAAGATTAGAATGGACTACTGGGATGCATGCTTACTTTGAGTCAATGTACATTGGCCTCAATTAAAATATCTGATAGATATAATTTCACTTTTATGAAAAAATAAGAAAAGATATGAGTAAGACTTAGGTAATTGCTAAGAGAATGGAGAATGAATGATAATTCAAGTTCCATGAGTTAAAGGTACTATTACCACAGAAAGGAAAGTTTTAAAAAACAAACCCTGATGCACTTGACATGTAATGTATGGTGATTCATTTCAGATTATTTCACAAATCAAAAAGAATATTTTGCATTTTTTAAATTTTACTTTTCTATGATGTATTTACTAGAAACTCTAAATCCTTGCCATTCCATTAGAATGTGACAATATATGAAGTTGTGAGCGTATATTATTTTGAGAAACTCGGAAATGTGAAGTTGTTTCAAGAGACCTATCAAAATAGCAATTTAATATCAAAACTGGAAAATTCTGTTTTATATTTGGAAAGTGCAGAATACGTTATAATTAAAACTATTTCCATTGTTGATTAAGTAGAAAACCCTTCTTGTTGCTATCTTTTTAACTTCAATACATGGTTGTAACCTTATTTATTGGTGTTGACTACTATTGTAAGTGATTCTTATAGTATGCTATTCTTTATTTTAAGAATCTTCGTGATGCTCTAGATAACTGCTACGATGCACGAGTGCCTACATCTTGGAAGAGAGGATCATGGGTTTCATCAAGTCTTGGATTTTGGTTTACTGAACTTTTGGACAGGAATCAGCAGTTTTCTACTTGGATTAATGACTCAAGGCCAAATGTTTTCTGGATGACAGGCTTTTTCAACCCACAAGGTAAGTTTGAAAATATTACTCAATTTCCATTTGATAGAAGTGACTGCTATTCTAAGTATCTTTGCATGAAACAATTTCAGTCATTTCCATCTGTTTATGTTATCATTTCATAAAAGGGATCTCTAACTTGTTCATTATAAATACAGCAAATTTTATTTCAAACTGCACGTATAAAAAATTGAACTTCAACATAGCAAGATTCTAATTAAATGAATTTACAGGAGACAATTTTGTATGATTCTATATTTGGCTACAACAATTGTGTTGCTGTCTGTATTTTAAATGCTTGGCAGATAGTTAGAATGGGCAGAGTCATGGCTGTTGTAAATTTTATCATGATAGCAATGATTAATGTAAGAAAAACTTTCTCCAGAAAAAAGTGTGATACTTCTGCATAAAATTACCAGTAAAAGTAAAAAATACATTATTGGTATTAATGAAAATTGATGAATAATGATCAGTTTATTACTTCATCACTGTATTATTTAGATTGTCAGTTGTATTATTTTGTCAAAACATCAAATGTTTAATGTATTTAATTTCAAATTTTTAATCTGTGGATTCAATCTAGGAGATAATATTTCTTGTAGTTAAACAGATTTTTGTGGAATGAGTTTGTATTGAGACATGACTTAAGTCTTTTCATAAACCCATAAAATCAAAACATGAATCAACCCAACAGCTCAAATTAAATGCAGTGTTTATTTTCCTTTATAAAATATTAACCTCACATTTCCCTTGCAATTCTGAAAAGGGCATGCTTTTTTCATTCATTGTCAGTCACGAAAGTAAGGCTTTTGGAGGAGAATCAAAGTGAAAAAAACACTATCCCTGAATACACTGGGAACATTTTAATTGGTATCTTTCAAGAGAAAAATGTGCAGTTGATATCTTAAGCAGTTTTTCTCTTTACTTTATGGAGGACCATGGCTTCTTTCACATCAACCTCAAGATGGCACAATTCTCCTTTGCCCTCCCTCCAATAGCCAGGTTCGCAAACCAATTGCCTTGGTTTCTTTCATCCACCACCTCATCCATAGAATTATTGAAAAAGGTAGGGAGAGAATAAATAAAATATTTGCACCTAGACAGTCCATTATGTGATTGGTGCAAGTCCACTGTATCTCTTCTCATCTTCTTCATTGGGCAGCCTCCCATGAAGAAAGGTGGCTGATGGGATTACACTTCATAAGCAAAAGCAAAAATTCATTGTAGATCTACCAATTTAAAGCTAACATCCTAAATTAATATTTATCATATCCAATATTATTTCACAATGGCTATTTATCTAACAACAAGAAATTATGTTTAGGGCAAAATGGAGTTCCAGTAAACTGCAGGAGATGCCGCAACAGTAACTTTTAACGGAGTCATTCGCTAACATGCATTTCATTGCAACTTTTACACTCTGAAATTGTTGCAAAGAAAATGGAGTTCTTCTTTGTGAGAAAGCAATAGCAGACGTATGATACCTCCATAAATGACACTTATAACTTTGCAATGTACAACAATAGGTTTTGAACGATTCCAAAAATCTATTATGTACTGCATATCTAAGAGATTTCCAATTCAACTTCCCTACGTCATTGCCTTCTTCAGTTGGTCTGTCTTCAGTCATCCATGAAGTCTATTCTATTCTCTTCCCTGCTTGCTCAAGAGTCTCTCTTCTATAATGGACTTGAACCCCTGACTACCTCTCAACCTATCCTCCATGCACTTTTATACACCATTCAAAATTCACCTCATAAATTCTTTCCTGACCACATTTAAAATTTCATTGTTAGTCTTCCTCTCTCTCTAGCTCTACTCACTGTCTTGCCTAACTTACTACTGGGTATGAGACCTGCCCCGGTGGACTGAGTCCTTTAATTGCCAGGATTCATTTGCTGTATTTAATTAATTGTCATAATAAAAATACATGATATGGTTTCCATTTCCCTACTCACTTGTTTTTAATGCAGTACCCTAACTCAAATGGCCACCTTACTGAAGTCAGACTAATTTGAAGTCAACTCTATCGGGTACAAATACCTTTTATCATACTCCTTCCCTTCAAACTACCAAATATAGGTAACCCTACCAGGATTGCTACATTAGAGCTCAAAGGATCGTTGGAAGGTCTCGCATCAACCTATTGTATGAGCTTCCTCATGAATGTTCTTTATCCATAACCTGGGAACCCACCACATGGTCATCTCTTGGTAGCAGTCGCATGATTTTCCTGACTGCTAGGAAAAACATGGACTTCTATGATCACATCAGGGCATATAATTACTCATCACTGCAGCTTTACATGGAGATAAAGCTCCCTCGCTGTATTGTATTATTTGTTAAGTCTTTTATGTTGTTCCATCATGATGTGCTTTTCATGAAGCCTGTCATTTTGATATTCTTATTAAGAGAATTATGGGTTTCATTTATGAAGAGCATAGTTTAACCTCTAATCATTTGAATATCTATAAGAGAAAGTGGTAGATAAATTTTGTTACTATTATTGTTAGCTAACATGTCAGTGTTTTTGTATATTGTCACTTTTTCATGGCATTTCAGGATTTTTGACTGCAATGCGTCAAGAAGTTGCTCGAGCCCATAAAGGTTGGGCCCTGGATTCTGTTACACTGCACAATGTTGTTACAAGGTTTAACAGAGAAGATATAAAGTCACCTCCACCTGTAAGCATGTGCACTGTGTATACATTCTCGTTGATATGCTTCCTGTAAATTTTCTTGGCTTACATTTTTTGTACTTTCAGGAAGGAGTTTATGTGCATGGTCTTTACCTGGATGGCGCAGCCTGGGACCGAAAAAACAACCGTTTAATGGAATCAATCCCTAAAGTCCTTTTTGTAAATATGCCAGTGGTGCATATATATGCAATAAACAGTACAGCTCCCAAGGATCCCAAGCTTTACATGGTGAGTTGTGGAATAAGAGTTAATTCAATTGGTCTTTCGACTTAATCACTTTGGAACAATATTTTCATGCAATGTTTCTTTTTCAGTGCCCTGTTTACAAGAAACCAAACAGAACAGATCTAACATATATCACTCCACTATGGTTGACCACAGTCAAGCCACCGGATCACTGGATTCTAAGGGGTGTGGCATTGCTCTGTGACATTAAATAATTACTGTCTACTTCCTAGATACCATTTAGTAAAGAAGTTTTATTAAATCTCTTGACAAACATGAATAAAACTTATCAAAATATAATTTGCACTATGATTAGTTTCTCTTATTTTTAAGATATTTTAGAATTACAACTAATTCATGAAGAGAAATGGTTTATGTAGGTTTAGCAGGATCCTAAAAGATGAGATTGATGAAATAGACCCTAAAAAAGGAGTTAACTGGTAAGGTAAGTTTTGTCTCAGCAATACTAGCATACAGAATAGTTTATTGTTCCCAGTGTTATTTTGTTATTGTGCCATGAAACATTTCATTTAAATTCACAGATATATGCTGGAGGTTGTCCAATATGGCAATGGTGTATCAGATGACTATGATAAGCGCCTGCTAAATACTTTTGCTAAAGTGTGGTTTGGAGAGCACATGTTTGCTGAGACATTTATTTTTTATAAAGGATATCCAATAGTTGTGCATAATGAGGTAGAGCAGTACATGGAAGCAATAGAAAGCATGTTCCCCAGTGGCCTACCAGAAAAGTTAAACAGCGCTATAATTAACCTCTTGTCATGGGTACTGTTTTGTGTAATATTAGCTGTTACCCACTGTACAACCCGCGTAATGCAGAATTTCAAATCCATAGCTTTCAGTTCTATAATTCTTTGTCTAGGGAAGGATTAAATATTGAGCATCATCTACAGTCAGAAGCAGTAAGCAGTAAATGGGATCCAGCTTACATGAGTTGAAATAATATTTAACATTAAATTCAATGAAGAGTTTAAAGATAATGTTGCATACATTGACAGGAGTTGGAAGGGATTATTTTAAAATTATGATTAAAAATGAAAATCCTTGTGCTACTTTCTCCCATTGCAGCTGTACACCTTGGGGCAACCAGATGGTCAGTATGGCTGTGGGTTCAATCCGGGGGAAGAGAACCAATGAATGCTCCCAGGAAATTCACTCTTGTCCCCTTAATATTATTAAAGTAAAGGTAGATTGTTGGATTACTGGTTGAACTATAAATTGACCAGAAAGTCTCCCCGGGAATAAATCCTATGCCAGAAGGCCTAGGTTTAATTCCCAGGGGCACCCTCTGCTTCACCCAGGCTGCATAATTTTGTAGGAACCAAAACTTCCTGGGAAAACATAAGTGGCACTACCCTGATGTGTGAATTTCACATGCCATCTGGCTTAGTATTGGGTAAACTCTAACATCATGTGTCAAACTGACTTCCGGGTTGGTAACTGTGTTTATGGTTAATTTTATAGTTTTCACATACACCTTATACACATTTTCAGAATGAGGATATAGATTGACCTGAGGAAACTGACCAAATTCCTTCCTAATATATACTGTGTAAGTTTAAGGAATCCCTTCCCTCTATTTTTCGTTAACTATTTAGCAGTATTGTGGGGATGCTAGTTTTTCATACTGTGCTTGTCTGACTTCTTCAAATATCTATTAACAAGAAAATGGAAATTGGAAGAGAGGTGCATTTTTCCTTATTATTAATTCAAAATAGGATTCATTAGGTGTCATGGAGTGGTGGGCATTATTTTTCAAATCCTTGGCTTTAGAAAAGTCTTCTATTGGGATATTTTTCAGTTGGTGAGTAACTTTCTGCATCTCTTCGATTTTGTAACTTGTTTTTAAGCCAAAAAGGATTGCATAATAAAAAGGCAATGAGTTTCGGGAGGAATAAAATCATGATTGCAATCCAATTTCTTCTGATTTATTACCCGCCAACTGATTTAAAGGTCATCTATGTTCATTGCGGAGCAAGTGTTCAGTTAATGCAATGGTGAAAATGGTTGTTTAATATATTAATATACTTCTATATTTTGGAAATTAAGCCAAGTTCCAAGAAACTGCAGGAGATGCCACAACTAACTTCTTTTAACAGAGTCATCTGCTAAGTGTGCATTACAATGCAACAATTTCATAGTAATTTTCAAGAAACTGCGGGAGTTGCCGCAACAGTAACTTTTAACGGAGTCATCCGTCAACATGCATTTCAATGCAACAATTTCAGAATGTAAAAATCATTCGCCTTGACTGAGATTTGAACCCGGATCTCTCATTGTCCGGCCATGTGCTTCAGCAAGTTAACCTCTTCAGGCATCCTCTTAAATTCTGAAATTTTGGGGGCTTTAAAGAACCAAGGTGTTGTGACAAAATACAGTACATACAATGTCACAGGCATTTAGTAGATTGTATGTAAGGTATTTCCTCACAACATCTTGTTCCTTTAAAACCCTCAAAATTTAAAGGACACCTTGATAACTTAACTGGCTAAAGAACTCGGTCAGGCATCGAGGGATTCAGGTTAGAATCCCAGTCTAGGCGAATGATTTTTACACTCTAAAATTGTTTCATTTTAAGGCAAAGTTGGTTTCCTTTCGATAAGATTTTTGGTTCCACATCAACAGAAGCAGAATTTTCATTTTTTCTTTGACCCTGACAATATCCTAGAAAATAGAGGTTGGCTGAATGCTTTATCTCATAATACTTGTTTAATATCCCTTGACTCATGAGCTGTAAAAGCATGCAGAATTCAAATTAGAGTATTCAAACAGAAAGAGGTGGAATTTTTTTCTGAATATGACTTTTTGTCACTAGTCACTTCATTCAAGCGAGGTAGTGAGCTAAACATGATCTACTGTCAACCACTGCCATGCACCAATAAACGAAAAACAGCTGCATTCATGAAGAAGTTTATCTCTGAAAATGTGCATACAACTAGATCCATGGTAAAAAAGTGAAGATAAACTCTCCAAAAACATCTAATATTACTGATTTATCAAATAAATACAAGTGATTATGATTTAATGTAGATCTATTTGGAGAATTGTGAGTAACTGGCCATCATTAATTGTAATAATATTTTTTATTTGCACTAGATCTTAGAGATGAAATTTCTTTGGCATAAAATGGGAGGTGGGATTTCATTTTATGGGAAACTTGGACCGATTAATTGAGAATTTAATTAGGAGTTGGTTGATTTAATATTTAAATTCATTAATTCTCAGGAGTTGTCACTTAAAAACAGAAACCATCAAAAGGGAGCTCTCTATCATGTTGTTGTTAAAATAACTTAATATTTTCATCGGAATTGGCCTGGAACACCTATTCACAGTTCACCTCACCAGAATCTGGATTATAACCATTAGGCACCCATTTTGATACATTTATTTCACTTTCACTGTTTAAAAATGGATCTAATGCTAACGCTGTTTTTTTTAGTGCATCGTATTTACTGAAAAAGACCGCCATGACTTCGCAAGTGATTCTGGGAATATTAACTCTTAACTCGCGGATGCCCTCTGTTGGTAGCAATATTCCACGTCACCAGGGCACTTGCGTACTGACATGCCGGAAAGCTGAGGCGTAACCGATATTGTTTATTTAACGATATTAAAGGACCTCCGTCAGTAAAATGGTAACTAACTAATATCTAGATACAGTAGCATCATCTTTAATTATTGCACTATCATTGGATCACTCGCGTCAACTTAGTTAAGTTATCACATAAAATAACATTTCCTAAAATTCGATACATATTCGTCTAATGTCATTGTTTTGTGGTTTTCGTCATCTTTTTTTCAATGTTGAATAGTTAGGGCAAGCCAAAATGTCCTTTGCATGCGTGGCCAGTGTGAATTTCGGATATATTTTTCTAGCAGTTGTGCCATTTAGATTGAACTATCACTAATTACCTCTGTGAATATTGTAGCCTCATTTCATTTTATTTTAGGTCCTCATTGCGGCAGCGGTTTGTACTAAAGCTGGAAAGGGTAAGCCCAATGTGTACCAATATGCATACACTATTTACTACAACTTTATTTCTTAGTGAAGTAACCATGGCCAATTCTCCTTCACAGCTATAGTATCTCGTCAGTTCGTGGAGATGACTAAAGCCAGAATTGAAGGATTACTTGCAGCGTTTCCCAAGTTGATGTCAACAGGAAAGCAGCATACATTTGTGGAAACGGAATCCGTGAGATATGTATATCAACCGTTAGAAAAGCTGTACATGCTTCTAATAACCACAAAAGCCAGTAATATATTGGAAGATTTGGAGACTCTGCGCTTGTTCAGCCGTGTTGTAAGTAGTTGGTAATATGAGCATAATTATATATATACCTCGATTCCAGACCTCTGCAAAACCTAATGTTCTGAATAATTTAGATTCCAGAGTATTGCCGTAGTATGGAGGAGTCCGAAATCGTTGAAAATGCCTTTAACCTTATCTTTGCCTTTGATGAAATAGTGGCATTGGGTTATCGTGAGAGTGTCAATCTTGCCCAAATAAGGACGTTTGTTGAAATGGATTCACACGAAGAAAAAGTATATCAAGCTGTGAGGCTGGTGAGGAGTCATATGTTATTGCCTGTTCATATGGTGTCAATGCGGCTTTAATTTTCTTTTGTCTACATATATTGTTGTATTCATACAGACACAAGAACGTGAAGCAAAAAACAAAATGCGAGAAAAAGCAAAGGAGCTGCAGCGGTTGAGAATGGAAGCTGCGAAAATGGGTGGAGTGGCAGTGGTCAGCGGCTCCGGTGGAATGGGAAAGAGTGGCCAAGGATTCGGTGGTGTTGGATTTGGTAGTAATACAGGCTTTGTGCCATCACCTGTTGTTGGAGACTTAGCCAATTCACAATCGGATACAAAACCTAACTATTCGTCACTACCGTAAGTTTTTTCTTAATGACGATGGTTTGCTTTTTTGAGTCATTAAACATTATTAGTGTAATGTCCTAAACGCGAAAAAATTTTAGTGACATAAATTTGTATTTCAGTGTAATGAACGGTTAGTTCCAGGCTCGCTTAAGGTTCAAGCTAATGAACAAATGATAGTAACAGTAATTGGTCGACAGATCTGAACTAGCCTCGATTGGAAAACATTATGAATTACAATTATAGGTTTTCAATTATATGCCTCACAATATTCTTGAGTCGTGCTTGACGCGCTGGCTTTTTGTTAGTGTACAATCATTTCATCATAAAGAGGTTTTGCTAGGATATATCTACATCATGGCTTCTTTCTGTGGGTTTTTAGATTTATATTCAGTTAATTATTGTAGTGATATTCTAAAAAATAATGAGGCAAAGCCTTATTGCCCCCTTGGCTTTTAGTCATGATCTGCTTATTGGAAGACTATATGAAACATTTGCAATAGCCTACAAAATGTGGAATGTTTCATATTATTATGACATTAACCTTTGGAAGTCTTCTCTTTGAAGAAAGGGTTAACTTTTGGAGGTATTGTTCTTTCTTTTTCTGTGCACATGAATTCTTCAGTTAATATCCAGTAAAAGGAACTCCTTTGGTTGAAAGGGGAAGATAAAATAGAAAAGATAGTTTCAGTGGTATCAGGTTCAACATTGTGAACCTTCATCTTAAGGAATAGGAAAAACTTTGTAAAATTCACCATACATATTTATTAATACGGTACTACTGGTTTCATCCTCAGTTTCATCCCAGATTGCACCTGAAGATGTCACCTATGCGATGAAACTGGTAGTACCATATTGATAAAAACTTTAGGTGAATTTAATAAATTTTGTTTTATTCCTGTAAATGATAACCAACATCTTGTTGTGAAAAACTGAATGCTTATTCTGTAGAGTGAAAAGCCATACCTTTTGCTGTTTTCAGGCTTCAGGCTGGCATAAGAAAGGTACTAAAGTTACAGAGTTACTTTAAGAGGTTTTTTGTACAAGAGTGGAGGAGTTTTAAGTATGGATTTGTAAATTACAACTATGACTTAAGCAGAATACACTCATAAGTAAAGTGAACTAAAGTAATTGTATTGAAGATTGCTTATAAAGTATCCTTTTAGATAAACTGAATAGTTTTTTTTTTTTGAGGAAGATACTTCGTAGTTGGGAGTTAAAGAAAATGTAGGACACTAAATTTTGTGTGACCCATAAAGATATCATAAAGTGGACCACTTGCAAAAAATGCTTTTTCAGATACAAAAAATAGCATTTTCTCATCATTTAAACCCTGTTGAATTTGTATAGATACCTACTCCCATGATGTGCTGTTGCATATCACATAGTATGTACTTTGTTTAAAAGCTAGTAAGTTGTTCCTACTAAATTTGTTTGTGAGCAGAGATCCCAGGCTATTTAATTTATTCTCCAAATTTTAGTTAACCAGTGTTTTGCTAGCACAAAGAACTCAAATCCTTATTGCCCACAGGTAATCATGAATTTTTTAAAATGTAGATTTTCTGTAATATTCATCTAACTGTGTAGTAAGGTAATAGTTTTTGTTGAGAACTTCCTTGTGAGGAATTGTCTAGGTGTATTTTCTGTTAACGTTGTTTGTTTTTTTTTTTGCTGTAGTTTATGTTAGTAGTGTGTATATAAATCATATTTTAATTCTTAAAAATTCTTTTGCAGAAAATCAAATTCTCTCGCTACTAAAGCAATGAAGCTGGGAGGAAAATTTCGTGATGTGGAGAGTTTTGTTGACCAATTGAAGTCTGAAGGAGAAGTTGTCGGGAATGTTAACTCAAATGTTGTGGGAAATAATGTTGGGAAGACTCCAATCATATCATCTAAAATGCCATTGCCGAACGAGTTAATGGAGGAGTGAGTATTGTTGTTAACTGCCTATTATTGAACATATAAAATTAATGATCTTAACCTTCTTCAGCAGAGAGGTTAGAGGGTTAAACCTCAATAGCTTTTTTATTATGGTTTTTACTTTGCTTGTTTCAATGCCTTGTTAATTTAACAGCTTATGCTACAAAATTAATATTCTGTGTATTGAATGTAATTTTTTATAATTACGTTCAATTAATTTAATTAATTCATGTGGGTTAAGAGATGACCTGGCTAAAGGTAATGCCATTCAGAAAAATCTTGCATTTGATTGCCTCAACTAGATGGACCTTACTCTTTTGCACAGATAGACAACTGGAGGGCAACACAAGGAATTATTCATTCCATTTTTTATTTGAGGAAATTGGTAATGATTAAATTAAATGTTGGTGAAATTTCTCATTCTCAGTGTCCATTTGAGGGAAGAGGAGAGGCTACTTCTCAGAGTGGGGAGAGATGGTGGTCTTCAGTCCTTTGAGCTACACGGTTTGGTTACCCTACGTATATCAAATGAAAAATTTGGTCGGATAAGAGTTCAGTTGGAAAATAAAGACACCCGTGGCATTCAGTTACAGGTAAACACTTACATTCATTCCTCATAAGTGTTATCTCCGAGTATTTTTTACTCTGAACTTTATTTGAAGTGTGTTTCGAAGTTTCTTCTCACTCTTAGGAGCTGAATATTTTATTTGGTGATGTTTTAGCCTCTGTAACTTGTTCAAAATTAAAGTGTGTTGAGGTCTTCTTACTGGGAAAGAATTAAGTAATAATTTTTGTTCCCTGTATTTCAAGTGAAAAAGGTATAAAATATAGGATTGAGAGAGTGTGTCTTTGACTGAAATTCTGTAATTGCATTTTTATTTTTTTGCCTGGTGAAAAAGAGATGTGATATGTATTGGGGGATGATTAACATTTTCATATTTCATTCTTTAAGGAATCATTGTAATTGTCTCCATTAGTATTTGTAATTGCAAAGTTGCTGATGAAAAAGTTAAAGTAGATATGAAAGATTTTAATATTTTCAATCTTCAACTGAAGGTATAAATCACAGATTCAGGTGTGATGTGGTTGAACTGTTCCATAATAACAGAGATGAAGACTATTAAGTGAAAAATTGTAGTAATCTTTGTCTCTGTTATCTTCAACTTAAGGTCCAAAAGTTGTTAGGTATTGTTTTTTTGTGATATCAGTTATATTTTGTTGGTAAATTTTGGTTTTATAAGTTTTTAATAACTTTTACAATCAATGTAAGGTGATGGAAAAGTTCAAATGAGACAGTCTACTGGGAATATTTATTCAAAGTTCGAAAGTTCTTGGAAAGCACTCCCAAGTGGCATATTTCACATGATAAGGTTCATTTAAGCTTCTAGTCAGCTCCATGTTAATCTTTGTGCATAGGCGAAGTACCATGAGTAAGCACATGAAAAACATATTGCTCAAACTTTATTGATTGCATCTTCCTTCTCTTCTCACCCTTTCAGTGATAGCACATCGTCAATTAACATATCATCTCAGGTCTCTGTAAAGTCAAATAGACTCAAAATATAAGTCTGAGTAGAATACTTCCATCTTTTTTGTGTGAAACCTAAGGTGGCAATTCCATCTTTTAAATATTGAGTAAATGTCCACCTTGGATTGTTTAAAAAAATCACTTTCCACTATGCACGTAACTTCTTAATCAATTTCAATCAAATAATGTTGTACAGGTTTATTATGTTTATTCCATAGTTGCTCAATGTCATTTTCCCTTGAATGCTCATTACCACCCCAATTATGCTGATTGTAATAAGAAAAATGAAGTCTTTTGAAATAGATAAATTAAGGTTTCCTCTGATTTCATGACACAGTAAACTCAGGATGAGATCTAAGTGCTAATGGACGCATGATGATGCACAGGTTACAGAAATAAATGCGGATAACATGATTGTGATATAATAAATGGAGATATATGTGTGTGTGTATGTGTGTGAAAACTTTCCTTTTTCATTCCGTGTGATTAGTTCCCTTTTTTTAGTAATGAAAAGCACAACTTTTCCCATTTTCAGCCATTTTTATATGAGGCCAGAATTATTATAGATTTGCAAGAACACACAACTGTCTGGTCAAGTGAATAGCAGAATGTCTTTTCTTCAGAAAGCTAAACCAATCACGCAGCCAGGAAAAAAACAAATGACTGGCAAAGGATGATTATTGACTAATGATCGCTGATACGGATTCATGTTAATCAAATGATACCAATTAAAATAATGTGCTGTAATTGATTAATGGGTCATTCGTTGCATGGATTAAAACGATGTAGTTCCTTGCCTTTAAGGAAAATATGGAATTCTCAGGGTTAGGGAATGTGACGGAAACAATAGAGGGAGAGTGCAGATAGTTAAAAAATTATTAAAATTGAAGCATTAAATATTATTGACAACTTTTAGTTTTGTGGCATTAAACACTTGAAGAAAACCCACATATTTTAAACTTGTATTTTTTAAGTATGTTGAATTTTCCAAGGATTTAGCTACTGTTGCAATTTTATTACATTTTTGAGGTACTAGGAAGAGGGAGTATTAGCATGAGTAATCAGAAAAATGGACAATCCACACTCTTACAATTGAGAGTTAACTGTAGTTATGAATTTTAAAGTTTGTGGTAACTTCAATATTTGCAATGAATTTCTAGATGAAGTGATAAAACTTTTTTCATAATTTTTTATATTTCTAACTGATTGAAAAAGTTTCTTGGATTGTAATTTTTGACTGACTCTCTGGTCATCAAGGCTGAGTCATCAGTTCAATGAGTAACTTTTCTACCTGTTTAGTTTCCATCTGGGTTGGTCCTGAAACATTGAGAAATGTGATTTTCAAGAGTATTGTCATGTTCCAAGGAGTTATGGCTATGATGGCTGATTTGACATTTTCTTAATGCAACCATTTTGTTTTTCTTATTGTGACCACAGCTGGTCACAAGAGTGCTGCAGTCTTTCTCTTTGGGCGACTGGAGTCATCATGATAGTCTTCATAACCATTTGTGAATTATGGTAAATGCTATTCCTGGAAAATCTCCTTTGATAATGCTGAATTATCATACTCAGAAAATATATAATTTTTGCTTTCAATACCTGAAAAAGAATCTGGTAAATTATCTTTTTTGGTATCAGCATCCCCAAAGCTTTGGAATTTTTCACTCAGGAATGAGAAGTTTCAGGAAATATAAATTAAATTCCGTTACCTTGATTGTACACATTTAAATATCAACTGAAGGCCATCCTGGCAAAATTTATTAGGCATTTCAAAAATAATTATTTAATCAAAGATTAATCTTTCCTAAAGAACTGATGTTGATGATGCATCAAAAAGTGTTTTGCATGTTTTTAAGTAGGTATATTATCTAATAAATACTTTAAAAGTTAAAATGTTTTCAACATAGCAATATAAAATTATTAAATTCATAATTTTGTGATTTCAACTTGTAAATTAGTTGAAAGCCTTCATGGTGAAACACATATTAAGGTGGAATCACAGTGGGCTATTCTTTGTTTCTGGTATGGGAAAGTTTTTCTAATTAGGCAGGTTCAATAATAGGCAGGTAATAATTTTGCATTTAATAGATTTTAAGAATGATGTCTTATTTGTTCAGCCTAAGAGAGGAAATAGCTGCACATTATATAGAATCTGAGTATTTTCTTTTAAACCTAAGTATGCATGCATTGGCAAGTTTAAATTTATTGTAATTCTACCCATCCTAAAGATCAGATTTAAAGATGATTAAGCAGATATTACATTAATGGCCAAAATGCAAGAAATGGTCCAATTTCAATTGTTTTATTTTTCTGCAATTTCCTTTTTAGTTCAAATGAAACACAATCTGCACAATTTTTCATAAAAATAATTTATCCCCATCATATTGGCATACTGGTTTTAAAGTAAAGTTAATATGACTTGATAGTTATGATAATATGGGTATTTTTAGTTCCTCATTCTATTCGCCAAACTGTTCATTTTCTGAAGTGCTTATGTAATCATAAGTTTGAGATTTAATCATGGAATGTCCGTGAAATAGAAAGCAGATAAAAAGTTAATCTTTTGCCCAAGAAAATGCAGGAGATGCTGCAACAGTAGCTTTTTAAGGAGTCATCCTTACACTCAATTTATAATTTTTCACCTTGGTGGATGGTTTCCATATGTAGTCCGAATTAAGTGAAGAAACATTGGGTATTTTTTGATTTGATCCTTTTCTTTGAGGTTCTTTCAATTTAATGTGTTCCAAATAGCTAGAAGCCTCAGCATATATATGTGTGTGTATGTGTATATATATAATATATAAGACACAGAAGAAGATGAAAGTAGTTAGAATAGGACTATGGAACGTCAGGACAATGTTGAGGACAGGCAAATTAGATAATATTAAGCGAGAGATAGAAAGAGGTAATATAGATGTTTTAGGTTTATGTGAGGTTAGATAGATGGATAGCGGGGATTACTGGAGTGATAATTATAGAATAATACACAGCTGTAGGGATTAGAGCCAACAAGGGGTTACTGTAATAATAAATAAAGAGGTAGGAAGAAACGTAGTCAACATAGAGCAAGCAACGGATAGAATATTACTCTTAGAGATTAAAGCAGAACTGATGGACTTAGTCATTGTTCAGGTATACATGCCACCGAGCAACCACAAGGAGGAAGAAGTCAATAGGATATAAGATGAGTTAGAGGATATAATCAAGTGTGTTCCTGCAGGGAAACATTTGATAGTGATGGGGGATTGGAATGCGACGGTAGGTGAAGGAAGAGATGGTGATGAGGTGGGGAGCTATGGGCGTAGGTATACATGGAAAATGCCGGGTGACTCAGAAAGGTATCAGTTAGATTATATTATGGTTAGGCACAGGTTTAGGAACAGTGTGATAAATTTGCAGTTTCCCAGGAGCAGATGCAGTCTCTGACAACAATTTAGTTGTTATGAAATGTAACATCTGTTTCAAAAAGATAAGGCAAGGGCGGTGGGTTAGGAAATGGAATGTAGAAGCATTAAATGGATTAACGAGGAAGGAGTATCATCAGTCTGTAGAGAAAGTTATGGTCTATGGAAAGCATGAGGGTAAAGAGCTGAGTACTATGGAAGAAAAATGGGAATGTATCAAGAAAGTGATATCGAAAGCTGCAAAAGAGACAAAAGGAACTGTTAACAGGAAAAGGATAAGGAAACTATGGGTAACAGATGAGTTGATTGCAAAGATGGATGAGAGAAGAAGATGGAAGATTGTAAACACAGAGTTCGGCAAAATGAAGTACAAAGAGTTAAACAATAAGTTGAGATGGCCCACAAATAAAGCAAAAGGAGATTGGTGGAAAACACAATGCGAGCATATGGAAAGTTTACAGAGGAGGGGGGGAAATTGGTGATCTACAGCAAGGTTAAGTTATTTTCAGGAAGTCAGAAGGCAAGATCTGTGCTAACAATTGAAGATGAGTGGGGTAAGATAATAGTTGAACCAGAAAAAATCCAAGAGAGATGAAAGGAATATATAGAAACACTGTATGGTAGAGAACTTTTGCCAATAAGGTTAGATATAGAAAAGGAACATGACGTAGAAGAGAAGTCCAGATGGAGAGGAAGAGAAGGAAGGTCCAGGCACACTCGACGACGAGATAGAAAAGGCATTAAGGGAGATGAAACCAAATAAGCCCATTGGGATAGACATAATTCCTGTGGAATTATTGAAATGTTTAGGAAAATGTGGGAAGAAGGCCCTATATGGACTGATTCGTAATATCTATGAGGAAGGAATCTGGCCAGAAGATTTTTTGAGATTGGTGTTAGTTCCTATTCCGAATAAAGCCTACATTATGTGAGGATTACAGAACAATAAGTTTGATATCCCACGTAGCTAAAGTTATTCTCAGGATCATCAACAAAAGGTTCTGGAGTAAGGCCAATGATTACTTAGGGAATGATCAGTTTGGATTTAGGAAGGGGAAAGGCACACATGATGCCATTGCAGTAATTGGATCACTAATTGAGAGGAATATAGGATACAAACAGGACGTATTAGCCTGTTTCTTAGATTTCGAAAAAGTTTTTGATAGAGTGAATTGGGAAAAACTAATGAGTATATTGCAGAAAATAGGAAAAGATTGGAAGGGCAGGAGACTAATCCGCAACCTGTGCATGTCTCAGACTGCTCAGGTGCAAGTGGGGGACGGAGAGTCCAGATGGGCAATGTTAGGAAGAGGTGTAAGGCAGGGTTACCCATTATCACCAGTGCTGTTCAATGTATATGCGGAGGAAATTATTAAGGAGGCTTGGGAAAAGCTGGAGGTGGGAGTAAAAGCAGTTAGGTTTGCTGATGACCAGGCTTTGGTTTGTCAGTCGGCCAAGGGGAGTGACTTGGAAATTCAGTGCAATAGATATGGAATGAGAATCAATATTAATAAAACCAAGGTTATGTAATTTTCCAGAAAGAAAAAGGCTAAGCTAAATATTAAAATAGGCGGGGAAAAAATAGAGCAGGTAGCATGCATCATGGGGTAGCATTCATGCATCTCGGAAGTGTTTTGGACCAACGTGGTGAATGTAGTAGAGATGTTAAGGAGAAGAATTGCGCTAGGCAAGGAGGATTTCTCAAGGACGAGGGAGTTGATGACTGAGAAGTTGAGTAGGGAGGCAAAGAAAAGGGTCGTAAAAACTTTGATTTGGAGTGTAGCTATTTATGGTGCGGAAATGTGGTCTGAAGGAGGATAGACGTAGATTGAAGGCTTGTGAAATGTGGGAGTGGAGAAGAATGGAGAAGCAGAAATGGACCAAAAGGAAAACAAATGAGGAAGTACTAGGGATGGTGGGTGAGGAGAGGGGTTTGTTGGTAGATATCCTATGGAGGTTGGAAAAATGGATGATTGAGGAGGAGGAGTATTGAGCGGCAGTGGGATGTTGCAGACTGTGATAGAAGGGAGAATGTTGGGCAAACAAGGAAGGAGCAGGAACAGGATAGGGATGTTGGACGGGATGAAGGGAGGAATGAAGATGCACAGAGATGAAGAGGGACCTGATGTAGAGTAGGTTGCTCGATTGTGTTTCGTTTGGAGTCGCAAGTTAATTATGTGATAGTTGTGTCCATCCAAAAACCTACCTTCACCGATAGATTACCTTATAATAATAATTATATATAAATATATATATATGTGGGTCATGGTAGTCCAGGGGGTAGAGCGTTGGACTACTGACCGGAGGGTCCCGGGTTCGGTTCCCGGGCAAGGCACTCTGGGCATCTGCAGCCCCACCCAAGCCAGTTGATTTTTCAGGTACCAGATCTTCCTGGGAAACCATAACCAGCACAGGGAAAGGATCTGGCCCCCCTTACCCTGATGTGTGAATATTCACACACCGTCGGGCTTAGTGCATGGGTGAGCTTTACCGTTACCTACTAAACCGACCTTCGGGTTGATTATTTTGTTTATGGTTTTTTTATGTATATATATATTTCTTATATTGTAAATAAACCATAAACACAGTGATGGTGAAGTTTACTCAGTACTAAACACTAGGGCATGTAAAATTCACACATCAGGGTAGGGGGGCCAGTTCTTTTCCCTGTGCAGGTAATGGTTTCCCAGGAAGATCTATTACCCCCAAAAATCACATAGTGTGACTGTATAAGAGGGAGTATATTGCACTAATATTAGGTTGACAACTATGTTTCTCCTTGTGTGTGCACATCTCTTGAATGATGCTTGGACCATCTTTTTGTGATTATTCACTCTTACCACATTCGGTCAATTTGTGCCAGTTTTCACTTACTGCATAGAGTATTTTCTGCTACTACTTTCTTTTTTTCCTGCCTGTAACTTCATCATTCTAATCTTCAATGATTACCAAATGTTACCTCTTTGGTCTCTTCAGAGACTGTTAAATTCAAAAACTAGTATACAGATGGTATTTTAGGCATGTATCATTGGGAACAGTATTATCCATCATGTGCCACCTATTGCATTTGAGCAGAGAGTTGCAAGAGGAATTTCAACAAATGCTATACGCCCTTGTTCACATCCTTAGGAAGAAATGAGCTTATTTGTCTTGCATTCTTCGCCAAAATTATAAGTGTGGGAATCTTTTTTTTTTTTTGCATCAGCCTGTTCTTTGTTTTAATGGAAGTAGTCTTTGTTCCATTTTAATAGCTCTTGTCTTCATTTTTTTACATGTCATTGCCAACAAAATTCACCAACGTTCATAAATGTTTCATGTGTATTTGATTCACCAAAACCTTCAATCCATTTGAAAGGGTATATGGAATGTGAGTATTATATTTGTGCATCTTTTTATAAAATGTTATCATCAATTCTTTGAAAGATTCTCCCTGGGTAAAATATACCTCATTGTAGAGCATGCTCTAGGATCTTCAACAGTTCCTTGGTTTCCCAAAAATCTGGTGTAACATTAAGGCTCTTCTGTAGTTTCATATATCTGTCATATTTTCTAGTTGAAACAATATGTGAAAGTTTCATTAGCTTGAGACTTGATTGTGTGATGGTGGCTAATTAAAACTCTCTCATTTGTTGGGGTATAATTTTATTTAAATCATGTTAGTATGTTTGTAATAAATCAACCCAGATAGTCTTTTCAAAGTTATAATTAACATTGCAACTGTCACTGCATGATAGGTAATTAAAATTAATCATTTGTATCTTTTAATTTTGTTAGAATTCTGGATAATGGAGCGATAAGTTCTGACAGAGTAAAATTGGCCGGGGATTATTAAATCATGGA
The DNA here is from genome assembly GCA_037158775.1 of Hetaerina titia. Lineage (NCBI taxonomy): Eukaryota > Metazoa > Arthropoda > Insecta > Odonata > Calopterygidae > Hetaerina > Hetaerina titia. The sequence goes on along the minus strand of CM073777.1, from coordinate 13,744,692 downwards.
AAATGGTTAATAGGCTTACCTAACTAAGAGCACCTATTTGGAAGTGGAATCCTCATTGCTTTTAGTGCTTATGTTATTGTTCCTACATTAAGTGTATTTCTTTGTACTAGTACTTTACCATAATTTGAATATTTATTCGACTGATTTCCCCACTTTACTGCATGTAGTCAGGTAATGCTAAAATATGGTATAAATTGTTCTTAGTAGAAATATTCTTTTGAAAACTATGGTTACATTTGTCAAGTGCTTATGGTTATCCAAAAATTAAATCAAGTGTATTCAAAGACAAGTAAGTTTATATAAATGAGTTTTAAATGGCAGTTGAGTGTGTTACTGCACATTGTGCAGTTGTAATTACCTTGTAAGATAGCATAATCTGGTTTACATTTAGAATAACTGAAGATTTATGTTAAATTTCAAGAAAATTCTTCATTGAATCATTGGTTAAAACCTGTTATTAATATAGATTAAATGAAAAATAATTGATTTATGATGTTTGAGCATTTTAAGCTCTTGTTAACACTATTTATAATTGGATGTAATTTAATGGAAAGTCTACACACATACTATTCAATATCTTGGATTTCTGAATTTTAGATGTCTAAGGTTTACCTAAACAAACCACACAATAGACTCCCTCTCGAATGATTTCATCTCATTTGTTTGAGGCTTTAGTTGGCTATGGAGGGTGAATCATAAAAAATGTAGTATTCATTCATTTTTTATGCATCTTGCTCAAATTGCTGTCCTCAGGAAATTGGCAGAAGCCGAAACTATTTATAGTAAAACCTTCTTTGGTAATACTAGTGTGAGGTGCAGCATTGGTGAATGTTTCACCAAAAGTGCTCAGCCAGTGTCCAAATGCTTTTGAGGAGACCCTGGAAGAAGAGGGTGCAGTAGCTTGGAAAATTGGAAATGGGAATCTAGGAAATGAGTGACCACTCTGACATATACTCAAATTCAAGGGCAAAATCAGCTTACTTTTTCAACTTTGAAGGTTCTGAAACGGATGATTTTGCATTTAGGAGAGAGTGGCAATTAAACCTGGTTTTAACTCCTAGATTTAGTTAGTAGAAGGTTGTGATCCCTATGTGCATTAGTGTAAAGAAATCACTCTCATTGCCAGCACATATTTACATTTACTCCTTTTGAAGTAAATTGATATCATAGAATATGAAATTTATTTCATCTGGATAATTTGAGAAATACATTTCCATTTGAATATGTAAATGAGAACATTTTATATAGTTGTCTCTTTTCAGCTCAACTTGCACAACTTTTAATTACTGATGTATTACACATGATTAGTAACTGTTGCATTGAATGTATCAACTCTTGGGTCATAAATATGAGATTCCATTACTTCATGAAATGATTAACATGAATATATTCATTCAGTGGATAAAAAAAGAATGAATGCATCATATTTAACTCTTATTATTTTCATTGCTAAAATAGAGGAAAAATGTACATGTGTAGCATTTTGTTTACAAGGTTGCCTTTTGTGTTTCTGATATATATATACTTTGGAGTAACATTTTGGTTCATTATATTTTGTAATTGTGATCATTTTGCTATTGTCAGACTCATCCAAATGTGGATAAGGAATTATTTAAAATGAAGTCTCTTGTTGGTCTGAAAAATCCTTCCAAGCCTTTCCCCTTGAACACTGAAGTTGGTGTACTGAAGTGGAGATTCCATACACAGGATGAAAGTTTCATTCCATTATCAAGTAAGTGAAGTGGAAGTTTGAATTTAGGGGCATACTATATTCAGTTGAGCATTATTTCCTCTTCTCCTGGATGCATTTTGGCTCTATTTAATTGATAGATTGGTATAAAGCATTCTTTTTATTTGGGAACATATAACTATCTCAAAATATTAATTAAAATTACAATTAATTTTGAACTCTTCCAGTTAATTGTTGGCCATCAGATAATGGGCAGGGTGGCTGTGACGTCAATATAGAGTATGAATTGGAGCATGACCAAATGGAGTTAAATGATGTCTGCATAACCATTCCATTGCCGTAAGTATAAGTTCTTGCTCTTTTGAATCCTTTGAACATATGTACTGGCAAATTTATGAACTGAACAGGGACCATAATAGGTGATATGCTAGGTTTGATGACAATGGCTACTCTGTAAAATTATGGTTGCCACAAAATATCCACCTGTGAAAAAATGCATAGTAATGGTGCTCCTTAAGCAAGGTCTCACTGTAAATGGACATGGTGAAATACTGGAAAGATAAATAAAAATAACTTTTGATGATGAATACTAGACATATTCACCAAATAGTAATTCAAATACACTGTGCATCAATTAATCAGTGGTGGGACATTTAGCACATTAATTCAGCTCTTTATGGGAGATCGAAAATTCCACATGGAGGTGTAACATTTGAACAGTCTAAAGCCGGCACGATGACAACACATTCTGCATTTCTTTTAATAACACGGTGTGTGCACATTCTAGTCTCCCCCCCCCCCCCGCCCCTAGCTTCCCCCACCCATATCTGAACTGGCAAATCCAGAATTGCCTTATAATGCAAAGGCTGTGGTGATGATGAATGCATTCCTTAATGCTTCTCAATGCGGTTCTTCACTCAGTCATATCTGACCTAGCAACCACCCCAACTAGCTCATCCAATGTACTTTCAAAACCACAGGACATGAAATCAGCAAAAAATCTGGTTTAGAAGGTAGAATAAAGATCTTGGCTTAAGTGATCCAACTACTTGATTTTCCTCCCTTTCCTACTTTTGCCTACTCTCAGTGTTTTATAATGTTTTAAAAAAGAAATAGCACATCTGACAGCTTCTGTTGTTAGAAGACAATAGAAAATATAACTTAAAAACAAATGGTTATCGCAATCAGATTTCTGTTAGCAGTAATATTCAGGCTAATATTGATGTACTGAATTCTTTGCATATGTTGGAAAAGTTTCATTGTTTACATCTTAATTTAAAATTGTTTGTATTGTTAGGTATTTAACTATTTAATTTTTAAAAATCTAAATCATCTCTACACTTTTCCTGCATTAAATTCCATAATTACCCAGAATATTATGTTTGCTGCTTTCTTGGGTCATTGTTTAAAATTTACATAATAGGTTTTACTCCTTATGATGTGGCATATATATATTTTTATATTTTAACCTTTGATGGTTGTCTGCTATGTCAATTGGCCATGGTGCATACCAACTGTCAAAAGGTCAAGTGATGGAATATCTTGCTCATGGTTTGCAAAATTAAAGATGTAAAGCTATTGGTTATGTGTTGTTGGAGATATCTGGATCCAATATAATTTTCTTCTTCCTCATTATATTGACTCCAAATATCATGCTAACAATTGGTCATTGTTAAGTTGGCAGCCTGCCCTGTTGAAGAACCTTTTGTGAGCCTAGATAGATTGGCATAGTTAATCAATAATCATAGTTAATTAACTTGACAAATCAACTGTAAAATTACATAGAGAAAACATCTGGATATCTCAATAAAAATTTAAGCTAGGTAATACAAAAAGCAATCTCTTTGAAGAAAGTCTTCGTTCTCTGGCGTTGATCCATATGGACCTTCAGTTAAAAAAGGAGAAACTGTGTGATGAAGTACAGATTTTTTAATACAAATTTGAAAAGTAGTAATGGAAACTAACAGTAACATTGGTACGTACTCTTTTATCACAGTAATTGGGCCTTAAAAATGTTTAACTTGCCATTGAATACATCTATCTGTTAACATAATTGAGAGCTGACTGACATGTAACTTTGGTGCCCTTTTCGAAAGGAAAGGTGTCTAATTGTGATATGAATAGGAAAATTTGTGTTTCTGGAAGAATGTCAAGGGGTAAACATTCATCCATTGCTACTTCCTAAAAGTATAACTTTTAGCAATTAATTAACCATGTGAGGAGTAAAGCCAGTAACCTGTGTTGTGCCCTCTTCCTTCATAAGATTGAGGAATTAATCCTTAAAGCATGAAGGAGTGTTGAAATAAGTGGAATGTTTTAGGGAATAGCTTGTTTTAAGGGTTGATTATATCTTCAAGTTGATCACTTGATAATTACATTCAAAATGTACCTCATTGTGCTTTCTAAGTCATCAAGTGTAAATATGATTGTAGTCTAATTAAATCGAATTTGTTTGCTGTACAGGGTTGGCAACACACCAGTGGTGAAGGAATGTGATGGTGAATATTCTGTGGAAGGTCGCAAAGGACAAATTCTTTGGAATCTTCCCATAATTGATGCATCCAACAAGTCCGGGACTCTGGAATTTACGGCACCCAACACCAATCCTGATCAATTCTTCCCACTTAATGTTTCATTTGCATATAAACAATCATATGCAGATTTAAAGGTAATTTGCACCCAGTATTCAATTTTGAATTTACCTTTCATATTCAAGATATTTTGAAATTCAACGCTGCTTAAAAATTGGCATTTATCACAAATAAAAATATCGCAATTTCTCGATAAAAATGGCAAATGAAATACCTTGGACACTTTTAGTTGAGATTTTATTTTGTCCTTTGGTGGAAGAAGTTGTATTTTGGAAACTATTTGTTGAAGAAAAACTAAAGACTAGTGCATGAACGGATTTGAGAGCTTTATCACTCAACATTCATGTGTTCACTCTGCAACAAAGATGGCTTCTTTTATTCCTGTGCATGCCATATAAATGCTAGGTGGTGTTGAACCAGTTTTGGTTGTTAGTGTTAATAATCTCTCTGATATTAGCTGTCTCGAGCATTGCAAAGCAATGTCATTCCATGTGTTTAATTAATCTTAACCTGTGGCTGGCAGCTTCTTCAAACTTATTTGGTTGGGGAAGTCATGAAGTCTTCATATTCATTGCTATGCATTGGTGCTTCAATTTATCACTAGTTTCAGGTAAAGTCCAGTAGCATTACAAGATGATTTTTCATCATTATATGTGTGTGGAGGTCAATGGGTAACCTACACTCAGTTAAGTATCTCACAAAACAATGATGAAAATAGATGTGAATATGAGTGATGAAAACTACCTCCATGCAAAGTAAATTCAACAGCAACGGAAGATAAAGTGGCAAATAGAACCAGTTAGAAAAGAGACTTGCAACAGGAGGACAATGTTGAGGACAAGGAAATTTGAAAATACAAATGGGGAACTAGAGATGGGAAAAAGAGATATTCTGGGGCTATGCAAGGTGAAGTGGAAGAATAATGGGGATCGCTGGAGCAATAGCAATGAATAAATGTCATTTGGATGGAAGAGAGCCAGTGAGAGGTGGTAATGGTATTGAGCAAACAGGTAGGAAAAAGGGTAGTGAACATAGAGTGGGTGGGTGATCAAATATTATTAGTAGGAGTACAAGCTGAACCAGCAAACTTGATCATCGTAAACGTCTATGATAGATGCCACCAAGCAATCATCGGGAGGAAGGAGTCGACTGGGTATACAGTCAATCAGAGGAAATAATTGCAGGTGTTACTGGAAGGAAAAATTTGATAGTGATGGGAGATTAGAATATGGCTATAGGTGATGGAAGAGATGGTGGTGAGGTGGACTCTGGTTTAGGAGCGAGGAATGACTGTGGGGAGAAAGCCTGAGTTCTGAAATGTACATGGTTTATTCACCAGGAACACTTGGCGCAGATACCTCATTATGTGTAGGTGTGCATGGAAAATTCCCAGGGATTCAGAAAGATGTGAGATAGACTATTATGGCTAGGCACAGATTTAGGAACAGAATGATTAATTTACACAGTTGTGTGTGAGTATATGCAGATTCATAATTTAGTACAAATGAAGTGTAACATTAGATTTAAGAGATTAAAAAAAGGAGGGACAGTAGAGCAAGTAAAATGTAGAAGCATTAATCAAGATGACATGTAAGGAATATCAGCAGGCTGTAGAGGAAATCATGATTAAGGAAAGAGAGCTGGGTATTATGCTTGTAGAAGAAAAATGGGTACACATCAATGAAATGCATTGAAAGCTGCCAATCAAACTGTACGAGATGTAAATTAGAAAAGGGCAAAAAAAACCATGCATTACAGATGAGATGGTTGGGAGGATAGACAAGAGTAGGATAAATATATACAAACTATCAAAGATGCATCAGGAAAATTAAGAATTAAACCAGGTAAGATTCAAGAGAGATGGAAAAACTAAATAAGTGACCTGACATAAGAAGGATTGGGTTAAGGAAAGAAACTTGTGCGAGGTTGAGGGAAATTATGACATGGATGCTGAGTAAGGATGTTCAGAAAAGGCTCATTAAATCTTTAATTGGAGCATGTTTTTGTACTGTGCAGAAACATAGTCATTGAAGTAACATAACAAGTGTAGATTGGAGGCTTTTGAAATATAGGTGTGGGTAAGGATGGGGAAGGTGAAGGGGACAGAGAGGAAAACAAATGAGGTGGTGTGAAAGGGAAGGACATGGGATTGTTGGGAGAAATCATAAGGAGACAAAGAAAATGGATACTAAGAATAGTGATGGGTGGTAGGATGTTGAAGACTGTGATGAAGTGGAGAATGTTAGGCAAGTTGGAAATGAAGGAAGTATGCAGAATGGAGAGAGACTTATTGTAGTGTGGGATGTCAGGTTATTTTTTGGAAAGGCCAAGAAATGTATCAATCTATTGTGTGGGCCAATCAAAACCTACTTTTCATGGTAGAATATTAATAATGATAATAAATATGTCATACCAATTATGAAGGCAATGATTTTGGACCTAATTAAGTTCATTGTTAAGGGGCTTGCCTCCTTTTTCCCGATGAATGAGTTGCACATTCTGCTGGGCTTAGTATTGGGTTAGCCCTTCCCTCAGCTATCAAATCAACCTTCGAGTTGATAAGTGTTGATAGCTTCATTAGTGAGTCATGTTACAAGTAGTGGTTTCTATCTAGCAGAAATAACAGGTTATGCATGATTTTATAGAAATTGAGTGACTGTCTGCAATTTGGAAAGTAGACTTGTAATTTTTGTTATTGATTTAGATGGATAGGGAAAAATAATAATAACTCTTGAGCATGTAAAGATTTTTGAATTCATCAAGACTTTTTTCTTTTTATTAGCTACAGATTAAAATGAGTCCAATCCATGGCTGCCATAAATATTTTTGTTCAAATTTTTGATAAACCGATTAAAAATGCTTCATTAATGATTCTTAATAATTGGAAAAGAATGTAATCCTCTAATCTTTGTAATGGAAATAGGGGTGGGTCTATGAAAGTTAAAATTTCCATTAACATACTTGAACGAATCATTTTTACTAATGGTGAGTAATAAGGAAAATGCATTTATGAATGTAATTGGTAGTCTGTGCTAAAGGTTTAATGCTCTGTAAACACTGCTAAAATATGAGTGTCATAAAGTCATATAACTGCATTGCTAGTAAATACAGCTTATAAATAATTTAAATTGACTCAAACTTTGTAATGCATTGATTTATTTCCAGATTTCTGAAGTAATGCTTGTGGATGATGATTCTCCAGTGAAGTTCTCGGTCAAAACAGTTTTCTTTGCAGAGAAGTATGAAATAGTTTAGTCCACTGTAAAGTGAATAATTTTCTCAAGTGTCAGTTCAAAGAGCTGAAAATGAATGACATGGGTAGTGAATCAGAAGAGTGTGTGTTTTACACTTGCAAATAATCCCAATCATGGCTGCTCTTTGGAAGTGGCTTTTTTTTATTGTCAATTGACATGCGCAACGCAGCAGCATGTGTGCCATCTGTGCTATATTTGGGAGCTGCAAGAAGTGCATTCCTTTGATTGGGAAGATAAAAAGTTGGGGGTGTTGCTTTGTTGGATTATGCAGCACAAAACTGAGATTTCACTCCAATTCTTCTTGCATATGTTGATGTGTCATTTACAATATATATTTTTTTAAAGGCATGGCAGGTAAATGTTAATTGTGTGTTAATTTTGGGCCTCTTGGTGAAACTACATACTGCCAAAATGTAGCACATTTTATTTAATGTTTAAAAAAATTGAAGCCAGAAATTAAAGGCTGTACAGTCAGTGAAATTTGTCTTAAAATGTATATTTATTTCAATTCTGCCATGCCGTATAATAGATTTTTTTCAGTAATCATTGATATGTACATATTCTAGAAAAAGGCAGAGAAAAGAGTAATCATCTGGAATGGTAGAGCCTACTACCACAATGCCTGTGAAAAACCGTGTATGTTTCCCTACCTACAGGTGCTGATATTGGGATGATTATACTATATATAAATGAAAAGATTTTAATAAAATATTTTCACTCGCCATTGTTTTTTCTACTTGCCAATGGATAATCTTTTGTGGCTACTTGCAGTTTCTATGCTTATATTAGATTCTGTTGCAAAACTTCTTAATTTCAATAAGTTGTTTGTGTATATTATATTTAGGTGTATATAGTCTTATTTTTGTTAATGTTCATAATTGGCATATGGGTAATGATTGTTTATGATTGATTTGTCCTAATTCACAAGTTGCATATGACGTTTCCTGCCTTCAATAATAAAAGTTTGTCTTTATTTTTAAATTTTAACAAAGGCAAAGTAATTTTATATTACACATTTAATAATGCCCCATGTGGTCAATTCATTGATTTTGTTGGTCTTTTGCTGTTGAACATTCTGTACAATGTAGTATAGTTCAAAACAATTTCAGACACTGTCTTATATTTTATTCCATATAAACTTCTGTACTGCAAATGAATCTCCAAATTCAATGCCATGTCACTTGGCTGCCTGGGCATGAGAAGATATTTGACTACTTTGAATTCTTTGTTGCTAAAAGTGGAGACTTGCTGAACAAAGTGGTTGTACCTCAACGAGGTATCAGTTCACATACTCTCCCAAATATTTTTTTATGTTCTGGGGATCATTAAGAAGCACTCATATTACTTCTGTGTAGTATTGGGGAATTGAAATATTGTGGTTTCATTTGCCATCTCCGTCCAACTTAGACTTCTGGCTAGGGGATTAATAAATCGAAGCATAACTTGAGCCAACAGATTCTCTTCCCACTTCCTCTTGATTGTGGAAATTTAAAATGTTTATATTCAGTGCCAGTTGTGGCCATATCTTTTAATTGCCTGATTTTTGTTGGATGTATGGAAACACTCAGCATCTTTTAATTCTTTTACAACAGTTTGATTTGTTAGCACTAGATATCTGGTTTTATAATATTTTATTAGTGCACAAGTTTCATCTCATATGTTATACCTGTAAATGTGTTATTTGGAAGTGGACAATAAGAAGTATGTTGTGTTGCATATAATGGAATATTCACTCTTCTTCAGTAAGAATATGCAATTGTGTCCTCTTTTCAGGTGCTCATTTGGGAATTGAAACAATTAAAATTGAGTTTAACTCAAGAAATTCATCTGAATGCAATTAAGATGTTTTGCTTTTTAACTTTACAATTTTTTTTAATATTGCCCAATGGGTGCAAAACACTGACAACCTGCTAAAGTAAAACTGTGGAGTACCCACTTGAAAATATGCCATGAACTCAACTTGGAAATAGTGTTGTCTTTAAATTAAATGATATTGTATAGGAAATATATTTCAATCCAGGAGGCATATTAATAATTGAAATACTAATGGAAATGAGAAGTATGATTAGAGCAATTGAAGTTCAAATCTGTATTAATTGGACTGGCAGAGGATTTTAATGGGGGGATATCAGAAAAGGGAAATAAATACAGAAATACTCAGTTGATGCTAATATAATTTTGAAAGAAAACAAATTACAGCATTATATTTTTTTTAAATCAGAAACAAATATTTAATAAGTCTATGGAGTAAACTCTGCCAACAATAATTTCTCTGTGCCGAAATTTTGATGTGTTTCAAATAGTGCTTTTTATGGAAAAGGGAGATAACTGAAAACTTCATTAAAAGCAAAACTCTTATGGTACCAAAAGCAATAGAATGCATGAACTACAGAACAATTGCTATTCTGTCTCATGCTTCCAAGGTTCTTTTACTTATCACAGGGAACAGCATCAAAATGGAAGTGGAGGATAATGTCAGGGATGATCAACTTGGCTTCCTGAAAGGTAAAGGAACGAGAGACACTATACTGGCACTGCGCTTGATCCTTGGGAGAAGGCTAGAAATGAAGAGGAAAGTTTTCCTTAACTTCAATGACTTAGAAAAAGCCTTCGATACTGTAAATTGGGAGCTTATTTTTGAAACCATGAGGAGGAAATGAATAGACAACGAAGACAGGAAGCTCATATTTCAGCTCTACCAGAACCAAAGCACTTCTATAGAAGTAAAGGGATGTGAGAAAGAAGCAAAGATTAGAATAGGAGTAAGACAAGGATGTCCACTTTTGCCATACATATTGAATGGACAAGAAAAGCAATGTAGAAGAATTAAGAGAAATTAAAGGGGAAAGGAATTTAATAAATGAGATCGAGAAAAGGAAAATGAAATTTGTTAGGCATGTTCTCAGGCATAACTACTGCCTGGAAAATATAATGGAAGGGAAAATAATAGGAAATAAAAGAAAGATGAAGGCCAATAAAGAAATTTATAGATCATATAAAAAGTACTATGAGACTAACAAACCTACAATGAACTGAAAAGAATGGCAATGGAGAGTGACCAATAGCTGCAGCAACAAGGCTCCACCTTTCGAGGATAATGATGATCATCACTTTGAATTAATGCTCCATAGTTAAGTCTATGAAAATCATCGCAAAGGGAGTTTTAGTGTCCAATTTCAACATTCCAAGATTAAAATTAAATTAATTCAATGGAACAAATAAATAATGTATGCAATGCTTTTATCATGTGCATGTTTTTTCTAAGCAAGTTGAATATTAGTTAAATCCCAAAAATGGTTATTCTGATTTGGTCACATCTCAGTCAATCTGCTTACAACAGTTGTCAATTTAACAGTGCCGTTAATATATTTAAATGTAATATTATAGGTATGAAGCTAGTCATAACATAATGCATTTGATTGCAATAAAAGTGTTCTTTACTGCTTATCGTTGGAGTAAGAGTTGAAAACTAGTGGGGTTATTCACATGAACGTAGTATATTAGTAATAATGAAAACTTTGTTGCAATTTTCCACAGTTAAAACAAAAAATGGAAAATTGCAACAAAGTTTTCATTATGTCTCGATTCCACAATATCACGCCTGATTCTTCACTTTTCGTAGTATATTAGTCTTACATGAAGTGTATTAAATAAGAACTGAAATATTTTGCTTCTAAAATTGCATTTACTTGCAAAATTGCACAGCTAACATGGAATTTATCCTGAGTTTCCTCTAATCAGCTAATGTTGCTCGCTTATTCTTAAATAATATTAGGTGCATTTAAGTTTTAACGTCACCCAATTTTTTCTTAAGACTAGGCCTGAATAGTAAGATATGGTGGACCTAAAATACATATGTATTTACTCCGTATGAGTAAAAGAAGCATTTTCATGTTTGAAATGGGAAAAATTACTGCTCAGAATTGTAGGATAACTTTTTGAAATAATGCATTTTTCATGTTTGCATCACAAGGATACATGGGTTACTGTGAAAACCTAGTGTATTAATGTCAAAACCGGAATAAGAGTGTCAAAGGAACATTTGTACATAGATTTCGAATTGAAGGATCCTTGTCAAGAGGTTGGTGTTAAATTTTTCTTTCATCGTGAGAAAGTACATGTAATCCAGTGTGTTTATAAAAATAGAGCAGCAGAATTATCAAACATTTTAATGAAATCAATCCCAATTTTTTGAATCCACCACAAAGACTGTCCACCTGCTGCGATATGAGCTGAATTGCCCAAAACTCCCTTCAAAACAAAAACCTATTATCTTTGTGAAGAGTACTGCATTGCATTGTTTCTCTTTGACAAGGCAATAGTGGTGGCAGCTCTGTTTCTTAGCCTTTATTTCTTTGGCTGGTAATTTAGAAGCAAGGATATCATTTTCAACTAAATATTGAGAAATATTGTGTGTGTATTTATACACATTCAAACACGAAAACCCACCTTATGGTGAACAAATATTCATTCACATGGATATATAAAAGGGATAGGAACACACACAAAGGATGAACACAGGAGAGATAGGGAAGGCGGAATCTAGCAGATCACAAGCTTAAAAATATTTCCTTGACCTGGACTTGAACGGAACTTTCAACTTGTTGATGCTTTAACCACTTGAGCTATTGAGAAAATGTACACTGAAATAAACACCACCAGTAAACCAATCCTACGATTGAAATACTGATAATGATGTACAGAGAGAGGGGAGGATGGGATTTGGGTTCGGAAAACAGGACATTTAACTTCTTGATTTATCTTAGAGCATGGGAGTGGCTTTGGGATGCAGTGGAATGCTTGGTTGAGTCATTATTTAATGTCTAATATTAATTACCCCGCCCTCTAGATATTTTCATTCCCCCTATGCCCCCAAAACCTTTCATATAAATCCTACACTTCCAAACCTTTCCATCCAGAGTCATCCTACCCTCGTTTTGCAAAACCTTCTCTGCAGTGGAGGGTGGTCTTGCGACCGACAATTTCAGAAGACATGCCAGTATCCTTTTTTTTTATGTTTTTATACATGTACAAAGAGGCCCAACTGAAATTCCATCTTAATTTGAAAATGCTGTGGGGTCTCAAAGAGACTTAAGGTATTGCTTCTTGTGAAATGGTTTAGGCTGTGGAAGATTGACTGGGGTAGCAAAAAACCAAAATAGAGGAGAATAGACATGGCCAAAAAAATTACCTACCTTGTACAACAAATTCAATTATCACCGTGAAGGCAAATGACAGGGCAGCCTGTTAAGTGTGGTGTATCAGACAGGAACACTTGCCCAAGGAGTGGCGATATTGAAGTAGAAAATGTTTTATTTGCTTGGTATTAATAGGTAGTAGCATCGCATATTTCCATGGATGGGGGAATCATTCTTTAAATATCCCTCAAAACAGCTGCAACGATGGTAAAGCAAAAGGGAACGTACTACGGCCGAATGAATGCAATACATACAAATTACCCAAAGCCGTACTCTTGGGGGCACTAGTTAGGGGACACGGGGGAGGGTGAAAAGAATAAGGATTTTTTCCCCCGTAAACCCTGAGTGCGTGTGTGTTTGTGACTTGCAACGGTCAATTTGCACTGCAAATACCGGAGTGAGAGAGTGTGTGCAGTTTTGTTATCCTTATTCTTTGCACCCTCCCCCGTGTCCCCTAACTAGTGCCCCCAAGAGTACGGCTTTGGGTAATTTGTATTTATTGCAACGATGGTGATTAAGAATTGCATCTGCAAGAGGTTTTTGAGGATTTGAAATGTCTTCAGTTGGTACCTTTCTAGTCGATTTTTCTTCTGTCTGCCCTAGCCTTGTTCTATGGAATTTTTTGTTCATCTATCTTTAATCTGAATGGCCATTATTTGGCCTTCACATCGGATTTTTAAACTTGAAATTAACAACCAAGACAATTATGAACATTGAAACCCAAGGAGGTAATCGAACCACGTTGGCTATTGCACCTTCCCCATTCCATTTTAGAACTGACCTGATTATTCCCACAATCATCATTTGGCAGAGTATGGTCTCCTTTGTCCGTGTATATATACTTCTTTGGCATTTTTTTTACTATTAAAAGGACAATAGGTACATCTAATGATTAACCTTTATTAATTATTTGGTCCTCAAGCACCAGAAAAAAAGTATAATCTCTTACCATGAAAAATTTTTCATCCCATTTGTGGAGGAGCTAACAAAAACCGGGTAGGTGGGTTCTACGGTTTCAATATTTTGATCTGCTGAAATAAGAGCACAATGCCCTGAAAGTCAAATTGCCTTGGCACGGATGGTGTGATTTCCGGGATGAAGATTATTTATATTTTTGTAAATAAAAATTTCTTTACGAAGTAATCTTAGAAACAAATTAATTTACTTTAAAATACGGGAACCGTCAGAATGAAAATGAGGGATTTCAAGTTCCCCGCATGTTTAACGCTAGTTATTACTTTAAGACGATTTAATACTATTTTAACAAAACTAAACATTTGCAAGAGCTATGCTAATGTTACTCTTGTTAACATTTGAATGCAGCTGGACATTATTCGCGATATGTGACGGTTCTAAACGGGCGTTTGCGTCGTAGAACTTTTGTCTTGTTGACATTAGAAATCTGTGAAGGGATTATAGCTTTGAGTTGGCGGGACGTTTCCTGGTAGGAGGTCGAAAGCATCCCGTACCCCTATTTATTGTTTCAAACAACCAAAGTGAAAGGTGATATGCGTTGTTTCGCATACAAAAATAATTTCTTGATCGGTTAGCACGACCAGCAATGCCTAATGTGTCTCTTTAGCAGTGATGTTGAAAATGTATTATTACCCCCATCGTACTAGGAGAGATCATGTTAATGAAACTAGCGAGATCAAGTGTAGAATAGATATATGAGATGATTTAAGATGTATTTTTTTCCACGAACGATAAGGGATCATTATAACATGTCCGACCGCGCTAGGGTCATATTCGTGTAAAAAATAGTCCGATGGGTATACAACCCCTGCCAAACACCTTGGTAGTGTCTTGCAGGTTACATAAATAAATACTCTAAAATGTACATGTCAGTGAGGGACATAGATTTTCCAAATTGTTCGAGAGATAATTATTGCATGAAAAAGAATACGTAACAACCTGGCAAGAATGCGTGGCAACCTTAGTTAAAATACATTTTTTCATAGCAAAGTAGAAACATGAGTAAATATTTCATTTCATTCATTTCATTTAAATTCATTTCATTTAACCTGTCATTTCGATTTTCGATGTATCGCGATCGTTCCCTGTCCACAACCGAATTCTCAATACTAGCATTATCGATTGTATCGAAACTTGAATCTCCTTTTCTTTCCTGTAGGTAGTGCTTGCAACGTTACGTTGCCATGTTATTTAATCAAAATTCTAAATAATGGTTATTTCTTGATTGATTTTGGATTCAAGAAACGAAGTAAATTACAATGGCTTTAGCCACTAAAACTGCCCTGGGAATCGCCGCGGGAGTTTGCGGTACCCTCTTTCTAGGATATTGTGTGTATTTCGACCACAAGAGGAGGTCGGATCCAAATTTCAAAAGGAAGCTGAAAAACAGTAAGTTTAAATGAATAATACCGCATTAATGAATGAAAAAGGTTCATTTCCTATTAAGAAACACGAATCGGTTTATAACTCTTTTCTTTCATCCAGAGCGGAAGCAAGCGAAGTTAAACAAAGGCCCTAGCACGGTTATACCGGATTTAAAGGATGCCGAAGCAGTCCAAGCATTCTTCTTGAGAGAGGTAATTTTACATTTAAATTGTTTCTTACTCTGAATCGCGTTAAAGCGTATTGGAACAATTTGTCTCATAACTTTTTAAAGTTGTGTTAGGCCGAGGTGTCTCGCAGGTACTGAGTGATGGATTGCAAAGTGTGCCTATTTAGGATAAAATTTCTGATCCTCACCGTTTTGTCTGAGAAGGTCACTGCTTCAAGTCAATGTTTATATATCGACACTGCATCACTCCTGTGTAAATTAAGTCCTTTGTTATGTGTAGATTTTCTAATTTCTCCATTTGTATCCTAGCTACCTGGCTGCATGGAGTAACATATTCCTTGTACCCATTCTTGTTTTTATTTCTTAATCGGATAAATTAGACTGTTGAATGATTAAAAGTACCAACTTTTCTCGAGAAAAGGTTTTATGACCCTTCCAAAAAATTCATTTTTTCTACCCTTAGTGCATTTTAAAATATTTTCTTGGCAAAAGAATACAAATTTGTTAGGGGCCATCTAATTGTGGGTACCAAGTGAAATGTCTTCAGCATTCAGATCGTGTTCGTTCTTAATCGTAGATACACTCTCTCTCCGTTCAGGTTCAGCTAGGAGAGGAGGAACTCGCTAGTGGTAATGTCGAAGGCGGCGTGGAACATCTATGTGCCGCAATTGCTGTATGTGGGCAACCCCAACAGCTACTTCGTGTTCTCCAACAAACACTCCCAAGGCCAATATTTTGTTTGCTGCTGGAGAGACTGCCATTACTCGGACAGGTAATTACGACTTTTAGAAATGATTGAAAATAAACGAACTTTTGTAAATGTAGAAAAAGTAGACAAAGTATGAATTGGCCTTATTTTTTCCAGCGCATCATATCTCAGGGCAATCAGCAGCAAATCCTGTTGGCCGAAGATGAATTGGAGTAAAAGTAGCTGTCTTCTTAGTGGCTTCGTAGTCCTCCGTCTAATAACGTGTATATTGTTGTTATTGTCAAAAATATAGAGCTAAAATGTGCACAGGCGAAATTGGGATGGGGACCGAGTTGTGAAAAATGATTGAAAAGAATCATTGGCATAGGCATTTATTGAACACATTTTAGGTTATTCCAATTTTAGGAATGGAGGATGTTGCCATATATGCATTCATAAACGTTGACCAGTAGATTTTCTCTTGATTTTCATGGCATAGCTTATAATTTTTGACAATTGATTTTTTTATTTTGATGGTATGACCACAAAGTATACTGGTGGGAATCCAAAAATTTAAGAATTTGGCATTAAGCTCATTGCACATACAAAACTATTTTTCTGGAATAAAAGTTGACAAAAATTCATAAATGTGAAATGACTTGTAGTAAGCTTGTACCCTTTTGAATAATCTCTATGTTGTTGAAAATTCTTGCAAAGTTTAATTGCTGTATCAACTCATTATTGAAGGGTAAGCGGCAGCAAGTTATTTTATCAAAATAAAAGAATTCGTTCGAAACATCTGAAATTCACTGGTTTATTCCCAACAGTTTTAAAGATTCAAATACATAAAATGGATGGCACCATGCTATAACAACTGCTTTTCCAGCAAAGTAAAGATTTTCTTCTGCCACTTGTATACGAGTCAGCTTATTCCATCATCAACTACAACTTTTAATAATTTACAGTGGTAACTTATCCAGAACACAATGGTGTGTGTGTGTATATATATATATATATAGACATGAAAGGTGAACAACATAAAATATACCACATGACATAATTACAGCACTATTCAAGAACTCCATTATATTTACATTTTTACAAACAACCATCACCAAAATATCTTTTCACTCTTGCTTATACATTCAGGGAATGAAGATAAATTTTCTGCTCTATAGCAAATGAGAATATGTAAAAAAAATCAATTTTTGGTGGAATAAAATTATTAACAAGACAAATAAATTAGCCTTAACTAGTGGTAGTAAATGACTGGGATCATTCGATATTAACTCTCGTATGAATTTGGAAGGGAATATGAATGCATGATGTTAAATAACTTTCATAAATGCAATAATCTGGAGTTGGGGACATGAAAAATATTGTCTCCACCAACTGCCTTTAGCACCATTAAACACCACATCTTGTACAGGTGCCTTTTATTAAATTCATACATTTCCTTGCAGTTAGTATCGGGTGGTAATATATTGTGCCACAAAACCTATATTGCATGGAATTAACACGTGCTGTCATTAATGTAACTGATTGAGGGTAATTTAAATATCTTCACCATAAAGAGCTACACCTCTCCCTACGTCTTCATTGGTGCTGGGAGGCCAATTGATTGGGAAGCTATCTTTTTACTACCGCCCATAATTTCTATGGCACCCTCTGCTTCCATTTGTTTTGCTAATTCCCTTCCCAAAGCCTCTGCTACCTCCAGCTCAGCTCTCCCGGTCCCTCGAGTCCCCCCACCAATGATGCCACAGTAGAGCCTTCCCATGAGGTATGGGCATTTCCTTGCTGGAGGCATGTCATAGGAACTGCGAACTTCTGGTAATGTCCGAAATAGAGATTTATGCAAAGACTCTTTCCCATCTGGACTCCACACACCTCCAGTTAGATGCAGTGTTTCTCGCGTGCAATCACTGTTGATGCTTTCTGTACTGCTGCTGAGATTTGAATTCCCCTGTAAGCCAGAATTTTTGTCATCCTCATCTGATTCTTCTTCAGATGCATCATCATCCCTCTCAACCTTTTCAGTTCTTATTTCTGTATGCACAGCCATTGCAGCTGTACAGCCACCACCCAAGGATCTCATAAAGCTTCGTTCGGCTAATACACACAAGGCTGTATTTCTGTCATGCAGTGGTTCAAGTAATGCTAATGTTGCATGATCACCTTCTCTACATTCTACAGCCAAAGCTCCCTGCCCTACTGCATACATCATTTCATCTGAATCCAGCACCTTTAAGAACAAATATGGGACATTACAAAACATTAAAAGATTGCCAAAACAAAGGTGACTATAATCCTGTTAATAATAATAGAGCTGTTATCTACAAACTATCATTCCAAATGAAATCTAAACCAAAAATGATCAATAGAAGTGAGGAATGCTAAATTAGTTCACAACTAGCAAAAATGGATAACATTTTTCCCTTCAACTGTGCTGCTGTATGTGAAAAGAACACTAATGCAACTTTCAGGCCAATTTTTTTAAAATGTTCAAGATTTACACACCACATTGAATAATGTAATCCCACTCTGGTAATTCCAAAGATTCAATACTGAAACCAAATTCTGATATTTATCGTAAGGTTACACTGGATAGTTTCACATAAATTTTTGTAATGCAATGAATACAAGTAACCCAAAGCCGTACTCTTAGAGTACGGCTTTGGGTTACTTGTATTCATTGCATTCATTCGGCCGTAGTACGTTCCCTTTTGCTTTATTAATAAATTTTTGTAACCAAACTGCGTCTCTTTATATAGAACTCCTGGGTTGTGCATAAAAAATAGAATTTATAGTTGATTACACAAGGCATTCAAAAGGCAAAAACTTTTCATACTGAGGTATTGGAATCATACAGTGCATCAGCTATTTCTGTCTTCAACATGTCTCCCTAAAATATTCAAAGCATTTACATTTTATCTGTGTGAATAAGCTACATTTTACCTTGACCTCAGCTGAAGAATATTTCAAATGGGAATATTTTCTGGTAATTGGATTTATTTTTTACCATGTACAAACCACTTGTGGCCTAACAATAAAATCAAATTGGCCTGAAATGCATCATTGCACATGACTTGAGTCTTTGACTGGTTCATGGTACCAAGGTGTGCAATTCATCAAAAGCCTCAAAATTAACCTTAATAAAGAGAAAAATTAAATTGCATTAATCAAAACTTTCCCCTCGAATTGCATATTATTATTATGATTGGTTATCTACCAGTCAAGTTTTTGATGGACAAATGGTATTGAGCCTCTCCTAACAAAATAACCCAACATCCTACTCTAGAACAATCCCCTCTTCATCTCCATATACTTCCTTCTCCTCACCCAGCATCCATATCCTATTCCTACCTCTTCCTCATTTGCTTAACATTCTCCCCTCTTTCACAGTCTTCAACATCCCATTGCCAATCAAAACTGGTATGCTAAAGCTTTGACTGGCAATGGGATACTAAAGACCTTGATAGTCTTTTACAACGCTAATACTGTTTTTAGTATGGAAACCAGAATTGCCTGAAAAATACAAAATTTGATTTTATTAATGATGAAGTGTGGCGGGCAGCCGTTGGCCTGGATTCCCAGCCTCCCCTCCCTGGTTCCAACATGATTATGCACAGCAGAGCCCCTACCACAAACTGATGAGTGCTTTTCTATACTTTGTGAGTCTGCCTTGTTAGCCAAACCTTGCCTTGAACTTTTTCCTTCCCATGCACCTCCTTTCCTTCCCCCCCTTGGCTTGTCTTTGAGGAAACAACATATATATTAGCCTGTACCTATACACATTATACTCCTGAAGATGACAAGTTTATTTTGAAACCATGGCTGCAATAAATTATTATCAACATTGGAACAGGGTAATCATTTAATCACTACTCTATGATGCTCACCTTCCACAACACCCCACCTGAACAATGCAGGGGATCTCTAAGGTCCACCATAATTGATTATAAGAAAAAAAAATGTATTAAGAAAATTTAAAATAAGGCAGCTGGGCTATATAACATTCCTGTGGAACTACTTCAGGGTTAGGGAAAATCAAAATGAAATACACTATGTTATCCCACATAAGAGCTTTATTGTACGACCCGGGTTTCGTCGAAGATCGACATCATCAGGTACAGAATATTTCCAGTCTAGGTTTAAATACATTTTTCAAACTGTGAGAGGGGGGGCTGGAGGGGGAGAGGGAGGTTTGCAAAAATCGTTAGGAGGTGATTGGGATGAGAGGGAGAAAGGGTTTGGGAGTGGAGATGCGTCCAACTTGGGAAGGTATGGCGGTTGATGGTGAGGGTAGGGGAGGCACCACAGGTGGTAAAGCACCTAGGTACTTACCTAAGTTAAGGAGGGGGGAATGGGAAGAGTCTATAACATCGTTAAGGAGAATATTTGGCCCGGACACATTTCTTAATATTTCGAATTTCTCTAAACAGTCGAGCTTGAGTCCCTTATTTTCCAAGTGTAAAATTTTAGGTCTAAAATCACTCTGATATTCCTCTTCAAGGAGGTGTTCGCAAACAAGGAGGCGGGGTTCTTTTTGCGTAAACACGCTTCATGTTCCTTGATCCTCATGAACTCATTGAATTGAATGAACTCATGCCCGGATATAAATTCGCCTTCTACAACCAGTCCAATCTGAAAAACATGATTTGCCACACCAAAGATAGGGTGGATATCATGGAAAAAAGTGGGGTCTACAGGTTACACTGTGACAAGTGCTCTGCCATATACATTGGCCAAACAGGGCGTAAATTCAAGGAAAGGATCAAGGAACATGAAGTGTGTTTACACAAAAAGAACCCCGCCTCCTTGTTCGCGAAACACCTCCTTGAAGAGGAACATCAGAGTGATTTTAGACCTAAAATTTTACACTTGGAAAATAAGGGACTCAAGCTCGACTGTTTAGAGAAATTCGAAATATTAAGAAATGTGTCCGGGCCAAATATTCTCCTTAACGATGTTATAGACTCTTCCCATTCCCCCCTCCTTAACTTAGGTAAGTACCTAGGTGCTTTACCACCTGTGGTGCCTCCCCTACCCTCACCGTCAACCGCCATACCTTCCCAAGTTGGACACATCTCCACTCCCAAACCCTTTCTCCCTCTCATCCCAATCACCTCCTAACGATTTTTGCAAACCTCCCTCTCCCCCTCCAGCCCCCCCTCTCACAGTTTGAAAAATGTATTTAAACCTAGACTGGAAATATTCTGTACCTGATGATGTCGATCTTCGACGAAACCCGGGTCGTACAATAAAGCTCTTATGTGGGATAACATAGTGTATTTCATTTTGATATGAAGCAATTCCACAAAGTTACTATGGATACAATTAACCAAGGTTAGGGAAAATGTGGAAGACAGTTTCTATGGGATAATTTGTGACTTTTGTGAAGAATAAATTTTACTGGGAGATTTTTATCAGATGTGTTGGTTCCCATCCCAAAAACGGTAAAGAAAGCCGTATGTGAGGACTATATTACAAAGGGTTTGATGCAAGTAGCTAAAGTGGTTCTCAGAATCATCAACAAAAGGGGAGAGAGAAGGGGAAGTTAAAGGGATAATCAGTTTGGATTAAAAAATGGGAGAGGCACACGTGATGCCATTGCAGTAATGGGATCACTAATGGAAAGGATTGAATTATGGTATCTTATATTTCAGAATATATTCTGGTTTTGTTTGTTTTGTAGATTTTGAGAAGGCATTTAATAGAGTTAATTGGATAGAATTAATGGATGTATTGCAGAAAGTAGGAGTAGATTGGAAGGATGGGAGACTTACAGGGAAGAAATGGAGGTAGGAATGAAAGTCAAGGGGAATTTATAATGTCATGTTGCAGATGATCAAACTTTAGTTTGCCCATCAGCCAAGGAGTTGCAAACTTTGCCGAGCATAATGGAAAGTCACTATGATAGGAATGACATGAGAATCAGGTAAACTACACAAAAGTTATGAATTTATCCAAAAAGACAAAAGCTAAGTTAAACATTTTAAAAGGAGTTTATAAATTGGAGAGGTGTAACAGTTAATCTATCTAGGCAGTGTTTTGGACAAAGATGGTCCAAGTAGTAAGGACTTAAGAAGAAGAATAGAGTTAGGCAAGGAAGATTTCCAAGGAGGGAATTAATGGCTAGGAGGTTGTGTAAGGATGCTAATAAAGGGGCGATTCAGGCAAGATGATAGGCATAAATTTGGGGGTTTTTGAAATGTGTGGTGGACACAGAATGCAAAGGTGAAATGAACAGAAAGGAAAACAAAGGAGGAAGTCTTTGATTGTTGGGAGAAGTCAAAAGAAGGCAGGAAAGGTGGGTTCAGAGCTTTTAATTGGCAATGTTGAAGACTTAGATAGATGGAAGAACATTGGATAATGATGAAGGGCACGGACATGTTGGATGGAATGAATGAAGGAAGGAAGAATGCAGAATTGTATAAGGGTTACTTGTAGTGTTGGAAAACAGGTTACGTTTTGTTAGAAGCAAAGAAATTGATCATGTTTTCAGTCTTTTTCCATCCAAAATCTACTTTAAATGGTGGACTATTAATACTGCAACCCTGAAATCCACCATAAAGGCATGCCACAGGGGATGCCATGTCAACAGAGGCACGAGTAACCAGTAATTGTATGCACAAGGGATGTACACTTTATTTTTGAGTAGTTCACATTGTTTCCCATTATATCATCATTTACATAATGCCTTGTGAGGCACCACAGGACATAGGTTATTAAGCTACTAGAAATTAGTGTGAATGGGATTATTTGACATGTACATATTTACTGGGAGGCCAAATTGTTGTTTGAAGCAATTTACACTCTAGTGATCACAAATTGTTTAAGGGAAAAATAATTTCTTCACACTCTTTGGTCATTGATTTCCTTTCTTTTATGTCATTGCCTACCAATGCATGTGGGGTTGGAATACGCTAGTGGTAGGCCTACATGGTCTATTTACCCAACATTTTATTCCTGCAAGTAACCTCAATTTTTTAGTGGTTCTCAACCCAGCATATCCTGTAACTGTACCAGGCTTTCTTTTCATCAATTACTATCTTTCATGAAGCAGAATGATTTTTTATGGTCCCCGGGTCCCATACACAACGTATTTTCACACTTCAGTCTCAATTACATGAAATATCAACTCTCCCTGACCTTTTACATTTAAATATCCCCCACTGCTCTTCTGATGAGATCCAATTTCTTAAATGCAGATTTGCAGAAGTTTCTAACATGCTTTCTCCATGTTAGTGTAACTCCTCTTTAAGTATTTCAATTTGTCCACCATACTTTTGTCTACTTTTAAGAGCCTAAAGCTACAAGATTGAATGGATTCATATTTCCCAAAATACATTGGAATTTTGATTTTGTCTCAAATAATCGCAATGAGGCTTATAGAGAATCTGTTATTCTCCATAAGATTTCAAAAGGTGGACCCAGAGCTGGTCGATGCTCATACGGAAGTAACATTAAGACTGCTATTGTGAGGTAAGATCACCAAGAGTACTATCAGAAAATTTCATTGGGTGTCACCTACATGATGGTAACAGAAAAAACTACACATGAAATGTGTTTATGCAAGGTGGGTTACAAGCCTGGTTGTAACTACACAACAGCATGTTCATGTTTGTTCCAAGTAGTGTACCTGATATAAAACAGCAAACCTCTCCGAGGAAACCTTTGGCATCCTCGACACAAAAAGCATGAAAATGGTGGCTCTGCTGGGAAAGTTAGGTCATATCCGTTACTCAATATTCAGGAAATGATGCATCACCATGTATTATCAATACACAAACTTTAAATGGAACACACTATAGGGATGTACTGAAAATTCTCATAGGCCATATCAATTGCAAACGGTCATATTTTGAAGCAAAATACACTTTTTCTGTTCCCCAATGTGAAGAAACACCTTCGAGAGACATATTTTTCATCATTAGAAACAGTGGTGAAGGCTGCTGAGGTGAATTTGATGGGCCTAGAAAAAATTGCTTCCAGGATGTCTTTGAAGACTGGGAAAAAAAGTTGGAACCAGTTCATTTCATCCCAAGGAACTACTTAGACTAAGACCATGAATTTTTAAGGATGAGTAAAGGTATATTGTTATCATAACTATGGCCATTCTTCATTGAACAGTCCTCATGGCTATATAAGCAGATCTGCTTCTATTTTAAAAACATTTATAGCAACAATTTTACCTGCATACAGGTAATATGGACCACCTGCTTTCCCCAAAGAAATTTCCCACAATCCCATATAAATCCTCTTTTGGCATGCCACACTCAATATGAATGAGGATTTAATTAGATTAAAGATATGACAAAAATGCTACTCAGCTAGTTCAAGATCATTATAGCATTTTGAAAAAAATCATAGCAGGAGTGCAAATGTTATATTTATATGAAAATTTTAACTTAAGCATATGACCTACAATTATTCCACTGGAGACTTTTAATCTCTATTCTAAACTGCAACAGTAATTATCCAACTGTTTGTTTTTTAAACTAAACTTAATGCCAAATTTGGCAAAAAATGGGTGAAATTACAATCTTCATGGTGAAGGAATAACTTTGAACAATAACCGAGGACCACGATGATTGTATATCCTAGACACACAGATGTGTACCATTGTACATTCACTTTTCAACATTTCACTCCTTATGTAATTAATGGAGCATCACAGAGCACTAGCAGAATGTGATCTTATGTTCATTGATAACATTTGTAACAGTGATTTACTTATGAAAACCAATAAATACATTAACATAAGATCATACAAGTCAGAATGCTTGACATTTTATTGGCTGTACCATGACAAAGATGATGTTATCCTTTGGACTGTGTGGAACATTGGGGTTCATTCAACACAAATAATTGCAACTACATTCTTTCACTGTTTAAGAATGGTTATTACCTGTGTGGCTCTTTCCTGCCAACCCATTCGTGTTAAACCAGCAGAAGCAAGCAGAAGTGCAGCATAATTGTCACCTTCATCCAACTTCTTCAGTCTTGTGTTAAGGTTTCCTCTTACATCTTTCACTACTAAGTCTGGAAATTTTTGATGCAGCTGAGCAGCACGCCGAAGTGAGCTAGTACCTAAATAATTATTGAAATTATGTTCTTTCTTGGTATGTTTTGGGATAATTTCAAATGACAATATCACTTACCTATCACACTGTTTTTTGGCAATGTTGCCAGAGTTTTTCCTTTGTATTTCTCGTTTATCACTACAGCGTCTCTGGGATCATCTCTCCTAAGAATATATTATAATAAAATTAGCCTCTCAGTGAAAAATGGTTACAAATAGAGCTATGAAGTTAAGTAAGGAGAAAACAAACGAAGCAGTGGCTAGTATGAATAACACGAAGGGTGCTAGAAAACTCACTTGCATATAGCACCAATAGTCATGCCTTTCGGCAAGGTAGTGGGTAAATCCTTTAAAGAATGAACCACAAAATCCACAACGTTATTGTCCAAGGCGACCTCCAATTCTTTTGTAAACAAACTTTTTTCTCCAATTTTTGGCAATGGTTTGTCCAGTATTTGATCTCCAGTTGTTGTCATTGTAACTGCACGATTGAAGACATTGGTGGTAATTAAACAAGGTACATGTGAAATGACTTTATGTACCTTCGAAGCAGATTATGCATATATAGACATATTGCCATGCTGTATACACATTTGTGGACATACTACAACACTTCATGCTAACACGTACGGAAAAGACCATTATAAAGGAGGCTGAAACCTTATAACACCATCTCCTCTTTTTCATGCGAGAATTAACGAATTCAACATTCATTAAATCTTTAATATAAAACATTTTTTGGTTACATACATCTCTGGTACTAATTTAAAAGTCAATAAGGGTGGTCAATTCCAAGACTTACCGATTTCGAACGTTTTATCCGGATAGATTTCTTTAAGACAGTCTATTACATAATTCGTTTGTATTAGCGCCAACTGAAAATTAACAATTCACTGAATTTCCACTTGATGAGGATTATTTAATTACAAATATATGCTACTTATAATCGACTTACTTGGCTTTTTCTAGATCCAACTTTTATTGCGTAATTGTCTTCCATAATTTCACATTAACTGTAGCTACGAAATTAAATCAATTGTAATCTCAATGCTAGCAATTCCCAAATGTATTTGAAAGTGAACGTGGCATATGGTACTATGAGCAAAAAAACACCTTAGCACCAAAGTGATCAAATAAGACCAAAACAAAATTATCGTTCATTTCGTTGGGATAAGAACTTTAACAAAGCCTTAAATAAGGCAAACAAAGATATAAAATACCCAATGACAATTTACGAAAATATCACCTTCACCATTTTAACCAAAGGACTTTCCCTTGACCTCGATAAGATAGGGGAGCAAGTTTTGCCATTCACTGTTTAAAAATAAAATAAACAAGGCAACATCTCAATCCACAACTTCTAGAATATTTTCTAAATAAATTAATTGTGGACACATTAGGCGAGATATTACGTGCGGAAATAAATTTTTAAAAATGTAAATTGGAGGCGATAGTCATTTATTCAATTTACGAAGTCCGGGAGCTTCCGTGAGGTGTCAGCATTGCCTTCTCGAAATGCAAAGGAAGCGGCGAGGTACAGAAGCACATGGTTAATCGTGTTTGTAGTCATATTGAATGTTAGAAGAGGTTCGCTGAAATTTCAGTTTTATATCAACTCGTGGTTTGATCACCC
Organism: Hetaerina titia; assembly: GCA_037158775.1. Taxonomy (NCBI): domain Eukaryota; kingdom Metazoa; phylum Arthropoda; class Insecta; order Odonata; family Calopterygidae; genus Hetaerina; species Hetaerina titia. Next base: position 13,718,023 of record CM073777.1, on the reverse strand, counting down.
GGAGTGAAATGGGCTGGCCAGGTATAAATGTGCTCACTCTTTGCCATACACGTCATAGACATGATTTATTCCATGTGTTGTAGGTGTCTTTATTGCATTAAAATATTCTTGTTTAGAGTTTTCACCGCGTGGACGAGGAGGCAGAGGAGGTGATCGTGGAGGGAGAGGCGGTAGAGGAGGATTTGGTGGTCGAGGTGGTGGAGGAGGAGGATTCCGAGGGCGTGGAGGAGGTGGAGGATTCCGAAGCCCTGGTGGCCGGGGTGCCGGCAGAGGGAGAGGAGGGGGTAGAGGAGGTAAATATTTATGTCATAACCTTTCATTATCAGTCGAATAATTAATCTTCATTGGGGAATGTTTGCAAAACCATTTGACTATGCCTATTTCTGCTAAATGTCCTGTGAATCATTGGGAACGAACAAGCTTCAATTTAATTTTACATAATTTTTATGATATAAACCCTTGAATCTTCTAAGCACCTGCAACAGAACTTCCTACCCTTATCCTAAGTTATACTTACATGTGAATGGGATCTTGGTATTTCAGGACCTTATGGTTAATGTTTGTGGAAATTTACTTCTCCGATATTTAGGCTAATTGAGTTACCATTCAACACGTACACTCTTCTTAATATTCTGCTTCGCAATTAGGTTTCAGAGGAGGGAAGACTGTTATTATTGAACCTCATAGGCATCCTGGCGTTTTCATTGCTCGCGGTAAAGAAGACGCACTCGTGACTTTAAACATGGTTGTTGGGGAGTCAGTTTATGGAGAGAAACGTATTACTGTTGAGGTAAGTTCTTGTGCATTAGTGTGCACTTTCATATGAAAGAATGTTGTTTAATATTGGCCTTTATTCATATTACAGAATGATAATGAAAAAGTTGAATACAGAGTGTGGAACCCCTTCAGATCGAAATTAGCTGCTGCTATACTGGGTGGAGTGGATCAAATACATATGCCTCCTGGTAGCAAGGTTTTGTACCTCGGAGCTGCCTCAGGAACCACAGTATCTCATGTTTCAGACATTGTTGGCCCGGTAATATTCTTGTCATTTCACTGTATTCGTAAAAACAAATGCGTAAAGTGACTATGTAGATTTGTTATTCGATAATGCGATGATGTGGCATCATGGCACCATCGGGGAAATAGTGACAGTTACTGTGTCAATGTATTCCAGAATACATGTATCTCTTATTTTGCCGTAAATGGAGATTTACACTTTTACTTTTTATTTTAATATCTTTAATTGAAGGATAATTCATAATATATCATTCAATAGTACACACTTCTTAAGCATCTTAAAAAACATTTTCTCTTGGTCCTATTAAGATATAGATTTTCATGGTTGAAATAATTCTTTCCTAATATAAAATGCAAAATTGCCCATTTTCGCATATTTATTTTATTATTATGCATGAATATTTCTCTGGTACAAATTTCAGTATGAGATAGGTATCATTCCTGCAAATACCTACAAAAGGAAGAAAAATAGTATAACAAAATTTAAAAATAGAACAAGCAATGTGGCTTTGTTGCCTTTTTGCATGTAAGATTGTTCAAAAATAGGTCATGTAAAATCCATGGTTGCATAAAAATACCCAATTTAAAAGCTTTTAGAGCATAGCATACCATTGTTAAAATAAGCCAACTTTCCTGTTATTTTTCCAGTTATATGCAATTTACAATACATCTACATTGGTATTGAATGATCAAATCGAATATCTTTACCTTATAGTCAACTTGAAAATTACTTCATTAGTAATTTTAATCACATTAGCCCTTAATGGTTAGATATTCTGTTAATTTAATTCTCACAATTCCATTTGATTTCCTCTCTAATGGAGAGATGGAATAGTTGACTTATGTTAATCATTTCTGATATATCACCTAGTGTACCTCAAGAGAGGGCACCAAGGTAAAGATCACGGTAGATACTCAAGCATGAGAAAATTGATACCAAAATCACTCACTATATGAAAGTTTAAATGGGTGAATGTTGCCAAGGATGTGGAAACATTGGTCTTGGGAATGCTCAGCAGTTGATACATGAATAGGTTTTTGAACTTTCATTCAAAATATTAAGCGAACCAAAATGTTTGAACCTTTGCTTCAATTAACACTTCAGCGATCTAGTTAACAAAAGTTATATCTCCCCCACATAATGCCCATGTAACTTTTTTTTATTTGAGTAGCGTTAAGTGATAACACAGGCCAACAGTGTTTTTGGTGCCGGAGCTTTTAATGTTGATTTAAAGAACAATTTGGGTGCTGAATCCAATTATGACACTAGTTTTTTCCTATCAGCTATAGTTTTCAAGGTATAGATATGTTGTTACTTACGTAAAAAAATCTTCTACATGATGATACGGGAATATTATATTAATAATTATCTCATTGGCATACAATATAGAAATATACATAAACCTTATTGACAGTTTATTGAAAATAAAAGGAACACCGCAGAGTGGTTATAAATTGGTATACTTATAGATTTATTTAACTTTGAAAATAATTTTCCGGAATATATCAAATATTAAAACAACTAATCGTAAGATGTGTCATATCTAAAAAAGTAGAGCTGTTAAATAAAAATGGATTTCATATTTGGATTCAGCTCTACAAATATAGTTAAAATCACCACAAAGAAGAAGACAGAAAAGAAGCACCAAAAAAAATTTTTTTTGTAGGCCTGTGTAATCAATGACTTTTGGAATTGAAAATAAACCCTATTGTGGCCAACCTTTATGTAAAGTTTGGTTGATTTGTATCTCCCATCTTATAGTAAAATCTCATAATACACATTTTTATTATTCTTTGTACTTATTTTCATCATGAACACATTTAGAACAAAATGTTTTTCTGTAAGTTGCAATGCATTTCTGTTTTTGAACTTGTATTTGATCAGGCCCATAAGTACAGTATTTAAATCCTCTCCCTGGGTGATCACTGTTAATGGAATTGGATAGTGTACGGTCAACAGATTTCATGAGATCAATTGCAAGCATGCTTTTCGTTTCCACAAAATAGATTTTTATTGCCGACTAGTTAACGTGGTCGCATTATCGTTACGAGTGGTACATTATTCCCAGTGATACTACAGTGTAGTGAAACCAGTCATCTAATAAAAATCTGTTTTGTGGAAATTCAAAGTCCAATGTGTTACTTCCCTTTAATTATAATGGGATTCCACTAAGTACTGGCATCAATTATCTCTCAAAGCATACTTTTCTGAGCTAGTAAATAGAGACACATTGCTTGCTGTCGATCTCAGATACTTGTGGACATCTGAAGGTACTCCACAAATGTATCTCTCAATTGCTGTCCTGCACGTTAAATGTCATTATTCTGGCAGATTCACATCACAACTTCTCGAGCAGTCTGCTAAAACTTAATGGGAAATTGGCTCATTCCTCCCATTCAGTTATGGTATTGGCTGTTCTATTGACACCACCATCACCTTCTGCACTTCATTTGCCTGTGAAGGTTATAGTTACTTGCTTTTCCTCCATTTCAATCTTTTTATCTCTGTGGCATGAGAATTTCAAAGGGACTTGAAGAGTAAAACGAAATTTTACCTGGCTTTTGTTGAAAATGATTACACACGATAGAAAAAAATCAAATTTCTGTCCAAAAGAGAGACGGTATGAAATACCGGCGTAATAGTAAAAAATTGCATGCACAGGATGCTTGCCTCATTTGTTTTCAAAAATCTTAATTTATGAAAATTTGGAATGAATTATCTTGTTGAATTCTTCTTGAATAGCCTTGCAAATAATAGGAATGTGTGCTTTTGGTATTTCAGAACTCCATGCATAAAATTTATTTTAATGATTTAAATAGTAATGATATCTCATATATGGACCGTGGTAGTCCAGGTAGAGTGTTAGACTAGTGACCGGAGGGCCTGTGTTTGATTCCTGTGCAAGCCTCTATGGCTACCCTCAGCTCCCCAAGCTGTGTGATCTTTCTGGGAAACCATAACCGGCACAGGGAAAGGAACTGGCCCCCCTACCCTGATGTGTGCATTTCACACGCTGGCAGGCTTGGTACTGGGTGAACTCATCACCTACCAAAATGACCTTTGGGTTGATTACTGTGCTTATAGTTCCAATGGATGCCTCATGTATTTGTTATGTACTTCAAACCAATTGCAATGGCTTTATTTGATTTTAGGAGGGGTTGGTGTATGCAGTTGAATTTTCCCACCGCTCTGGTAGAGATCTGATAAACATGGCCAAGAAAAGAACAAACGTCATTCCTATTATAGAAGATGCACGGCATCCCCACAAGTATCGCATGCTTGTGGGAATGGTGGACACTGTTTTTGCTGATGTTGCTCAGCCTGACCAGGCTCGAATAGTGTCACTAAATTCCCAATATTTCCTGAAGAATGGTGGACACTTTGTCATCTCAATCAAGGTTAGTTTTTTCCATTCTTTTATAGGCATCTGCAAATGAATAAAATGAAATGTTTTAGCATGATAGAGCATGGTATGTTTTTGTTTCACACCTTAGGATAGATTTGATGATTTGATTCGTGATCAGTTTGCTGTAAGATGCACTTATGGAAGATCAAGGCTTTCATCTGAAGACTTGATTGTTGGGATGCATTTCCTTAGTAATTTCTCATCTTCCATTAGAGTACATGTTCTGTTTCATTATTTTGTCTTTTCCATGCTCATGATGTCCTAGGTCTATCTCTTCAGAAATGTTTTGTATTCATTATTTCTTAAATACGCTTGTCTTCTAGGCAAATGTTAAAAATATTTTAATCGATTTGCTTGTAAGTAATGTTTGGGACTCATTGTGTAAAGTGTCATAAGTGCTTTTATTTTTTGCATAAATTAAAAATTGGGGCCTGAGACATGAATTTAAATACGTTATAAAATGGAAAGGATAAGATGAGCTTCTTACAGACTTCTCTAAGACTTACTATATTAAATAGTATTTCCTCTAGCCATAAAGGGTTTTTACAACACTTAAAAGGGAAAAAAGGAGAGGAATACTTCAACCTTGTGTGGCAGTGGTATTTATCCTTTAGAGAAATGGAGACGACCACCTGGTGGTCGAAATGCACATGTCCGCATTTCACATCATTGTATTTCATTAGTTTGTACATAATATTTTCCCTCCCTTCTTTATTTTCTGTTTGTTTCTATCTTTAGACTGAAGGGCTTAATTCCCTACCATTTTTAGTTTTGGCAGTGCCATCGGACCATCCAGTGTTTTGTCCACTTCATATTCCTAAGTGTTGGGTTTGCTTTTCTGTAATTCCCGAGTGAGAGTGTGTATTAATCCCCCAAATAGGTCCCTGGTGTCTGGATTAATTTCCTTGCTAACCTCTTTGGTATCTTTATTCTTAACTTCTACTTAAAATGTAAGTGGTTGAGGTAGCCAAAGGCTGGTCCATGGCTAGGGGAAAACCTCTTTGGGCTAGCTAGTGTGACTGTGTATCCGCACCACTTAAATCTCTATATTCTGTTTCTTTTTCCATTTACAGTGGTGTAAAAAAAAACCCTTTGTGGCTTAAGGAAATATTATTTAATAGCATTATAAAAGAATTTAACATATATTTTCTTCCACTTCTACTGAAATAAATAGTTAATTTTTTAACAACTCAGTATTTTACAAATACATTTTGTATTTGTATATTTTAAGTTTGAAAATGTGAGATGGTAGTATTAAATATTTAATTATATTAAGTAGATAGCATCCCTTTGCGACCATTCCATATATTTCCTTACTGTAAATGGGAAAAGTGATGAAATACAGGATGCGTTCCGAAAGTAATGCAATTGTATTTATGACATTTATTTATTTATTTATTATCGATTTAATTGGGCGAGGTTGAGACTAAATAGTCCCTTCTTCCACCTAACCCTTACATTACATACATTACATTGAAGACAATTACATACAGCCAAGCCCTGGATGGAGAAAAATCCACCCATATGGGAATCGAACCCGTGACCTCTCAGTTGGTAGACGAGGACGTTACCCCGTCGCCACCGGGGCCGGCAAAGTTTAGGCAGGCAAGTTTTACATTGGTAAAGTTCAGTGGGATTCACTTTGAGTAGGTGGGGGGACGCTAAGCTTCAACTAGATGGGGGGATGCGAAGCCAGTCTCGGTGATCTCCAAGCTGTGGAAGCAGCAGGATGTCGGTTGTTGTAAACCTCTGTACCAACTGTGTCACAAAAAATATGGAATCGACGCTCTAGCAACATTATGGGATTACTAAGTTTTATGCTAAACTGAAAACATCTCTTGAGGAGATTAACAAAATGATTCTTTCTGCTTAGTATATATACTATACGCTACTTTCCATTCCCATTTTGAATTTCCATCAGCAACCTATGCACCCACCCTATTCAAAAACTTGCAACTCTTTTGGGAATATAGGAATTCCCAGTGGGAACGTTCCACTTGTACTGGTGAGATAAGTTTGTGTTTGCTGCTGGTCATCATATAGGTAGGAACTGGGTAACAAGTAATCATGGTTGATAGTTATACCGATGACCTGTGAAGTAGTGAGGTTTGAATCACGCAAAATACATTATCAGGTTTGAAATACTCAGTAAAAGCATTGGGAAAAAGATAATATATTTATCATGTAAATTTGGAAAGACTTGTGATTGAGAATCCTTAAAATGAGTGACAACTATTGCCATTAAAATAGATTAAGTAATTAGGTAATACCTTGCTGGTCTTTTTTGTGCGCCTTGGCTGGTTTTTACGATAATTATGCTAATCATCATTATCTCTTGCCTTGTTGATAGTAGACCTATGGTAATGCCATGTCAGCATTGGAACTGGTTGAGGCATATGGTCGTTAAAAAAGTGGAAAAGTATGTGATAGGAATATATATCAGCAGTTATTCCGGTCTTCTTATTTGAGTAGCTACTTGGTAAACAGTCCACTCTCACTAATCTGAATCTACCAAGAAATAATTTGGCAATTCTTCCTTAAAGTTACAAAATACCAAAATCAATTCTCTTGGAATTTCTAAAGAAAGGAAAAGTGCTTTTTTGTATTAACTGACATCAATTGAAAACCCTTACTCCTTTAACAACAAATTAATGCATCATGAAAAATGCAAATAAATGCTCTTGAAGCAAATGTCATTGTTCAATGATTGACTAACTCTGTTAACATTCATTTATAGGTTTACTAAAATCAAATGAAATTCAATTAGTGTTGACAAAATTTTGTTGCAAACCACAAAACATTAGCTGTAATATTCTTAATTATTTGAGCAGCAACCACCAACCTAAGAGTGAATATGTTTTGATGGTGGATGATAAAATTTCAGTATGCAGGAGAACTGCGGCAATTATGCATTTGCAATGCATGTAACTGAAATTTACAAAGGAAACTAGTGTCATTTTTCAGAAGTTAAAAGTCTTTCTTATTCAAATGTGAAATTCATCCAATTATCATCTTCATAATTTAAATTAATGAGATAATTCAATTAAACCCTCATTACCTTTGTTTGCTATCCAAGATACTTGCCTTAGATGCTCTATATGCATCCAATTCCAATCCAATATAAATTGCCCATATAGAGACAATTATACTGGGGGGCATGTTTGATTTGTTAATAAGTGATCGTAGTTTGATTTGCTTAATTTATTGTGCAACAGCTTAATGTTGTCATATTGTTACCTTACTGTGTGTTGTATGTGAGAAAAATTTAATTGATTAGACTTCTGTAATGCATCAGTAGCAGCCTTTGCTGTTGAAATGCACTCAGTTTGCCTATGGCAGCAATAGATGCGACAAGCAATACAGGTTTTTGAAATGTTATCCCTGGAAAAATTATCTGGCATGGGCTTTGTAATACCATGAAGAATAACGAGAATGAGCTTTCCATAAGACACGGTTGAAATGGTTTGAAATGTGCAATAGGGAAAGTAATCAATTTGAAGAGGTGGGTTTATCCCCATGTCATTTTTAATGTTCCCCAATGTGAAGAAACTTTCATGAAAAGTGTTTTTCATCATTGGAAGCAAGCATAAGCAAACTGAATATTTCTTAGTGCCTGGCAGCAGATAAGATACTGAAGTAAGTAACCAATGAAACTTGGACCAGGCATACACTACACATGAAGCTAATAATGTAACACACAATAAAATTGTTGACATATTTATTATGTAAATTTATGGGAACTGTTAATTGAATATCCCGTGTAGGTACCTCCTTTAGTAATTGGTGCCATGCTTAAAGTTTTATAACTAAGGTGAATTATTGTATGATATCCATCACTAATCTAGTGCATGTACTTTCCATGAAATATATATATAATTTTAATTTAGCATGAAATATGTATAATTTATCCAGTTGTCGCATATGCTGTTTTATAATAACCATTTACAAAAAGAAACTACTCTTCTCTAAAGCTAAGTATTGTCATGGTTGGACTATTGTGAGGTAATTTAGAATTGCTTCTTTCTGAATTGTGATTCCTTTCTTCAGGATAACATCCTTCATATATCCATTAGTAATTATGCATTAAATTGTTGTAGCAATTTATCTGCTTATCCTGTAGACCTAGATAACCAATTCAGTTGGATGCCCAAGATATTTTTTCGTTAAAGGAGTACAGGTATAGAATGTGTCATGAAAATTTATGGATTCCGCCTCTGCTTTTATTCTATTTTTCAGAGCCCAAATATCCCTTCACATAAATTGCCTCTCTGCACTCTTTCTGAAAATTTCTGTGAGCAAATTTTGAACATTTTTCTCTCCTTTCATTAGGCAAATTGTATTGACTCCACTGCTCAACCTGAAGCTGTGTTTGCTGGAGAATTGAAAAAGTTGCAGGCTGATAAGCTGAAGCCCAAAGAGCAACTAACTCTGGAGCCATATGAGAGGGATCATGCTGTTGTTGTGGGTGTATTTAGGCCTCCTGCTAAGTCAAAGGCCGGTTAGGGAAAGGAAGTTCTTCAGTAAATTTTATATTTCTGACAAATTTTTATGAGTGTTGATGGCCACTGGTTATTGCGATGTTAATGAAAGTGTGCCCAAATTATTGAATAAGTGATATTTTTGTTTGATTTCCTCAGTCTTGTATAGTCTGAAGGTGAATATGAGATAAAATGTGAATGACATTTTATATACTTCTGCTTTTTTTAGTGTAATCAAGCACCAGTTGTTTAAAAATAAACATCTCAGGTCCAGATGTGATTCATGTTATGTTAAAGCCAATTCGTTGCCGGGTATGACTAACGGCAGGTAAATTCCATTGTTGCCAAACTAATCCTAAATGGCTACGCAATACAACTTAGGGTCCATCAAATTTTTCTGGAAAAAATTCTGGTGCCATTCTTTATGATTGCAACTGGAATATTTTTTAGTGGTCAAGTTTCAACAATATGCATCCCTCTTGGGTGACTCCCTCCTCAGCTATTTTCCGCTCTGTTGAATAATGTCAAGGTGTGTGTGTAATAATGTGGTTGAGAGGGATAAGAAATCATAAATTTCAGCCAAATGCCATCCCATTCTAGAATGAGATCCAATCCATGGATGTCCTTGTTTGATGTTTTCCCCTTTTTTTGGTGAAACTGAAATACTCATCCTATGGAGAATTCCCACTACATTTTACTTATTCCTTTCTTGTAAGGATGACATGAGTTTTCTCGTACACTGCTTAAGGTATAAATTATTTTCTTAGTATCCAACATTAGCGAAACTGAAATAAAACCATGCCTGGTTGCGTCACCCCTTTTCATGAGGAATTGCTTAAGCATGTTCACCAGCCGCAGAAATGGGAATGAATGAAAATATGGAAACACGTCCTCTCAGGAGGAGGGGTGTGGGTGATGGGAATGAGTGATTATTCTCTGTAGACTGGCCAGCTCTTGATTTGGCTGTCTCTGGTCACGGGTTTTATGTAGCTCTTTTGGATGATATTATGAGGTGTGAATATTTTCTAGCAAATGTACGGTAAAATGGATATTTTGAGCATATTAGGTAAATAGAATGTTTTTGTTATGCCCCTGTGAGGAAGTTTTTAATGGTTGAAATTATACAATGGTTCAAATTTTCTCTCATATTTTTCTCACCTTTGCTCACTGTCTTTGGCATCGTTACCATTTCCATTGCTTATTTCATGAAATTGATATTAGCTTTGTGGGTGTTATGAAATGGTTTTAAAAAGTGATGTCCTGCAGCAATCCGGCAGGTTCATTTTCCTCGGTCTTCTCTGTATGGTACATTGTCATAAGGGCAGGCAATTCAATAAGAGGAAATGATTTGTTTAATCTTATCAGGTATCCATCAATGCATGGCAATTGTTTATCACTATTACATACTCATCAATATATTGTATGATATATATCAAGGTTTTGTAGATTAGGGAATAGCAAAGGGCATTTATTTGAAGATGGAAGTGGTGGTGGAATGAGTTATGTTTTGATTCTCTTCCCTTTGTGTTGATACTCAGTGCAATGCAGAGTTGCTACAAATATGGAAAACTGGGGAAAGTTGGGGATTTTTATTTGGTCACATGAAACCTTAATAACCCAAGGGTTTTCAAAAAGTGACCTGGGGAATTTTTTTGTCTCCCTTCGTATTTGGATTGTTTCCAACTCCTATGATGAATAAGTTACAATTTGTGGAAAATAAAAATAATTTTATAGTTAAAATTTACTAAAGTTGTGATAACCTGAATTACAGTATTCCGTTGTTTTACTATTAATTAAGAAGAAGGAAATTTATCTACTTGGAAATCATTTCAATGGAGAGACCTAAAACCAATTTCTGATTACACCTCATATTGTCATTGCAAACTTCATGATTTAACAAGCATTCATTTCTGAAAAGGTGAAGTTTTCTACAACAAATTATAAGAGATTGGTTTACTGTTTACAGATAGTAGTGTTACCCATATTATTCCATGAACTCGTAAGGCACTTTTTTTTACAATCTTTTGCTGTGACCTTTTGTAATACAATATGATTGCCCTTAAAAGCATCATCAATGCTTATTTATCATAGCAACAAAAGTTTTATTTTTCTTATTACTTTCGAGAGCTGCAATAGGTAAAATTTACCAACCTAAACAAAAAAAATGGGTCATGTGGATAAAGCCACTGCAGTGAAGAGCCATTTGTTTAAAATGTTCACTTTCGGCATGCAAGTGAATGTTGATGGTCCCAAGGTAAAAAAATAAGTTGCATGGAGACAATATTTTAACACTTGAAAGGCAAAAATACCACACCAGTTAAGTGAGACTTGAAACTGATTAATCCAATTGCAAAATGTTTTAGAAATTCGATTTTGGTGTTTTAGGGGAGACACATTTTTGTAGTCAAATTTAGAAATGCATTCAGCATACATCTACATAAGTACCCTGCGAGCCACCAAAAAGGTGTGTGGCAGGGGGTGTAGCACCATGAGGTAAGGGTTGAGGGGGTTGGGAGTTAGGTGAGGAAAGGTGGGGGGAGATGAAGGGGAGGGGAGAGCATAAATGAACTTAAGTTTTTCCTAGCATAGTGCTTGATTAATCTTTGGCCTTCTGACTGGAATAATGTCAAATGGCAATTCTTTTGTTGCTTAAAGTTTAAGCGAGGACACCCTCTGTTAACTGAAACTATTCGCAAGGAAAAATGTTTTAATGTCATTAGTGAAACCATTCCATCCAAGCATTCTGCAGCTTAGGTTATCTTTTGTTTAATTTAGACGTTAAATAATTTTTAGACAGTTTTTAGGATGTGATTATAGGTTTTTTAAAAATGTCAAGCGGAGTAAATCTATCCTTTCAAAAATTCCACTTCTTTGATTGTACACCAGTGGACCTCTCCACCTCATTTTCTGTGCTTAGTGTATTACATTTATAAAAAGGAATTTTAGACATGCATTATACTTATGCATTTTCAAATGCATTAAGTATAACGGTAACTAATTTAAAAGGTTCAGGAAATCGCCACCAGATGTATGTGCTAGCATAAGGTTTTCTCATTTTAATAGGTAATCCTTTACAAGTAAACATGTAATGCTTCAGTGCTCTGGGAAGAGATGTGGTGTGGGTACCTCTGTTGATGTTCCTGTGTAGTGATTTGTGAAGAAAGAAAAAATTGAGATTCAAGCAGTAATTCAATAATTCTTAAAGAAAGGTATGCCTAGGAAGCAAGGAAATTCATGCCAACTTTCAGAACACACTGGGGGGCTCTGTTCCTTCATATTCAGCTGTTGCCAAGTTGATAAATGAGTTTAAAGTTTGGTCAGGACAGCTTTGATGATGATCCGTGAAGTGGTTGGCCAAAATGCACCTCTATCCCAAAAATGATTGCAAAATGGCAATGGAGGGTTGCCAACTAAAATTGCGAGAAATCACTGAAGCTATGGGGATGTCATTGTGAATGGGTATATCACATTTTAGCATCAGATAAGAAAATTCATATCTGCTAGATGAGTGCTGTGACTTTGCACAGGATCACAAACACATCAGAATGGAAATTTCTGAATAATGATTGACCCATTTTAAGAGCAACTAACATGATTTTCTTCTGGAATGCCAACAGGATTCTGCTGATTATCTTCTCAATGGTCGAACAATTACTGAAAACCACTACACCAACCTCCTCAACCAACTATAGTAAAATATGCATGAAAAAACCAGGTTTGGGGAGGAAGTAAGTCATCTTTCATCAAGAAAATGTATAACTAGGATACAAATTGTTACCATACGCACTATTCTCCTGATTTGGCTCCATTAGATTTTCATATCTTCCCCAAGCTCCAAATTATTCTCAGTGGACGGAGATACTCTTCAAACAAAGAACTAACAGCCAAAGTAGGTGGGATATTTTGCTGGCCTGAAGGAATCTAATTTTCGAGATGGGATCAATACATTGGAACATTGCTGGACCAAGTGCATTAGTGTACAGGGTGACTACGTTCAAAAATGAAGTTTCACTTAGGTGTGTCTATATATACTTTGAGGTATATTTGTTTTCGTTCATTCTGAGGACTTTTCAATTTACCCTTGTAGTATGTGAAAAAATGTCATCTAATTTATTTATAATACTGATAGACTTAGAACTGAGGTTCCAGAGGTGCACATTTATATGTGCCACCGAAGATTTCAGAAGAGCAGAAGTAATGGCAAGCATGCAAGATATGTGAAAAATGCAAAATTCATGACTGAGAGCATGAACCAGTAGAAACATTTAACTATATGTAATGAACTTGGATGACTCAACTGCTGTGCTTGGTATCTGCTAATAGTTGCTGTTGATTTAACACGGTGACTTATCTTGGTTGACACAGCACACTCTGGTCTCGCTCCATTATTTTGACCACTTGACTGAAGAATAAACCTTGTGCAAGAAATTGTTAGGCAAACGAGATTACCATGTACACTTTCAGGATGTAATCTGCAAATATTGAGGGGCTTAGCCATAATTAAGTAATTTAGATTGGGGCTGTCCTAAAAGTTAAATGAGGTCATTTTAACCCCCCCTCCCCCTGTAAGGGCCAATAAGAGATGAACAACTCTCCTACATAATTGGGTGGGTATTGATCAAATGGACACCTTTACTAAAATGAGTATATTTAGGTTTGATTAAAGCATTATTTGTTGCTGATACTGATCAGTTCAGCTGCATGTTTATGGTGAGAAAGCACAAAACTTTATAAAAAGGATAAAGTAGTAGCTGAAACATTATGCCTTCCATAACATTCCTTCTGAACCCCTTTTAGGAAGCAAAATGGTTCTTCCCTTTCGTGAAAACTAAATGCCCAAAATAGCTTTCTCAGGAACAAAATAATTCTTTTTGTCATTTTTTCATTCGCCATATCTTACTTTTTGGCAGAGGGCTACCAATTGAAAAATATATCATAAAATACCCAGCATGCTAGCAGCTTCTCACAACTGTGTTAAGAATATTGTGGACCATTATGTTCCAAAGTGTTTTTTGTGGTATATGTTCCTGGATATTTTGACTTAAGACTAGTTCATCTGACTTTTTTGCTCGTAAAGAGAAATAAGAAAGGAAGAATTTTTTAAAAATTTAATATTTTTAGTAAACAAACATATTTACAAAGTACCTGTTAAATTACAACAAATACACACTAACCAGCGCCAAGAATTTCAATGGTGCCATTCGCAATTTCTTTCCTTAACAAGCAGAATTAAAGCCTGCAAAATGCTAATTCGCCATTAGTCTTGCCAAAAAGACATATCAAAATTATATTAAACTAAATACTCAAATCGCAAGATTTCCAATTCATCCCATTTACTTGCAATTCAAGATGATTGAAAAAACTGGCAATGATAATGCGTTTGATAAGAAACTAAATGGAATTGGTCATATATAAATTCAGCCTTAATTTTATCTATCAAACAGTAACATTGACATCGGCTAGTCCTTTAAGTAGCATATCGTATACTTGGTCAGAGATTTTTTCCTTTATTACTGGAAGAAATTTATCACGTTGTTTACAGACCACAGTAGCTTTAACGAAGTGGTCTACGGCCTCTTGATCTTTCCCCTCATTGAGTAATTCCTCGCCCCGCTGTACCTGGAATCGACAATTGTTATAATTGCTATACTATTTGTGATGAGAGGACCATTAGTTACCACTTTTTTAGCACCCAGGTTTTGTGATAGCAGAGGTAATAATCGACTTTATTTACACCAAAATTGAACTCTGGTATTCCTGGACAACTTATTTCACAGGTATGCAATGTTGACACAAAAATTCCAATGAGTCCCATTATCCGAATATTAGTTAAGGGAACACACAATTTTCGGTTTTATGATAGATCGAGGTACTTACCTCATCGATAAAAAATTTCTGCAGAGAATATTTATCTTTAAAATCTGGTATGCTTAAAGAACCAGATTTTGAATCTGTTGTCAGAGATTCTGCAAAAAAAACACCTATTAATACACATCGCCGACAAAATTTTCATTGATCAGCTATTTAATATATTAGTGGAAGTGAAATGGGCCATGGGGACGAATAGCCACATATTTTAGCAAATGAATTTTGTTGCAATGAAGTTGTACAATGCCGTAGTTCTAAAAAATCCCAATTATTTCATGATTATCGTTCATAATTTCCTAATTGGACTTCGTGTTATCTCATTTTTATCACTTACTTGGCTTTAAGCTTCTTCTTCCATTTATAGGTTTTCTTTGCCTATCGTAAATGATATAACCCAAGGCAAGAGTTCCGCAGAACGCTGCCGCAACTCCTATCGTTCTCATGTTAAATATAGGCATTATAGTTATATTATTTCATTTCCTGGGTTTATAAAATAAAAGTCTTATAGAGTCACGGAATTGGTAGCTATTGAGTACTACTATTAAAAACCGCCATCAGTAAACGTGAAATAGTTTCATTTCCAAAGAAAAATGTATACGACCATTTGAATAATGTGCCAACCCGCAAAGCCAATGTTAAAAATAATACTTACCTTTTACCTCACCAAAACTTTTATATGTGTCTGCGTTTAAATTACTTGCGGCCGATGTAAACAGCTAGGAAAATCAATTAAATTCAGACCTTTACGAGATTACATTTATTGAGAACGTGATCGTTGTCGTTATTTTCGTCTTTTTCGCAATGCGGGTGGCAATTTTTTCTAAGATTCACCTGCAATGGCACCCCAAAAAGCGGGTGATATAATCCTATCTTTTTTCATACTGATATTTTAATACACATTTGTGCCATTAATTTCCCTTAGTTTTTATTAGGACATTTGGTCGAAGAAGTACCCCTGTAAGGAACATTCGAGGTTTGATATTAAAAAACGTGAGTACTTCCAAGTCTTTCGGAAATAAACAGGTGAAAAGAGGTAAAGGAATCATGGGAACATCTGAACACCCGAAAGCTCTCATTATTTGCCGTGAATATCTGACCTCATTTAAAAAATCTAAGTCCTGCGTACTTTTTTGCGACTTCCCTGAATCACATTCAGTTCTATTAATAACTGTCATTCTGGTGAGTATTATTTTTTATTCAGCTCTTGTACTTAGTTATCTCTTTAAGTTCTTCTTAACCTCGCACTACTGGATATGTCCCAAAAATAAGTAGAACAAACCCGGGAAAAAATATTGCAGATCAAACTTCAAATTATAATGAGCTCCTATTTTGTTTAAATATTAAAGAAATAAGCAGTGGAAATAAATTGATGGGATATCATAACTATGTCAAAAAAGTTAAAAATAATCCATAATAAGGCCACGCGATCGTAGTCTGAGCACCGTGGCGGGACTGCATTGGGTGGACATGTGGATATTCACACTCGACTTTCATTTAGAATTACATTACTTTGGGACACACTAGTACATTACTGACCTATTTTACAGGGGAAGGTAAGTACTTGCTTGTAGACGTCTTCTATCTAAGCTAATCCTTCTGATGCAGAAAGAAGCAGTCCGTATCTTAAATAACTCATGTCCACTTGAGCACTGTAGACCTCTTTCTAAACTCAAAAATTATGACTGTCTACAGTTTATATGTATTCTATACTTTAGTTCATATAAAAGAAAATTCAAGTATGTACTCCACTAGGGCTGATGTTCACAGCCATAACACGAGAGCAAAGTCGAATATGGATTTACCACACTGTAGGCTAGACAAGACCTACAAAGTTGAAGGTCTGCCAATCAAGTTGTTCAATATGATCCCAAATTCTTTGAAGTCAGCCCACAGTGTGGTGTTCCGAAGGGTGCTGCGTGATTGGCTTACCTCCAATCCTCTATACTCAATAGAGGAGTATTATGAGCTTGATTTTACTAGCCTAAAATTATAAGGTTTAGTGTCTATGTGGTTTGGCTAATGTCAGTTAAGGTGTAGTGTTTAGTGTAATATCTCGTATATGTTTTTTTATTTGATTGTATATTGTGCTCTGTAGTGTGTTATTATGTTCCTGCAAAAATGACGACATCCACCATATGTAAATATGATTAAGATGAATAAAGTTTATTATTATTATCCAGGTTCGTTTGTTGGTAGTAGGCTCAATAAAATTGTTTCCACGTTGAGTGAAAACCACATTTTTGTTAGTTTGCTTGGAAATCTGAATCAACTTAGAAATTATAGAATGTGTAAGAAAAAACTGCACACGAAAAACTAGCTTTTTTGCCTTAGCTAATACTTCGTTCCATTTAAATTCTTCCTCAAGAAAATTTGCAGAGATAGTCCATTTCATTTTCATATCATTCCAAGTAGATTGGTTAGAGCCCCCCACTTGAAAACTAATAGTTTGGCATACCTAATGATTATTATTGATATTCATAATATAATTTGCAAATCAGAAGTTGCAGACTTACTACCCAATATGCTCTGATACTTTTTAAACCCAGTTACCACACTTCACAAGACTCTGGAATTAATCGTTGCTATGACCAAAAAATCACGAGTGTTTTCATTGATTTATCAAAATAAATTTATTCAAAATTTGTTACAGTTCATACATTTAGGGAGATTTCTCTTTTTGTTTGGCACAGCTATCCTTTTGAATTGATTCAATGTCTCAACTCGGTTCATTTTAGTTATAGTTTTTATCTAACTCAAAGAAGCAGTGGTGGTGAATATCCATAGCATCCTATCATATTATTTTGGCTGAGTAGATTTGACCTTTTGAAGTAATAAAAATGAGATCAATATGATGAGCAGGTAAGCTGATGGTGCCCAGAGGCATAACTTGAAATACTTGAACCTAGACCCTGCAGTAACCAGCATATATACAAATCACTTTAATATTGCCTACTCCCAAGGCCTTACTTAATTTCAATTACTAAAATGGACTTTCTACCTCGCCATCGAGTAAGCCTGGACCTAAGCTATCATCATCTATAGTATGTCATATTCTGGATCTTTCTTGTAACTTTCCACATTCTTGCAATGTGTCTTCCACCAGTTTTGCCCTATTTGTTTCTCACCTCAGTTTATTATTGAACTCTTCATACTTCCTCCTGACTTGGTGTTTATGTTCCTTCATTTCCTTGTCTCGTTTATGTTTTTAATCATCTCATATGTAATACATAGGTTCTTTGACCTTTTCCTATTCACTGTTCCTTTTTCTTTCTTTTGTGGCTTTAGATATCTCTTTTTTGATATGTTCCCATTTTTCCATAGTAACCAAATCTCTTTCCGCTCTCATGATTTTCTGCTTGCATTCCTGCCATTACTCTTTTCTTTTTAATCTGGTTGGGCTTCTATGTTCCATTCTATAACTATCTTCCCTGTTTTATTTTTTTGAATCCAATGCTACAATTCATGATTACTAAATTTTGATCCGAGTCTGTGTCTGGCACACTGCACAAATTGATCACACTCTTCCTAAGTCTGTGCCTAACCATAATATAGTCTAACTTATATCTTCCTGAATCCTCTGCATTTTCCATGTATTATTATTAGGTAATCTACCGTTTAAGGTAGATTTTTGGATGGACACAACTATCAAATAAACATTTTGTGACTCCCCACCTAGCAAACTAATCTATATCAGGTCCCTCTTCATCTCAGTGTACTTCTTTCCTCCCTTCATCCCGTCCAACATCCCTATCCTGTTCCTGCCCTTACCTCGCTTGCCCAACATTCTCCCCTCTATTACCTTCTTCCACATTCCACTACCACTCAATACGCCTTTCATCCATTTTTCCTGCCTCCATACGATTTCTCTCAACAAACCCCTCTCCTCACCCACCATCTCTAGTACTTCCTCATTTGTTTTCCTTTCGGTCCATTTCACCTTCTCCATTCTTCTCCACACCCACAATTCAAAAGCCTCCAATCTACGTCTATCCTCCTGCTGCAGTGACCACGTTTCTGCGCTGTACATAGATACGCTCCATATCAGAGTTTTTACGAGTCTTGTCTTAACATCCCTACTCAACGTCCCCGTCATCAACTCCCTCCTCCTTGAGAAAGCCTCCTTGCCTAGCTCAATTCTTCTCCTTACGTCCCTACCACTTTGACCGCATTGGTCCAAAACACTTCCGAGATATGTAAACTGTTCTACTTGCTCTATTTTTCCCCCGCCTATTTTAATATTTAGCTTAGCCTTTTTCTTTCTGGAAAATCGCATTACCTTTGTTTTATTAATATTGATTCTCATCCCATATTTATCGCACTGAACCTCCAATTCACTCAGCAATGCTTGCAATCCCTTGGCTGACTGAGCAACTAATGCATGGTCATCAGCAAACCTAACCGATTTTATGAATTCCCCTCCGACTTTCATTCCTACATCCAGTTCTTCCCATGCCTCTTTAATCATTTCCTCCACGTATAGGTTGAACAGCACCAGTGACAATGGGCAACCCTGCCTTACCCCTCTTCCTAACACTGCCCATCCGGACTCTCCGTTCCCCACTCGCACCTGAGCAGTCTGAGACATGTACAGGTTGCGGATCAGTCTCCTGTCCCTCCAATCCATTCCTATTTTCTGCAATACACGTATTAAACTTTCCCAATTCACTCTATCAAATGCTTTTTCAAAATCTACAAAACAGCCAAAAACGTCCTGGTTGTATTCTATATTCCTCTCAATTAGTGATCTCATTACTGCAATGGCATCACGCGTACCACTTCCCTTCCTAAACCCAAACTGATCATCCCTTAAGTAATCATTTGCCCTACTCTCTATCCTTTTGTTGATGATCCTGAGATTAACTTTAGCCGCGTGGGATATCAAACTAATTGTTCTGTAATCCTCACATGATATAGACTTTGCCTTTTTTGGAATAGGAACTAACACCGATCTCACAAAATCTTCCGGCCAGATTCATTCTTCATAAATACTACGAATCAGTCCATATAGGGCCTTCTTACCGCATTTTCCTAAACATTTCAACAGTTCTACAGGTATGTTGTCCCCCCCCACGGCCTTATTTGCTTTCATCTCCTTTAATGGCCTTTCTATTTCATCGTCGAGTATGCCTATAGGACCTAAGCTATCTTCTTCTACGTCATGTTCCTTTTCTATGTCTAACCTTGTCGGCCTAAGTTCTTTACCATACAGTGTTTCTATATATTCCTTCCATCTCTCTTGGATTTTTCCTGGTTCAACTATTATCTTACCCCACTTATCTTTAACTGTTAGCACAGATCTTGCCTTCTTACTTCCCGATAATAACTTAACCTTGCTGTATAGAGCACCAATTTCACCCTTGTTCTGTAAACTTTCCATATCCTCGCATTGCGTTTTCCACCATTCAACTTTTGCTTTATTTGTTGCCCTTCTCAATTTATTGTTTAACTCTCTGTACTTCATTTTGCTTAACTCTGTGTTTACATTCTTCCATCTTCTTCTCTCATCCATCTTTGCAATCATCTCATCCGTGACCCATGGTTTCCTTATTCTTTTCCCCTTAACGGTTCCTATAGTGTCTTTTGCTGCTTCCGATATCCCTTGCTTGATACATTCCCATTTTTCTTCGATTGTAGTCAGTTCTTTACCTTCATCCTTTATTTTCTCTACATTCTGCTGATACTCCTTCCTCATTAATCCATTTAATGCTTCTAAGTTCCATTTCCTAACCCGCCGCCCTTGCCTTATCTTCTTGAATCGGACGTTGCATTTCATAACAACTAAATTGTGGTCAGAGTCCGCATCCGCTCCTGGGAAACTGTGCGAATTCATCACACTGTTCCTAAACCTGTGCCTAACCATAATATAATCTAACTGATACCTTTCTGAGTCACCTGGCATTTTCCATGTATACCTTCGCCTTTTGTGGTGTCTAAACCATGTGTTGGTGATGACTAACCCCTGTCTCCTGCAGAATTCAATTGCTTTCTCCCCGCGTTCATTCCTTGTGCCTAACCCATAGTCCCCCACCTCTCCACCATCTCTTCCTTCGCCTACCGTCGCATTCCAATCCCCCATCACTATCAAATGTTTCCCTGCTGGAACACTCGCGATTATATCCTCTAACTCATCGTACATCCTATCGACTTCTTCCTCCTTGTGGTTACTCGGTGGCATGTGTACCTGAACAATGACCAAGTTCGTCGGCTCTGCTTTAATCTCTACGAGTAAAATTCTATCAGTAAAGGGTGACTTCAAGGTGCAGTACTTGACTACCAGCCCTATATAAAAATTGTCATCACCAAAAGACAATCAACAAGGATGGAGAACCTGGAAATGCAAAGACAAGCAATTCAACACCGTGGAATCCTTTGCACAAAGTAATTGTATTGCATGGATTTTATTATATACTTTAATATGTGCACTCTATTTTAAGCATATCCAGAGTGCCAAAATTTGTTTTGTGAATTTCTAAACTACTTCGTTTGAAGACTCCTATACATACATGAAATGTTCTGTGGACGATAAAAATGGTATTTGAGAACTTATTCCTTTAGTTACTGTATGTGCAATTTCTTTGTTTCATTCTTTCCTGTTTTTGAGGTAATTTGTGATTTCACCAGACAGTTAAACAATTTCTCCTATGAATGATGTTCTTTGGTGTTGGAGACTTCTGGTTCTGGTCTTGATTTTTACTAGTGATTTTCCTCCTGTGATGTCCATTAGGTCACTTCTGTCAGAACTGTGATGTTTACTGGGTGTCAGTTATATTCACCACACGAGTTTAGCACCTACTTTCCACTTCATCCATGGTATCAACTCTTTCCCTTCATTCTGCCTTTTAATCTAAAATGCCTTCAAATTTACTTATGAGCATTATTTTCTTAAATTAATCGTCAGTGGTACAAAATGACCATAGCTGTTGATGCACGCTTAAAACATAAAACTAAGTAACTTACTTCCTACTTTGTCACATACCCAGCATTCTCCCTTCTATCACATACATTGAATTTTTATTTCCAGTCAATATGCCATGCAATAATTCCCACTTTCTTCAAATTATTCCCAAAAAACTTCTCCCCCCTTCCCTACCATGCTTCAAACTTAATGTTTTAATTTCATTCCCATTTTATTTTTTTCCCATCTGCATACCATTTCATAATCATCCAAAATATGCTTATCCTCTGGCATTAGCGACTGTTTTAAGTGATGAGGTAACAACCCAATTTGTTCAAATAAGTGCTGCTTTCCTCTGTCAAAGGATATTAAGCAAGAC
The DNA here is from genome assembly GCA_037158775.1 of Hetaerina titia. Lineage (NCBI taxonomy): Eukaryota > Metazoa > Arthropoda > Insecta > Odonata > Calopterygidae > Hetaerina > Hetaerina titia. The sequence continues at coordinate 13,695,976 of CM073777.1, read as the reverse complement.
AGGTGTTATGATTGATAACTTGCAATGTATTTCCTTGTTTGCCCTCACTGTTTTCCCACCTCTCCTGCCTTGGACTCACCCCACACAGACTTCTACTTTCATTCTGTTCTTGTTCGTACATCCCAATCTTCTCCATTCTTTGGTTCATAGTTGGTCACCTTTTTGGGATATATAGCCCACATGGGCAGGTGAGGAGGGTGGAAGGGGAGGCTAAGCAGTGGTTGGAGCTCCTTCAGCCAAAAAATTATGAATCCATCAATAAGTTTGTAAAACGTGTTGTGAACTTATTAGCCCAGGTGATTTTCCATTAGACAAATATATTTGATACAGTAAAGTATACATTGTTCCATGTCCCATTGTACCTCGTCTCCATTTTCTTGAAAGAAAAGAGACTCCATTGTTATTTTAACTTAATCCTATAATTTCCACATCTATATGGCAATATTTAAATATATTTTGAAATATTTAAAGTATTAATGCTTTTAAAAAATTAACTTGATCAACATGCATAGAAAAGCACAGAAGGTCTACCCATTAGTTTTAGACAAATGAATAAAATGTTGAAATTGAGTGAAGTAGGAGCAGTTGTTAATCAAATAATTTCCAATAAATTGTCATGGATGAATTGCATCTATTTCACTTAAATGCCATTTGTATTAAATTCATTTCCATTTTATTTAAAGCTTAATATATCTGATATTTCACTGTGGTTATGTGTGTAGAGTTAAAGTGAAAGTTTCCATTTTTTTATTCTTAAAGGGGAACCAATCTTTCAATAATAAACCGACAAATATTTCTTAAGTCCTTTTGAATGCACAAGTATTTATATTTTTGCTTAAAACATCCTAAAAATAGTTTTAAAAACCACATTAACTTAAAATTCATAATCATCTTTCAATTGTTTTCCCTCAGGTCTGCCATTAGATGTTTACGCTAGGTGAGAAGAGGAACATCCATGGGAATCAAGGTTGATCAGCAGGCTTTCTCACCAAAGGAAATAAGGAACGAAGGTGTATATTTCCTTGCTGGTGCCAAGTTGGATAGCGTCAGCATCTAAAGAAGTGCACTTCTTGTGGGCGTCGGCCTTTAATGAAGCCTCTGAATAGACTGCAACTCCTCCACCACTAACTTTGTGGATAGTGGCTATGAGCGTATTTCAGTAAAACGTTTTTGTTAAAAAAAGGTTATTTGGTTTACTGATACAATTTCTAATGAACATGCATCTCAAAAAATGTATTTATGAGTAATAAAGGTGTAAGAAACAAAAATGAATGTTGTTTAATTTTTGTCTTTCTCTTTTTGTAACTTGTGAATAACTAAGGTTTACTGAACATGTTGATTAAGAATTAAAACGAAAAATACAGGAATGCATCTAAAAAACAAAGATATTTCTTCTGAGGTTTACACTTTATAAAAATATTGATTTGAATTGTCACCTAAAGTACTGATAACTGTAAATGATATATTCTAATAATCTCAAAAAAATAATGAAGTTTGAATATATTTACACCCTCTGCCATACTCGCATTCCGCAATGTGGGGTATTCAATTCCCTAGGAATTAAAACAGAATTATAAATAGTTTAGTTAACTCTAATGGAATGTCGATATTTTCTGCAAATACCCATTCGAAACAAGTTATCGAATTGACTGTTTAAAAGCCAAAAAGGTAGCCTAAAATGTTGTAAAATTATTCTAAAATAATTATATCCTCTCTTGCATAGCAACATTGAGTGCACTCTGAACAATCGCTCTTTGTTTTTTAAAGTGTGATTCGTGATTACAACAAACACATGAGTTACATTTGCTCGCACTGGGTCAAAAATTACGTCATGCACCGAACTGAACGAAGTCCAATAATAATTAAATGCGAAAATCATGGTATTGAATTTTTTCCAAGATCCGGTTCACGCTTCAAAATAGAGTAGCTCCGCTCACGAGCCGTCTCGGAGTACCGTGAGGCGCTAAGCCTCCCCGAGAAAACATACGTGTATTCAAGTCCCGAGTCCACCCAGCGAAAAATATTCGAAGTCCAGAGCTCCTCGCCAGGCGAGAGAGGCGTCGAGGCAGGCAGATACCTCGGATTCGCCGGGTGAGAGCCTTGCTGAGGTCATCGAGCTGATTTTCAAAAAAATCGGCTGAGTCCGTAGTTTGGCGAAACAAATTAAGGTCAGAACCTAGTTCTAATAAGTAACTCGGTAGCCTGGGGGATGAGAGGAGGATTGAGGAGTCGAGACTATGCAAAGCGTATGTTGCATCGGTTCTCTTTTGCGGCCGAAATTTTTTTTTGCAAAATATTTTCGATTCGTTAATATGCACAAAATTGTCGCCGGAGATTTTGACAGTTGGTTCAGAATGCCGCGGGAGATCGGGAAAACAATTAAATATTGAATATTATTGTGAGGAGGGCTGCCATTTTTTCCGGCCGGGCGGCGGGGCCCCGGAAAAAAAGGCAGCCCTCCTCACAATAATATTCAACATTTAATTGCTTTCCTGATCTCTTGCGGCGTCCTGAACCTACCGTCAAAATCTCCGGCGATAATTAACTGAAAATTAATGAACAAAAAATTAATTATAGGATTGGTTAAATATCTAGCCAACAGATGGTGCATGCCTTCACTAGCTGAAACCTCCTCAAATACCAGCACATCGTAGTACACCCTTTTCCCACTAGAGACACCAACGTATAATTTCGAAATTTAATTTTCACATGGCCATACAAAATGTATTATGTATTTCGTATTTGGCTTTGTGGGATTCGTTCGAAATTGGAGCATGGATAATATAAAATATGACGCACCCTTCCGATTACTTCCAGCACACTCTTGTAAAATATGCTGAAACTTCAAAATGCATTTAAATATTAGCGAAGTAATGTTAAAACATTAGCGAGTCTAATATTGGGTAATGCTCAACTTAAAAATGGGGCGGCAACCCTAATTGATTGCAGTATCTCCTATTCAGTAATTTATGTAATTTTTATTTCAATGAAATCGGCCAGCTGTGAAGCATAGAAGAGTTCTGTTTCATCCAAAAAATTTAAATAATAGTTCATAATAGCCTTTTCCAAAAATTCTTCAAGAACTTGATCTCAACACGGTTTCAATGGTGCAGTCAATCTATGCAATTCTATACACTGCACTGGGTGCTACTTTCACAGGGCCTTTATTACTGCAGTCATAGAAGTTAACATTTTAATTACACGTAAGAATCATTAATGCAAGAATTTATTGAAAACCTTTATTTATTTCAAAATTATAGAATACAAAAATTCGACTAAATCTATTTTCTTCTTAAACAATGCAGCAAACAAAACTGTTTCTGAAAACTCCTTGGATTTGACAAAACCCACGTCCCATACATTTCAGGGATAGTATACCGCACCTCCAATTAAGATTCTTCGGCTTTCACCGAAATTCAAATTAAGTACATTTAAACCTGTTTACAGAATATGTTGTCTGCACAAAAAGTTGAAGGAATAGTTTACTCTCTTAAACCATAACTTAGAAGAAATATTACGTAGGCTTTCAATTATATCAGAAAATTTATTTTACAAACTACTATCCAAACGTCTCTTAGTAAGTCATATTCTTAAATTATTTATGCTTACCTTTTAATGGGATTCATATTAAAAACCTAATGAAAATTATTTGCGTAGTTGCACAGCTATAAGGAATTTAGATTGTAATGAATTTCCCAACTGCATATTATTAGCCCACTAACTAGGAAGTACAGTGAATCATGGGAGAGGAGAAGGGATTGCTGGGAATGAGGCAGGAAAGGTCGACGGAGACCTTTTTGATTATCAATGGTGTGCTGAAAATTGCAATAGCAGAGAGGAGAGAACGTTAGGCGAGGAAGGGGTAGCAATAGTAGAGGCATATCAGACAGAATGGAATAAGGAAGTATGCATAAACTGAAGAGGGGTCTATTGTAGTGTTGGGTTGTGTGCAGCGGGCACTATGTGTTCCAGGCTGTGGGTCGTTGCTCATGTTGGCGTCAACGATGCCGTCGACCGTGGAAATGAAGAGATTTTGATTCCTTCAGGGAATTGAACTCGGAAGCGAAGCGGGTGGGTGGTGTCGAGGGGGTTGATGTGACGCTCTTGATCTGCAGCCATGTCCGGAGGATTGATCGTGGGCCTCTGGTTTGGAGCAGAACTGAAGGCATCAGTCAGAGGTCGTGTAGTTTCAGCAGGGATATCGGGGCGTCCTTCACCGACTTTCATCCAATCGTGTATGAACCCTCTGAACCGTTCTAGTGTTCACTGCACGTCTGAGGCCGCCAGTTGCGTAGTGGGTAGGATATTCGAGCACTTCAGGGCTTTTTTAGATTAAAGTGTAGGTCAGCGTGTAGGTCAAATAGTGGGTCTCTAAAATCTTCTTTGCCAAACTGTGTAGCTTTAAATGAAGGGAGGTGCAGGGCCAGCAATATTTCATTGAACTCATATGGCTTACGACGGAAAATTTTGCAATGGATTCAATATTAATTAGAAAGATGATCCTCGTTAAATTTATTAAAAACTATAATGTCCAAGAAACATAATCTGTATTGGTAGTAAATTGCCGAAGTTTAAAAAACGAAGTCACAGAATATCATCACGTAGGAGGTGGTTCATAGTATTGCCTAGAAAAATACTCGACGTTCTGCTGCCAATCCACGGAGAAACATTTAATTATAACGAATAGAAAATCCAAAGAAATGAAAATAGTTATTGATGATTGGTATCAGGCAACATTAGGGGATATACGATACTTGGATATGCGATCATCTTAAAAATTACGGTGGGCGTCTTTTCAGTTAATAGGAACCGGATTACTTTACACATATCCTTGAAGAGAGATGTTATTTTATTTTATATCAATCATAATATGGATTCATAATAATAAATAAATTATAACCGAGCATTCCAAGGATGATATATTGAAAAATATTAACTGGATCGGGTCATCGTTATTTATCCATATGGTGTGAACATATTATTATTCAAGTTGAGTTTTGCTTTCGTTATTTCTTCTCGGAATTGGGTTGGTTTGATACTGGTAAGCAATACAAAAAGCGGACCACAGAAAATGTTCAAAAAATATATGCTGATTATCCTAATTATCAAGACCGCGGTACAGTTTAAAAGAAAGTAATATGACACTTTAAAATAAAGTATAATAATTGACACTTTACTTCCTTTCTAATTTTCACAGACATCTGTCTAATTCTGCTTCCACGGTTTATTATTTACCCGTTCGTAATTAATTTGTACGTATTTTATATGAATACATCTGCGTACAACAATGAACTGCAAAAATAAATAATCCAATGCAACCATTACGAATGCTACACTAGTATTTTAACAATTATCCAAAATGGGAAACTTCATGTGTAAGTCGAATAAGAATTTTTTAGATGTATTTATTAGGATATTTTATCAATGTTTTAGAGTTTATGATTCAATGATTTGACACATTTAACCTTATGCCATAACCTCAAAATACAATTTAAAAGAAGTGGATTATGTTAATTTTAGAAAGAGTAAATGATAAAAAATGATGAATTGCATTTTGCTCGCAGTTTCCGAAAAAAGATATAGCTGTTGCATCCTTATTCCTTGGACTCATGACTTGTTATATCGTATTTTGAAAGAGCGTACCATTCTACATTAAAATGCACAAACAGGAGAGTAAGATTACTACAAGCAGCGTTTAAATGCGATGTATCTAGACATGGGTGTTTACGTGCAGGAAGGTTAGATGGTGCCCTTTGCTTAGGATAGTAATGACATTAAGCTTGGGAAATGAAAAAGTGTCAAACGTAATGATGAAAGCGTAACAAAAGCGCTCAAATAATGCGCTTTCTTGCATTTTCAGGCTGTCGCAAAAGAAATAAGCATGGAGACAAGAGGATTTGGAAGATTTGGGAGGTGGGAGTATGTTGATGAAGTGGTAGAAGAGTTGGGGGTACTTTGGGGGGTGAGTTTGGGGGTGAGAGGGGGTGTGATTTGGGGGGTGAGTTGGAGGGTGGGTTTGAGGAAGAGTTGGGAGGTGGTTTGATGGAATTCCTGGAACCTGGTGTGGTGGAATTTTGATTTTTAAGGATGATGAGAACGACGAAGATGAAGGGGGAGGAATACATAGATAATGCAGATGGTGGCCTTGGGGATGATGATGTTGGCTTGGATGAAATAAGGGGATAGAATTTCGATGGCTTGTGGGGGAGGGGCAATATGGCCACTTCAATGGTCCTTGACGCATGGTCTGCTATTAGGAATGCCTATTTTTTAAATATCGTCGTAAAACCCATGTATGGCTGCTGTGAATACCTCATTGGTAAATGTATCCTTATTTTCCTCCAGTTCAGATCCTCCCGTGAATTTGCTGATGAAACTTAACTCTTAAACTAACACTCCAATAGTTTATCTCAAATCATCACAAACACTCGGCCTAATTGTAAGAAAAGTATTAAATTCTATTCTAGTTTCGGAGATGTTGTTAAGTGCTTCTTGATTTTCGGTGTGAAAGGACGACTCTGGTGACCTATAGTGGGCGCAAGTTCCTAGACCAGGCAATGAGCATGGGTTAAGCGAATGCTTGCAGAGAGAGGAAGAAGTGCTTTGCAAATTTTCGAGAAAAAAAATGTTCTATTTTAAGAGATATTGTCTCAAAAGGTTTTCCTTTCGTTATAAAAGACGGCTTCTGGCTAACTTAAGTTTAGTTATCTTTATAGGGCAGTATATCATATACTACGTAATTAATATCGGTGTTGCAATTGATAGTGATTACAGGGAGTATTACTGAGTACGTATGTCCAATGTAATGAGATTAATGAAATGGTTTAGGAGATTTACTTAGGTACTTCGTGAAAAAATGTTTACGCTGGTATGAATGCAAAATCCATAGGATCACCTTCCGCTAAGTAGTCGTGGGCTAGCTCTCTGTGGGCAAAGTTCAGTAAAGTTTAGATGGCAGACTTGACTTCGTCATTCGTCGTTCATGCAACCGTTGCAAGTACGCGAGATAGGTAGCTTCGAGGAAGGAGATGAACCAATTAGTTTCTCCTTCTTTTCAGGTCTATTTTCGTCTCATTTTTTAATTTTATTGTTTCTGTTCTGACGCCCATACTTCGTCCTCTTTCCCTCGGCTGGGAAGCTTGCTTTTATTTTATAAGCTCTCCCTCTTCGACGGAGTTCTACGGGGGCCATGCGGGATGTTTATATATAGTTTTATTACTCCGATGCCGTGGCAACTGGAACGTGCTTGACTCTCGTCAATTGTTACTTTAATCAGAAGCTGAAATTCATGGACACAATGTCGAAAAGAAATGATACTTGACGATATAAAGTTACTTTATAAGTAATGTAGCTGTATCCGTTTATCGCAAATTTAAGATGTTTATTTGGAAAACTATGCCAGAACCGCTTTTCTGCTAAAAATGCCAACAAAATCATTACAAAAGCGGGATTGTTATCTATCCATATTTGTTTTAGTGCAAGACCTACACTGGCATATAATCCTGCAAAGTGGTACGGCATGTCTTTCACAAGGATGTTTGGAAAGTATTACTGCATAATAAAATCAATTATTACCCCATAGTGAGTTTATTATGCAAGAGCTTTCGGTATCATTGTATTACCGAGTGGTTGGAGAAATTGCAGGCGTTAGTTTCTCCTGATAAGACTGCGTATTTTGAAGGGATTTGAAATTTGAGGGAAAAATGATCTTATCAGTCTATTCGGAAATCAATCTCCCTAAACTTCTCGTTGTTGTTTTGCCTAAGAATACGTATAATGCTTATTCCCACTGTGAATAGAAGTAGCATTTTCTGAAAAATTTCTGTTGAAAATGTCCTAAAGATGGCCACAAAAATATGTTACATGACATCACATTTTTGCGCCCGCGAACGCCCGTACGCACATGCACATTTACATAGAAATTTTGTGGAAAGCTCTTCGTGACAGAGACCTGTGACCGCAGTTGGCACCACGAAGCTCTCTTTGGCTCTGAGATGTCCCCAATATGCACATATATCGAGCAAAACCAGAAAATCGTCGCTTGCTCAGAAAATACAAATCTGCAAAAGGTGGATGGCTTGGTATTTAAGACACAATTAAGATTGTTTGCCTAATAACAATTAGTGGAGGTAGTTTTTTTCTTAGTTTCTCGATAATGCACCTGTGTTAGCTTGGTAGGGAACACGTCCGCCATGTTATAATGAAAAGGTAGAATACGGATTTCGCAAAAGTTATTAGTAACTAGGTACGAGTTCTCTAAGAAAATTTGAGTCCTATTTTGTTTGATCTATTAAAGAAAGTAATATCTAGTTACATACCTACTTCCTGTCTGGTTGTAAATTTATGTACAGTAACTCGGTTAAGAATCTACGATAAGACAACAACAATAGACTTAATAATATGGTGATTTTTTTCATATTCGGAATACCTATATGTACACTGCTGCTTCTGCTCTTGATGCCGTCGAATGAGAGAAAATGGGCCACCAACTTGAGCGTGAAAAAATCTCTGAAAAATTTCGAAGTGCACAAATATATACACTGAAATTTATGTTTGCAGTCACATGATTCTGTCCTTATTCTAAGTTACAATTCAATTTCATTTCCATTCCAAAATATCCAAATTGTACTTCATTGATCTCATTTGTTAATGATGGAGTGGGGAGTTTCAGCGGATGTGGCGTGCTATCGGCGAATGTGTCCTGGGCTCATATTTAGGGTGTCACCGCGTGGATGACCCAAACGAGTCATTTTATGGATGGCGGAACAATCATCGGGCGACAGTTGCAAGAGAAATGGTCCGCTACCAGAGAGACAGAATTTTTGGAAACAAACCCCGCGAATTTCGCACGCTTTGAGCTATTGCCCTCGGGACTTTAATGCCTTCATCAAACGAAATTGCACCGTGCTTTGTCAACTGCCTCATTCTCCCGGAAATATGCATAGGAATTGAAGGAAGAGGCATGAAACGTCATGGGGTGTTGATTCCACTTGAAAAATTATAACTAAGAAGAGAAAATATTCAATATTTGATTTATATATTTTGGTCATAAAATAATTTTCATAAAATACTGAAATCTGAACACTCAATTGAAATTGTTACGCTCCGTACTACATACCAAAGTATTTTCCTGTATATTATTACTATTGGCTCCCAGGCTTGGCGGAGTGCGGATCGTTCGTTTGCGAAACCTCTATAACGTGGCGTCGTCACGATTCGTTATGAACAAGTTATTTATGTCATTTAGTATATTGTTTTTTTCTGTTTAGAGGTCCCTTATTAATCACTTATCTTATTGTAGAATAATTCTATTGAGACATTATCGTTTAAAGTCAAATCTGACAGCTGTGTTTTACTCATCAGAAATTACATGCTTGTTTGAAATATTTCTGATATTAAAACATCGAATTTACATTTAAATATCCCAGTGGAAGGCTTCCTCACACTAAAGATCGAATCGTCTGATTTTTAGGGGTGTACGAAGCCTCGGATACGAAATGCACGCACCAAGAAGATAATGTTCTAGAACGCTCTACTCTTATGAGTTTTTCGCGATATAAGTAGATGTCACCAAAATGATAATAAAAAGACAACGTCCGTGAAGCACTGTAGAAAGCGAATCCTTGTTCTCCTGTGAGAGGTCACCATGGTAACCGTTGAAGATCCAAGAGAGCGACGTGGTCTACAATGGGCCCCATTACTATCCCACCCCTAATATGCGTTGACATCCAACGTAGGACGCTCCCGGAAGGTCAAATTAGCATTCTTAAAAGGAGCGGATGCCCGCTCTATCTCTCATTGAAATAAAAGAGGCAATAAATGCATCAGACCGATGAGGATAGTCTACAAAGGATGAAGCCCCGCCGAAAAGGGCCTCCAGATATTACGTAATCATTGTGACGGATAGCTGGTCAACCCCGAAGAGGGTGGATACACATCAAGAAACCATGGCATTGCACAGAAAATATACAAGAAGTCGGGACAAGGGGAGGGAATTAGATTAGGAACCAAGTGCTTGATACTATGATAGTAAATTACAAGATGTCCCAAATGTAGCATGACTTATTTTTTCCCGATTAGACGGACGGGTGGCGGTTTCTCAGGCTGTGTTTCTCTATTTCTTCGAGGGAGAGGGAGTCTCAGTAAAGGCAGAAGGCCGGTGGCAGTTGGATCCCAGCCTTTGCGGAGTGCGGATTGTTCGTTTGTGAAACCTCTCTAACGTGTCCTCGTTACGCACCGTCATGGACCGGTTATTGGAACAGCAGTACGCAATCCAATTTTGCGTGAAACTGGGCGAAACCGGAAAAGAAACTCATGACATGCTTGTAGCGATAACACCATGGGTTTTTTGAGTGGCATGTATCGTTTTGGGAGGGTAGAGAAGGTGTTGAAGACGCCGAACGTCCAGGACGCCCTTCAAACTGAAAAAGTAACGACAATGTTGCAAGGGTGAAGACTTTATTGGACAGGGATCGTAGATTAAGTGTTGTCATGGTTTTTGATGAACATGGCATCCCTAAAAGTGATGTGCATCGACTTGTGACCGAAAATATGGGCATTACTAGGTGTTTGCGAAGTGGGTGCCGTGAGTGTTCTCGGACGAACAAAAGGAAACTCGCGCGCGGATCTTCCAAGAGTTCCTCGACCATGCCTCAGCCACCCTACAATCCTGACGTTCCAGCACCAGACTTCTTCCTCTTCCACCGCCTCAAATATGTGCTGAAAGGACGTCACTACGACTAGTTGGAAGCGTTAAAACAGACCGTGACGAGGGAGCTTAGCAGCATTCCGGGCGCCGCCTTCCAGAAGGCGTGCGAGGTGTGAAAAACCCGTTGACAGCGGTGTGTGGACGTAACAGGATGCTACTTCGAAGACTTTGGAAGGAATGCATTAATTCTGGCAATACATTTATTTTAATCGACTTAGTCCTACTACTTTTACTTTTGGAACTGCCTTTGGGCTAGACCTTGTATTGTATTGACGCAGCATTCAGAATGTTAATTATTCAATGTTTAGAGACGATGGTTATTTTAAGCAATAATTTCCCTTCCCCAGGAATGGAGACACCTTTTTTGCTAGTCAGTTAATTGATTCAGGGCCGTAACTGGGATTCTCCGAAGGTAATGGCTTCATTTTGCAGCATCGTTACCGAAGATAATTTTGAAGATTGATAGATAGGGATTGAGAGCAGAAAAAAATGGTTCCTGTGGGTATGAATTCGAGTGTGTTCGCAATTTTTATATGATGCTTCCAATTTCACGGCATATTTAAATGTCACTGGTAAAATAAAGAACCAAATTTCCTCCCTCCCCCTCGCTCCGATCGCTTCCCCATCCCATCGTCCCCTCCCCGCCCGACCGCCAAGCGAGGAAGGAGAGTGATTGGGGGAGGGGAGGTAGGGGAGCAGGAGAGACGGCGGTTAGCCATGTTCGACTCAGTGAGTGTCCAAGAGCCTTCGAGGGAGGCAGAAGTGAGAGAGAAGTGGAAGAGTGGTGGCGCTTGCTTCAGGGGCGTCCTGCACAGAGGAGGAGGGGGGAGAAGTGGCGCTGGTGCCGGCGCCATCGGTGCAATTGTGCGTGCTTGTGAATGTGTGTGTGTGTGTGGCTGTGGGTTCATCGAGGAGGGAGGGAACATTTTTACGGGTGAGTCCCATTCATTTTCGCAAAAACTCTTCCCGATCATCTTAGTTGAAGGAGAAATAAGGTGGACTAATTCCAATCGCAAGAGCATGGGATTATGATAACATTCTTCTTTTGCCATGAAGTTTTCTAGGACTATTGTTAATGCAATGCCGTAGGTACGAACCTTTGGGTTAGGAGGCGGACAGGCTATCAACATTACGAGTCAAGACGGACGAACGGAATAATTAAATGTGGATTGTATTCCTTCGTTGAACATGACTTATGAAAATAAATTATGCGTGCATTTAAGAACCACAAAATCATTTCATGTGAATGGTTAATTGCTTTGTTTACTTGTCTTTATTGTTGTTATGGGCTGCTGTAGCAGCTAGAAATAGAGGATTAGAAATAGGACACAATCTTTTTTTCTCTCCTTTCTTTTGTTCTTTTTGTAGTTTAAAATGCACCGATGCTTACTGAACTGTTCGGCATCCTTGGTGAAACTGCAGTGCATTGCTCTAGCTCGCACTCCAGATGGTACATCTGTGGATAGCGTTGCCACGGACGCTGGTCCGATGGTGTCGGAAAGGAGAGAGAAAAGAGAGAAAACGAATAACATGTATTATTGTTGCACCTCCATGATTACTTCCTTGGGTCTCTCTTCGAATTGTGGGCTCAAATGGCGAAATATTAAATTACGTCTTATCGAAAAATCTCCAGACAATCGTCAGTATGAATTTCCTCAACAAGCGAATAAAGAGGAGAGGTCCTCCATGAAAGATCCAATAGAATGGAGCCATCGCAAAGTAATATTCGGCGTGATTTGGGTTTTAGGGGAGTAAATTAGTTGACAATAGGGATCGTTCTTGTATTAGTTTCATCCTGAGGCATTGTGTTTGAATAACACACTCTAAATTACGACACTAGAAATCATTTTATCGTTCATCTTGAAGGAGGAGTGGGGCACAAGATATTCTGTATTCTTAATAAAAATAAAATTGCTTAATCAATTTTGTATGCTATGGGCCTGGCATGACTTGACTGTTTTTATCATATGAAAAGTAAAAATTTTATTTAATGTGATTGCCGGTTATAGTCAAGTAAACACTTTGGTAGGATAAGAATACTGCTTCCAATCACCTCAGAAACATTCCTTCTAAATAAGCCATCAGTATCCCTTGAATCAATATATGTAATATATTTTTCTTGATTTTGCAATAACGTGAACATAGATAAAAAGTTACCAAAATCGTTTATGGCATAAAACTGAAAAAAATGTGGGCTGTCTCTGAATAGCGGTGACTGCATTAATCAAGGGGAAGGGATTCTTTTTAAGGTTTCTCTTCTGGAAGCACATTTTCCGTTTTTTTAATCAGTTTATATCTTTGCTCTCTCTTTTGCTTCGCTCTCTTACGAGATAATAATGAATCATTTTTTAAATTTTAGTTCGGTACAATTTTTCGAATATATTAAATTAATTTCGATGATCCATTAAAAAACTGTTCGTATTTTTTATGCCTGCACCGAATTTGCAAACGAAATGTGATTACGATGGATACCATGGAGATTTAAGTAGGAGTGCTCGAAGGAAACCGAATATCAAGGAAAGCACTTTTTTTATTTCGTACGCAAACTCCTTTCAGGATGTCTATAGTATCGACAATATTAACCAGAGTCAAATTTATCTTATTAGATGTTGTGTTTAATATAGAGTGCCGGATATTCAGGTCTTGAACCTTGCCTTTTTATCTTATTTGGGGGTAGTTGTATATAACCGAATGTATCACTTATTGATAACAATATCGCAAACTTGAACTGAGTCTATCAATAATACAATATAGCACTGATATTGAACAAGGATTCCGTTACCTCTTAATTAATAAACATCCGTTATTAGCGGTTCTCATCGCTGAATATATCGTTTGATGTGTTTTTAAAAATTGATTTAGTAATTGTTTTAAAGGATAATTCACTCAAGGACCTAAATTATAAGGCAAATGGGTAACAAATAAATAAAGAAACGTGTGATTTTCAATTCCACATCTACATAATACCTCGCAAGGTGGCGTGTGGCAAGGGGGTGTTAGGTCACCACCCGTGAAAGAGAATAAAACCACATGCAAAATCAACATAATCATGCGCACCTACTCCTATTGCGCATTCATGTTCCTTCATTCGGCATGATGTGTTTCGTTGAAAGCGTGCGTACTTCCATCGTAAATATCGACGAAAATATCACATACATTTACAGCTGAAAAAGAAATTTGAGGTGTGTACTGTTTTGAGCAATGGCTCGCCCTGGTAAAGAGATGCAGGACTGCATCGGCCTAAGGTTATTTGTGACTCTGAATGAATAACTTTGGGTGCATTGCAGGTTCATCACTCGACTAACTCCGACGGAAGAGTATTCGAGTCTTGTTTACGCAATCAAAAAATGTCGCGTGAGTTGCATAGCAAGCGCTTCTTCTTTGTGAGGCAGTGACTTTCGTACGCTGCTTTGTGACTCAATATCAATTCAACGGCCCGTCCGTGAATTCAAGGAGCAAAAGCGCTTTCGAAACAGACCCAACCGCGGATGCCTTCACCCAACGGATCCGATAATTCATTCAAATTGCAGCTAGCGTAATAATAATAGTTCCATATTTGTGTCTTGGGATTTTCTTGTAACAGAGCTTACTAAAAGTATTCGTTTATGATATACATTCGTAAATAAGAGGATTCACATTTGAAATGACCTTTAACAATATAAGTAGACAATTGATTAAAATCTCTGCGCTAGAAATCTGCGGGAAATTAATTTCAAAAATAACCGGCACAATTTAAGTTTCACAAATTTATGTTTACAACTCTCTTGAATATTAAAGACATGATGTAAATACAGAAATAACTTAAAATTAAGTTAAGAAAAATTAATGCATTGATTAATCCATCAAAAACTCAATAATTATTCCAATATTGATTGAAGCACACAAGAAACTTAATTTGTGGTGATTTATGATAACTAAATAAGGACAACTGATAAGCACATACCACCATGTAATATGCAAAGAAGAACTCACTTATAATTACTAATTTTTCTTATTATTTTCCCTGCACACATCATGTTCCTATGCATTACGCAACACCGTTTACTTAACATTAATTAAATCGTCATAAAAACATTCCTTGAGAATAGAGTTCAGAACTTTAACGAACAAAATTAAGGTATTAATTTGTATTTGATCGGCTGAAATGGCCTTGATGAATGTATGAGAATACGAAATGGTTCATTTGTTCCAAGAATGCCACGATTTAACTGAAATGGCTGATCTCCAGACCAATGTCCCAACACGCAAATTATTCAATGCACTAAAATTCTGAAAAAGGGAAAATTGGCTATAAATCACGGCTATCGGAATGAGTACACGACTTTTTATCTCATGAATGTTGCCGTATAAAAATTCAACAATTTTTAAAATAAAATTATTTTATAACTAATCTGAGTTATCGATGAGCAAATATTTGCAACTTAACTGAGCGAGATTAGACCACGGAGATTGGTAGTAAAGTCAAGGATAGACAACCTACAAAGTACGGTTCCGTTAGCCACGAAGCAAATGACGACCTCCTCCGACAAAGAGAAAAATATCCAAGATGGTCATGCTTATAAAGTGCTTCAATTTTGTTGAAAAATTATGAAAATGATTCAAGCGGATGGCACATATGTCTTGTGTCATTTCATATATTTCACTAAACATTAATTCTGAACTCGAGTCAATCGGTCCTAAGCTCTTCTTCACATCAGTCCTCCAGGGTCTCGCTGGAGTACTTGCTACTACCACCCTGAAAGCGGCACTCGACTTTAGCGGAGCCGAGTCTGCCCTGCAGGGACGGCCGAGTACAGAGGCACGACGCCATCCACTGCCAGGGCTAGTTGATCCGGTTATTTTCGGACAAAACGTTGAAAGTTGACCCAGTGACCATGTTACTCATCTTCATTGGTAATCCACCCATTGAAGATAGGTTTTTCATGAGTCAAACTAACATATCACGACCTAAAGTTTCGCCACAAATTACTGACATAGCCAAAGTTTTCCGCAATTCCCCTTAACATTCTAAATGCTTGTACTTATTAACCATTCTTTTCTTCCGACGTTCAGGACTTTTTACATACAATTAATGCTTACATGCGTCTTTCACGTGTGCTTGTAAATAATGATAAAATTAGCTCGACGTGAATGCAAAATTATTACCTTTAGTTGGTTTTCAGGAGATGAGTTCTTATTTCATTCTTCATTCGTTCATTAGTTCATTCTTATGGTCCAATTAATGCAATTACGAGCGTACGAGAGCTATGAAATTGAACCACGCAGCAGGGAAGGAAATATGCAAAAAATACATGAAAATATCAGTTTTTTATGAAGCGGGAGATTATACCGGAGGATTAAAAACCCCATTCTGCAATATTACGTCGAATTGTCAGAAGTGAGGGTTTTTATATCCATTTGTGCAATGGCTACGATACATTCTTGGTCGCGCATCTCATCATCAATACGGAAATAATACACTGCCCTTACTAGTGCACAGATTTAGCGAAGTTAAACGAAAAAGTTAACTAGGTAACGTCACTTGATAAGTTTAAAAAGATGAGTTTAACGTTCAATCCTAATAAAAATAATATCAGTGAATTTTAGTCTGAATTAAGTTTAAGGCTAATCCATGAATCAATAATGAAAACTTTGTTGCAATTTTCCACAGTTAAAACTTTATTGCCGACCATGGTTTCGATACACTGTATCATCTTCAGGTACAGTGTATCGAAACCATGGTCGGCAATAAAGTTTTAACTGTGGAAAATTGCAACAAAGTTTTCATTATGTCTCGATTCCACAATATCACGCCTGATTCTTCACTTTTCGTCCATGAATCAATTTTAAAATATTTCATTCTTGGAAAAATCTATTTATTTTTCCAAAAAAATGTAACACAACAGAATCTGACGAACGGTTGCATTCCTCTGAATTAAGTAAAAGCGCCAATATTTAAAGTTTAAAAGGTCTCGTTCTCTCTCCTTTTCGCCTCGTATTAGTACCAACCTAAAATTATATAAATTAGGACCTCCTTGCGTCTGGCGAATAAATTTTTAACAGGGAAAGTTTTTAAATGAAAGTAACGAGATACTTTAAACAGTTAACGGAAAAAATTAACGAGTTAAAAGTTCCTCGAAAAATAAACTTTTCGACTTATTAAGTTTTAACGCATAACTCTCTGAGTCTATTTGAGGTAGAGTGGTCACCATTGTTCCATCCAACCTAGGTAAAACAAATAATAAATCCATAATTACCACCGTTGCACATTGATGAAGTTGAAATCATCCTCCTCCAGGATTGCATAGCTTTTATTTTTACATGTCATAGCGTAAGGTATAACTTTTCATAAACAGGTCTCTCATTTCATGAATACTATGGGTGTAGAAATTTCTTACAAACCATCAATCATTCTTCGGAACAAGTTTACAAGACCTTGCAATTCTGACGTGAGATGGCCGAGAGATCTCCTCAAAACCTTAACTGTCTTCCTCAGGATCGGTTAATGGGCGTTTTGTTACATTAGCGCACAAGAGGGAAATAAATTTTTAAAATGAGTCTTTCGTCAGCAATCAATTTTGATAGTTATATAATATTTACAACGACATGTGCCCCATCGATTTCCACGATTCCTTCCACGGTCGCTGTAATACTTGGAAAAAAAATGCATATGGCCATGAAATTTTCACCTGGCGAAACCCTAATGTCATAGATTTTAACTGCCCGTTGGTGATTGTAATGCATCGCAAATGAATACAATCTGCGTAGTAGGAAACAAATGGAACTAGACTTCTCCATTTGCTGTTACTTCGTGTAACACAAATGCCCCTGGGAATGTGACGTACGAAATAATCTTTTGGCAAACAATGGTAAACGTTTGGACTCGCGTCGACGATAAAACATTTAAATGCTACTTTATGACTGCACTTCAGCTCACACGAGGGAATCTTTCCTCCTTAGGGCGACCCCTTTACTGCATTGGAAAACGCGCCGGTTGTTGGAAATTCAAATATACGACCTATTCTAGGTGCTAGGAGGCCGAAATATATTTCAAGATTGAGTGAACTTTCTATGTCAGGTCAATCAATTGCAACAATGCATGACCATTGTAGAAAAACAGGTCAAAAGAGTAATTATAGCAGTAATTTATGTCGTGAACTGGGTTGATACGAAAGCACCAATAAAAATTGTAATGATACGCATAGTTTCAGACGTCAATTTGATGTAATTTAGGTATATATTTAGACATACATGTATATATATATATATATATATATATATATATGTGTGTGTGTAAGTGAAATGTACCTTTATGGTTACTAGCCCTATTGTCAAAATAAAATTAGGCAGAATGCCAACTTTATAATATATTATCTAAAAAGGAAAGGCCCTTGATAATGAATTATAAGTAGAAAAAACTGGATCGGTTGAATAATAAGATCTTATAGATGACATAATTAGTATTAACAGTAGAGCCAATAAGCGCCTTAGCATTAGGGATTACGTGTTTTAAATATAAAACTGACACAGAAAGAGACACAATGAGCCTCCATATTAGCTAAGAAATCGAATATATCCGTTGAAAATGCTGAAACATATACCCCATTAATCTTTAAACGGAGAATTTAACTTGATTCTATTGCAAAATTATACATATATATAATATATATTATATATATATCTATGTATATAATATTATTACTTTAATTCAATTCACAAGTTAATGGTACGTCCTCCCATCTCAAAAGAGAAAGGTCATAAGAATATTGAGAGTTGAATATACTTCCATTGTATATGTGTGCAAGACGAGCAATACGTAGATATGCTGTTGTGTACCGTTAAAACCATTCCGAAATACCAAGACGTTCAGCTGATCACTGATAAAGTGGGAGAAAATGAACCGGGGACTTTGTGACAAAGGTTCGTATATCTTTTGGCTTCTCGTCATGAGAAAACAAAATACTCTAAAATATATTCAGTTGTATTTCCACAGCTAATTATCGCTCTCTTTCCCTCGGACTTTAACTTAATTGTGGAAGATTCAAATAATCTGATTTTTATTGAGCATTAGTATTTTCTTTCGTCTTACGGCACTCTGGCCATTGTACCAGAGAGAGAGTCCCTCATCCAAAATTATAATTTGTTAGCCATGTCCCACAGTGGTTTATGTGGACAACCTAAAGAAAAATCATAACTATAAAAAGTTTAAATTTTAGCTCATAATGCACGGGAAAACACCCGCGATGGAGGAGGAAAATGGAAGAGGAAAGCTCATTGGGGTTTCACTTGTGGTAGCTTATTTAGAATCCACGCAACATTAGCGTATGACACTCAAACTTCACTCATTATAATTCAAAGACAATACTGCTTCTGCCAAGAATTCCCAGATCGCAATGATAAATGGTAGACAAAGTAATAATCCGAAGGCTGCTTTGATATGAACGGGTAGAGCTCACATTGTACTATGTGTGCCACTTGGAGTATGCGAAATTCGTTCTTCAGTGTTCTTTTTAGGGGAGCTCAGTTCCTTTCCCTTCTTCTTCTGCCGTTTGGTACCCTAAAGTTAAAGCCATTGCTGAGATTGGGTGTATGACGTGGGTGGGTGGCCGTGGGTGTCTGACGTCATCCATATTTGAACCCAGTCTATGACGGATGGACGTCATGGTCATGGCAAAGCCTCGCAAGTCTCGCAGTCACATCAGTTCGCTGATTGGTCAGTGACAATGGTCCCTCAAATTACTTGCTTCTATAGTTGGGGAAAAAATAACGAAAACTTGGTGGAAAATCTTCATAATGAAATTGAAAAATAAATAATTTAGGTTTTCCACATAGAAAATTTTTATTCACTACCTCGGTTTCATTATGGTATGACATCTTATTTTTTAATTGATACTACTCTATAAATGGTCTGAAACACATGACTTTAGAGCATAAAGGAGATCATTTTCAAGGTCAGGTTTTCGGTAAAAAGAAACTTAAGGACGTATTCGGCCTTCAAACCCCGGGGAATATCGTAAATTCTGAGAACGTTATTTCCACTGTAGAATTCCAGAACCTTTAAATCTCCAAATATTGATAGAGGATCAACAGGAAGTTCATCCATCGGGAAAAATGCTATCTGAGACTACATCCTATCTAGCGGTTCCTGAGATTGACTGATTACAATTTGACAGTTGCGTATACAGACAGACTAACAAATCTAAAGGCTTAGGAATTTTATGAATTTGTTTGAAGATCGGTGTAATTTTATGTTTTGGGCATTTGGTCGAGCAAAAACACTATGGAGTGGTGACGTGATGAAAAAGAAAGATTGTAATCTTGTAGAGGTAATATATGTAACTCGGAGCTGAAACATTTAGCTTTGATGGCAACTCAAAAAGTTACTAACGTACTATATACATTTCAGTAACATACTTTATGATTCTTGGCAAATAGCGATTACAAGTTAGCTTTCGTCAAATGCCATTGTAATTATCGGGGTAGGAATTTGGCAAATAGTAATTAGGCAAATTTTGGCCAAGTAAAAATATTTTCCCCAGCAATTTCATAATTTTTTAATGGACATTCACTATCGTGAAATGGCACCTACGCGACCGCAAA
This sequence comes from Hetaerina titia, assembly GCA_037158775.1. Classification (NCBI taxonomy): domain Eukaryota; kingdom Metazoa; phylum Arthropoda; class Insecta; order Odonata; family Calopterygidae; genus Hetaerina; species Hetaerina titia. The sequence continues at coordinate 13,675,689 of CM073777.1, read as the reverse complement.
CGGATTAGTCGAGGGTTCACGTCACGCCCAAAGCAAATTCCCCGTGATTTAGACGAAACAAATGCTTCCTCTGTGCGAACGGAAACCATTATCGAAGTCATCAACATCAATACACGACTCATCATCCTTTTGTTGAGCTACCAAACCTTAATTCACCCTAGCGGAGGAAGATAAATACTATTGCTTTCACTCCTTCAGGTTCGGCGAACATTTTTGATAAGGATGATTTTTGACTTTTCTGCGAAGGCCGCGAGTTAATGTCCTCAGCTGCTGGGCAGACACACGTCTCTACTGCTATTTAAACAAGAAAAAAGGCTGCGTGAGTCGCGTTTGGAAGCCGAGGATGCCGAAAGGAATCTCACCGACTGCGAACAAAGAAGGGTAAACTAATTCCGGCAATAATCTCATCAGGCGGCATACCTATGTGGAAGGGATAGAGCAAAATAAGTTCGATGCCAGAGGTGACTAGTAGTTTTGCACTGAGACGAGTGGTAGATTGACAATTGATGAATTCCTGTTAAAACTGTGGACAGGTGTCAGACCGTACAGCAGTTAAATATGCATTGCATCGGACTCATAAATGAACTTGTTTTGTGTTCGTACAACGAATTAAAAGCAACTTGTTATTACTGCAGGTAAGATCAAAGGATTTACATCGTCCACCAAATTAGATGTTCAGCTAAAGACCAACTCATAATAATAAAAATATTATTGTTTATTCTTAATTTTCATTATCGAAGTCTATCGGTTTCGATCGGTTTTCAAGATTGAAATTTATCTCTCGTGAAAATTTTCATGGCAAAAAAATGTTACCACTAGCACTTTCAAATAGAGCTAACCTTTAGTGATAGCAGAGTACCATGTTATATATATATATATACACACATATATATACATATATATACACACACATATATACATATATATATACACATATATATACATATATATATATATACACCCACACACATACATGCATATTGACAGTTGTATATAAATGTAAATATATAGTATCACTACATGACTAACATTAATAGTTAAACACTTTTCCTCAGGCTCTAGGAAATATGTTTCTTCATAGGCAATAAGCATGAAAGTGCTCTCGATCAAAGGAGTACTTATTGGCTCAGGACTCGAAGACTGTATATAGTCACGAAGGAAAAAGCACGCAAGCGCCTCTGAAGTTTCGCAATACGAATTTATAACCATCAATGGCGAATATGAAAGCTTCAGCAGGATAGGGAGACGATTGAAACTTTTAATCACTCAATTTCGCACTATTTCAGTGCCGGCTATTTCAATATTCTATTCTCGTTCATAACTCCTCTAATTTTTACAAACTTTTTAACCCAAGTAGAAAAATTTGTGACTTTTATATTTTTCTCTCAAAGATCGCCCGAAGAACACAATAATCATTAGCGCTAAACTTGCTGCTCTGTCACGGTGACGTGCATATTAGCAGCATGATGGATCACTCACCGAGGTCATTTGCATGACCAGAAGGTATCTAAGGGAAAGCGAGATTGCGTCTATCGTTCAATCAACGCACCCACCGAAAAATCATGTCACAGTTTGATAACTGGTATAAATGGAATACATTTCCCAAAGAGGAGCTACTTTCCTCCGATCTGTTCCATTTCCTATTTTCCTTCAATTATCACTTTATTCACAAGTTTCTGCCCACTGAACACACTAGTTTGTTGAGTAATCAAGAAGACTATTTTCAAATGTAAAAGTTAAATTATAAGATTGTATAAAAAATTTTGATGACAATTTCTCCTGACGTGCTGAATCCAGACCGTCGTTTGAGAGTGCGCATGATCGTAGATCGTATTGGCATTACGTGGGTGGTCTGAAAAGTTAGACTAAGAAAATTTCAGGAAAAATGTCTTGTATCTTTGTTAGGCCGGAAACTTTTCAGACCACCCTTGTATTAAGATGGCAGTGACTCACCACTAACACTGAAATTTGGGCGATGCGAAAGATCTGTGCTTAACTTGTCTCGGAGGTCTTGACGGATGACCAAGAGCAGATTCCAGTGTCTGCTTGCAAAGACCTTCTTCAACAGCATCGCGACGATTCCCTAACCCCCTTACGGTCCCGACTTGGCACCAAAAGGCTATTTCCCATTCTCAAAAGTGAAATTCTCCCTTCCTCAATGGTTACCACCACGGGACCCTAAGTGCCCTCAAAGAAGCTTGCACGCGTACCCTTAAGGACCTTCCGGAATCCGCCAACCAGGGAGCCTTCGAGTCTTCGAGAAGCCTTTGGCAAAAGACTTGGCGCTCAAGGGATGCACGCAGAAAATTTTGAGACATTGCAACAATATTTGGAAATCATTTATTTTCCCGAAACTTTTCCCGGTACATTTTATACAAACCTGCTTTTACAAGCATTCTGTGGTTCTATTAATTGCAATTTTCCGGTCATACCAGTACTAATAGAATGAAATAAACTAATTTCTGCTATTATATATTGATTGAGCAGTAACCATTTCCCCTTACTATGCCACAGACTTCCTCAGGCTAGAATTGCACGCGATTTAGTATGGATATCAATCATTTCACCAGTGGTTATTGATTTTAAATGACCAAACAAAAACAGACATCTGATACATTAAAATTCCCTAAACTAGCTGTAATATTTCTTCAAGAGTTAGTATACTAATCCAAGTGCTGGGAATTTGTAGCCACCAACCTATTTGCATTATCTGATTCCTTCATAATCTCAAAATATCTTCTTATTCTTGAGTAAACTCTATGTCCTTAAACAGGACATATGTACTCATGTATGACGGTGTAGGACCAATTCCTCCAAACCACGGTTCTATCCTGTGCTTCAAGTGGCTCTTTACGGGAGAGGTTTGGTCCAAGTTAAACCTTTCAACAGCAGCAGCACATTTGGCACACACCCTTAAGTAAAGTGGGAGGTAATGGATTTATTGCTTTTTGCATATGATCTATCACTTTCGATACTGTATCATATCTTGTAATCACATGAATTTTTTTAACATCCTTTCAATGCTATCTGCTGTCCCTCCCTAATAACGCTATGTAATATATCTCAAAGGTTTTGGATTCTTTGATTTCCTAATTTTCTTGGTGGAAATTATTTGAATTAATTGTGAATTATTATAATTTTTCTTTAACATTTTTCATAATGGTAGGTGTAGCTCTTGATTCAAGGAGTCCTGCTGCAAATTGAAAAATCGCAGAAATCGATTCGCAGAATCGAAAGTTTATTTCATTCTATAAATACGCAAGGTGTTCACATTCATGCCTAAGAAGTATGTGACATGAAAATCATAACTGGCAGGCACCTTAAGTTTAGAGTATTCTAATCCTGGTACCGGGTTTCTCTCCACTTTGCCTCCTCTCCCCAAGGTCCTACACAAATCCAGTACAATCACTTCATCTCTCGCGAGACGAGTACTTTCGGCCATCGTGGCAAGTGCTACCAATCAATCCACAATCTGCAAAAAAAGGTAACTAAAATTTAGTTTTCGCCCGTTTTTTCTGTGATAAGTCGATGGACATCATTTTTAGGGATGCCAACTTCATCAAAAACCATGCGAACACTCAATCTACGATCCCTGCCCAACAAAAGCTTCACTCTTTCAACATTTTCGTCACTTTTTGAGGTCTAAGGGCTTCTTGAACGTTCGGCGTCTTCAGCATCTTCTCTACCCTCCAGAAACAAAACATGTGCCACTCAAAATTAATCCATAATGGGATTATCACCATAATCTGTCTCGAGTATCTCATGAGTCTCTTTCCCGATTTTGCTCAGTTTCACGCAAATTTTGATGACGATTCCAATAATAGGTCATGGCGGAGAGCTTAACGCGGTCACGTTACATAGGTTTCGCAAACGAACGATCCGCACTCCGCAAAGGCTCGGAGCCAACTACCACCGGTCTCCAGCCTTTCTTAAGTCTCCCCTCCCTCGAACCCAGCCATAGAAACCGTATGTCCGGAAAAAAATAAGTCCAACTACTTTTGGGTCAGACCTTGTATTTAATAAATTTCCAAGCGCGTATTAAATTGCAGCGTTCACCACCCTGGATTTTTTATTCATTTTATTTCGCTCGCGTATAGGGATTCCTTATGTACTGAACATTTTCTTTACCTAAACCTTCAGGCGATAAAGAATCAGATGGGAAGACCTATAAAAAAGTCTACTCACCATGGTTTTACGATTACTACGGGGAATGCAGGTCTCTTTGGGACAACACCCTTTAGGCATCCGTCCTCTCACACGTTGAGAACTGGTCCGTCGAATCGAATACGCTTCTTAAACGAGAAACTCCACAGCCTCTGATATCGCGGTCGATTACACAACTCCGATTCGGATGGCCATCAGCGGGGGGAAGGCCTTTCCGATCGCGCCTCCCGGATTCATCTCCCGAGGGCAATTGAGAGGGGCCATCCGCTTGGAAGTGCGGGGTACCACCGATGTATATCGAAGAACGGCACCCCTCGTGTTCGCGCCAAACCGATGCTGCAATCCTTCCTCCCACCCTCAGCACCGAAAAGAGGGCCGTGCTATTGTTGCGTAATGGAGAGTCCGGTGCTCGCTGGCATTGTGTGCTGATCGGCGGGGCGCGAGGTGTTTTCATTCGGGAGGCGTCTTTGACGGGGGGGAAGGGGAACCCGCGCACGTCTTGCCAACGGCGTTGCCAGACTGGACGCCCACGCTCCGAGACCTCACTTGCGCGCATTACACACCGGCACATGTTGGTCCTATTTTATAGCCACCCGCAGCTAAGGTCATTTGCGCCCTTAGGGATGGATGGGAAAGGATGAAGGATGGAGAGAAACGCGGCGTCGACCTTAGGCCTCACTTGTCGATAGGTGTCAAGGGGTCTGCAGCTTAATGTCCCATCCGACGGACGTCGTTCTCTCACTCGAAGTGCTCTCCACAAAGCACCTCAAGTAGGGATCGGGACACCACTGAAAAATATTTGTCTCCAGGATTTGAACCAGAGGCCCTCTCGGTGTGAAGGCTGTACGTTGGCATCATCCCGATCCCCCATAATACTTTCGGGTTTACAGTACATGTAAAAACAAAACCCATTGCTTCATTCTGAATACTGAGGACTTCTCCAGGAGCTGACGGAAGTAGAATAGAACGAAACGTTGATATTTAAAAATATTCTCAATGCACGGCAGGAAGACCCGAAATATAATTTAATGAGAGAATAGTATTAGTAAGAATAAGTCGAGAAAAACAGGGGAGAAGCAATTATTAAAGCCTTAAACTTTTATGAAACACGTGCATGCTGTGAATTCTCCGTAAAATTAATGCATCCGCGCGCGAAAGGACATTTTTGGATTGTACTTTTTCTGTGTAATCACAAAGTTATTACTTGTATTTTTTCATTTCCTGCATTTACAGAGTTACTCCTAGCAACGCTGAATATACTCGTATACCGATGCGGTTATTATATTTATCCTTTATTAATATATTATTATTATTATTAGGTAATCTACCGGTTAAGGTAGGATTTTTGGATGGACACAACTATCGAATAAATATCTTGCGACCTCAAACAAAACCCAATCCAGCAACCTAATCTACATCAGGTCTCTCTTCATCTCTGTGTACTTCTTTCCTCCCTTCATCCCATCCAATATCCCTATCCTGTTCCTGCCCTTACCTCGCTTGCCCAAAATTCTCCCCTCTATCACAGTCTTCAACATTCTACTGCCACTCAATACGCCTTTCATCCATCTTTCCTGCCTCCATAGGATTTCTCCCAACAAACCCCTCTCCTCACCCACCATCCCTAGTACTTCCTCATTTGTTTTCCTTTCTCCTCTATTAAAATATACATATGTATATCTTTTATTAATCACCATGAACATTCCGTATTCTCTCAATATATTCATCTGTCTTTTTGTAATACCTTGCCAAGAGCCTCTCCAACTCACTCCCCACCCGAATTGGCATAATCTTCGTTTGTTCTCGTCCATATCCATCTTACTAGTGCCATTCTAGAGCTATTACTATTGAGTTCCTAATTTATGCTAATCCTACTTTCTCGAATGCTATTTTTAGAACCATCCAATGCTGCAAACCATATCAATACTTCCAATAATATCTCCTTTATTCTTCTACTAAGAGCTTTGGCCATTGATAACCTTCACTTCTCGATTTTTTAGCCACTACAATTCTTACCTTTATATTTTTATTAGTATGTCCATTTTAGTTCAAAAAAAAAGCACGCATGCATAAAATGATCCACCTGCTCAAATTAATTTCGGAAGGGCATATATACACGACGTGTTCAATCAGTTTAATAAGACAAAAGGAGTAACAAATGGAAGGAGATAGGTAATGGAACATTCAATGTCTTATCAATTCCAAGAGGCATCATTCACTAGCATTAGCGAGTTTTATGAATATTTAAATTAAAATACTGCGTGCATAACTACCATTGTAGTTATGTAATCTACGCTATATTTTCTATTCGATTAGAACAACTTCCAGTTACCTTGATAATGTTAAAATTTGAGAATATTGTATGTAGTGCGAAAATATTTTGCTAATTTTAAATGGGGGCGAAAATTAAATAATGATTCAATGATAATAATTAATTAAATTATGATAAAGTATCATAGTTTCAGGTGGCACTCTTGGAATGCTTCCTTGTGAATAAAATGAAAACGTGGTTCTACAAAGCCGTTTTTTGTGTCGTATTGCTAAAAAATGGTTGCATTATGTGTTAGAAACATATTACGGTTTCTATTTTACAAACTTTGATATGATTCACAAACTTTGTTGTGCTTTATATTATCAAATCGTGATTTCCTCGTCATTTAAGATTCGGGAAATATTATTTGAATACTCTCATTAGGCTGTATAAAAATAAAACAGTTTCTGGCGTAACTTGGTGGAAAATCTTCATATTGATAATATTAAAAAACAAACAACAAAATTTTTTATTCTCACTAAGACCGAGGTTTCGTTATGGCATAACATCATCAGGTAAAAATGCAAGTCAAACACAGTATATATACATATCTCTGGGCGGAGGGGAAGAGGAGGTAGGAAAGAAAGGATTGGTTGAGCTAAGAAGAGGGGGGCTAAAAGTCTATGGTTTGAGGCGGAGAAGGAGGATTGGTAATATTGACCCTTCGCTTTAAACCATAGACTTTTAGCCCCCCTCTTCCTAGCTCAACCAATCCTTTCTTTCCTACCTCCTCTTCCCCCCCGCCCCGAGATATGTATATATACGGTGCTTGATTATAGTGTTAATACACGCTACAAAATTTTCCAGTTTTCATTCTTTTAATATGGCGTTTGCCTCACCAACATTGATATATTCGCTGAATTAGGCCAGAACTTCACGACTGGAAAAATTTGCGCTCTGACTGTTTGTCACGTTTTCTACTCGTGAAGAATTTATATATCTATGTGGGGATTACTTCGCTATCTCGCTAAAGAAAGCGTTATTTAATTTTGTCCCGTCTTCTTCTTTGAGGAATGCATTTAGATAATGCCATCCCTTAATCACACCATCTTGTTTACCTGAAATGCTATAACAATTGCTATAGTTTCAATGGATACGATTGCGAGAAATTTGAGAAACTATGAACAAATCAATGTGGTTTTATTACTGAAAAAACAGCTCTAATACCATTAAATATACGAGGGAATCGAATTGTTGGGAGAAACTATGGATTTCAAAACAAGCACATTTCATTTTTCAATTTCTGTGCAGATAAACATACTTATCTAACCTTGGTGAAGGGAAATGTCGAAGTTTCATCGAGGGATCTACGCGAAGCACACATGAAATCCTATCCGCGTAACTCATGCCCTCATTTGCTTCTGCGTCATTAATCTGTCCAAAAAATGTTTGCTGTAAAGCATAGTGATTCTTTTTATCGCCGATTTTGTTTTGAGATCATTTACGCGTTCCTTTTTCTCCAACGAATGTTCTGCCTGCAATCCTTATTCAAAACAGACTGTGCAAAAAAATCCCTCCAGGTTTACGCAAGAACAATTTTGCCAGAGAGGAGTTGGGCGCGCGTGCGCTCGGAGGCCCCCCTAAGCCTCGGGGATTCGTCCCGGCAATTAAATACTCAACGCATTCGTGATTTATGACCAAACAAACGCTAAGGCCTCCGGGCTCCCTCTTTCAGATAACGAGTTGGAAACGTATTCTCTGTCCTCGTGACTTAGAGGTAACTTACGACAAGGGGATTGTTTCCATGTCATCATCTGATGAGTTATAGATGAGACATTTTAACACTTTTTGTTTCAACGGTGTATTATAATAAGTACACATAAATATTATAAGCATTAGGTATCATTTTTAAATAAAAAATTTAATTTCGTGTCCGTAACTATTGCATTATAAAGAAAATATCTTACCACTCCAAAACTGAAACCCATGTTCACCTGATTGATGTTGAAGACTACTAGGTCTGTTCCAAGAGTCGTAGGGCTGGGTAGATTTATAAAATGTATTGCCATAATTGATGCATTCACTTAAGGGTCTTCGAAGTAGAACCCTTGTGCGTCCACATACCGCTACCAGCGGATTTTCCACGACTCGTACGCCTTCTGGAAGGCAGCGTCCGGAATGCTGCCAAGCTCCCTCGTCACGGCCTGTGGTAACGCTTCCACCGGACCGTGGTGGCGTCCTTTCAGCACGGATTTTTAGGCAGGGGAAGAGGAAGAAGCCTGGTGCTGTAACGTCAGGTCTGTAGGGTGGCTCAGGCATGGTCGAGAAGCTCTTGGAAGATCCGCGTGCGAGTTTCCTTTTGTTCGACCGATAGCAAAACTTCGCACACACCTTTATCATACCCATGTTTTTGGTCACAAGTCGATGCACATCACTTTTTTGGATATAAAATCACCAGAAGTCATGCGAACCTTAACTCTGCGATCTCTGTCCAACCAAGCCTTCACTTTTGCAAGATTTTCGTCAATCTTGGAGGTCGAAGGGCGTCCTGAACGTTCGGCGTCTTCGACATCATCTCCACACTCCCGAAACAACGTGTGCCACTAAAAAACACCCAATCTATCCTTGGCGCCAGATAAACGCCTGTTCTATTGTTTTGAGCGGAGTGTCAGAGGGTGCATCCCTCCCACCCTCTGGCTCTCCACTCCAACTCATAACAACAGCACAGGTGTTTATCTGACTCCTTGATTCCTGGACTGAACCTATTAGACATTAATTACCCCGATCTTCACATATTTTAATCCCTCCTCCGCCACTTCTAAATATTTCTCTCCCAACTCTTCCCATCGCAAACCTTTCTCCACCTTCTCCTTCCATCCAGGGTCCCCGACCCCTTCTGTTAAAAACTTCTCCTCAGTTCCTTCCTTCTCTCCCTTGAGAAAGGTGGTTTGACTACCAAAAATCCGGAAACGTCTGAGTTTCTTTTCTTTCTTGTGTGTTTTTGTGTATTTTTTGTTCGCCAGTGCCATGTACAATACACGTATGTAAATATGGGCATATTTACGTGTATATCTATGAATATATGTATACGATGTCAACGTCAAAATAAACTTTGTAAATCTACATCAAAAATAAAATTAAATGCGATCCAGATTTCACTGCGGTGCAGCATGATCAGGCGTGCGGATTTACAAAGTTTTATTTTTATATTATTCTTCCTTACGCGAGTTATGAACTGGATCTGGTAATCATTACTATTAATTGACCATCCAATAATACCATAGCAAATTATATCATATAATAAATATCTTACTAAATTATAATATTGGCTATCATAACTAGTTTCAATTAATAATTTTGCAGTTGATTATTAATATTATGATTTTTTAAATCTACGAAATTCTTAGTTCTAGGAAAATCGCATTTTCCTGGCCATGTTCTTTGTTCTTAAATAACATTTTTCTTCTTCATTCTATAATGAAGTAATTTAGAGGAAATTCTGCTCATAGTATGCTGGTTGTTATATCGTCTAAAAATGTAATGTAAAACCATTTTTTTTGCCCTCACAAGCTTTTCATGAATCAATTGAATCCATGCCTTATCTGTTCGTGTAGTTGTGTCGATCCTCAGTTTGTAATAGTTTCTAAATTATTTTTCTCATATTCTCATGCCTGTATCAATGCCTACGTCATTCCTGGAATGAAGCGATTGTTAATTTGACAATTTCAAAACTATTTTGGGAGGATGTGTTATTTTAAAATTTGCCGAGGTCGTGTAGTCGTCTAAAATTAATCGCAATATACTTAGCTCTGCATCTATTTATGTCACGAACAATTTAGATCAATTTCATAATGTGATCAATATCAAGTTTTATTGGAGGGAGGTGTAACTAAAATTTCCTGGTGCCCATTAGAAGATGAAAAAATATTTTTCTTGGGTAACAAGGTGATAGCGTTCAAGGTATTCTGTGAACGTGACGTTACAGAAGGAAGATTGAAGCAATCGTGCTCTCGAGTCTTCTCTCTAGTCACTATAGAAACAGATGTGACACTGGTTACAAAACAACTCTTCAAGTTGACATTGTCGATCAATTATTTTTCTACACTTGATAAAAGGAGGTTTTTTTAGAGACATGCTTTCATCATTGGAGCTAATTAACTATCAGGCGTAAATATTTACAGAATTTTCACAAAAATATAGTATATCTGTAATTATTAATGTTAAAAGTATTGTATAAATAATATAAGTAATCTCTCTATCCTTTTTGCATATAAAAATATCAAACCACTCTAATGGTATACTATGGGATACAAGCATTATTGGGAATGAGAGTCCATAGAGACTAACATGTTGAGGCCGAGCCACCCAAGGCACGGCGAGTCAGAGTTGACGTACTCTTCGAGTACGTTAACTCTGACTCGCTAAACTGAAACCTTCCTGTGTGGGAGATGTCGGATTCATTCAGATGAATGGAAATCCCGGCGTATCTCCGAAGTTTTATTTTAATGCTGTCCGCATCAGGCCTTGATCTACCAAAATCTTCTCCGTGTAGTTGGCTAGATCGTATATATCAGTCAACGGAAGTCCAGAGGTCACATAAGCAGTGAGACGTCACAGTGGCAGTCCTTGTTCGGTGCTGAAGGGAGTTAGTCATGCCCCCGGCATCATCCGCAGGTCAATGCCTCTGTAGGCCTTAAAATAGCAGTTTTAATGGATATTAATAGATGACTCAGTTGAAAGTTATTGTGGATGCACCTCCTGCGCTCCTTTGAATTTGTTTGAGGTGTGTAAACCATTGTGTTTAAAGTTGGCTGTAACTTCGTGGACTGTTGCGTAACGCGCACGACTACGAATACCTGTGACATGTCCGGTATTTAGTTTTAGCCTCTTATTCCTCTAAAACCCCTAAACTTTCGAAGTTTAGTAGGACGCCTCGGTTGCTTAACTGACTAAGGCACTCGGCTAGACATCGAGGGATCCAGGTTCCAATCCCGGTCAAGGCGAATGATTTTCACCCTTTGAAATTTCTGCATGTTATCCCTAAAAGTGGAGAATAATGAAAAAATACTTTAAAATGGCATCCAAATGAGAGACTTTAAAGATGCTCATTTGAAAGAGAGTATTGAAGAATAAAGTAAACATGAAGATGCCCATAAGCGATGTTTATGAGTGAGACCCCACTGACCTTGGAGAAAACTTAGTCGGTAAAAATGAAATTACCTTAGTGACTGATCAGTCTGACGTCCTTTGGGAAATATGGAAAATATATAATAATGAACGACATGATCATTCTTCTTATTATAATTATTATCAGCACTACTCTTATGATAGCGCATGGATAGTTCTACTAATTATAAAAATACATTTCTACTGAACCAACGTTCAAGTGCCAACATAAATCCCCATGTCTTCAACAAAGATGTGACACATAGTGTTCCATGTTACAGAAATATCATTAAGCAAATTGACCGGTGTTGTAACATGGAAACAATATTAAAAACTCATTTACGTGAAATTAAAATGATAGCCGAAAATACTTCAGAAGGTACGTAATAATAAATTGTGTTACTTTCCTGACGAATTATTTTTTCCGTGAATATCGGGTTTTCTACAATGAAATTAGCAGGACGCAAATATTACCGTTATCACGTCATGAGAAGTATTGGGATACTTCCTGAATAACAAAAAAGTAGCTCCGTTGGCAATTCTATCAAAGTAAAGACAGGCCACAATGGGCCGTCAGTGATAAAGATCTAGTAAACGAGAGATGGTCAGGAGCACTGTAAACCTATGTTACCTTATGGCAACATTGGGCCAGAAAGGGTTTGTTTTTCCAGTATTATCAATATAAACATGTTGTAAATACTCTACGGAGTATAATAATAATTCCAAACATAAAAATACATTAGCTCAAAGGCAAAAACAATTGGAAAATGTTGGCCTATTTACATGATAAAAATCGTGTGAACGTTCTTCCGCGAACCTTCTTCCACCAGAGTAATGGCAATTCTAGCGGAGTAATTTCTAGAAGAAATTGAGTTTCAGAAAAACTGGAACACAAAGGAGCAACTAGAGACCTAGATTTATTTATTGAGAAGAATGGGCAATGGACAATGTTCATTAACCGCTTTGTATATTTGCAGAAAGCTTTCCATAGTTACCTCCTGGAATAGTAATGATATTCTAAAGAGTGTATAATTATGGGAACAACGACACAAGATATCCGTGCCCTGTGGAAATTAGACAATAGTAGGACCACTATTAAAAAGGAAAAAAATACAGGAATGAATAAGAAAATAATGCACTTTCATTTATTTCTCCAATAGAATCCGTGGTTAGACCAAATATTAAATAAAAAACGCGGCAGGATTTTGTGTCGACGATGGAAAAATCAACATGTTGCGTTTTATCGATGGACTCACCAGTCGAACAAAAATAATGGTCAGCGTCAGAATGTTATAAGTCGACAAAAATATATAATTAGACAATTAAAAAGCAGAAGTGGACTCATTTTATTACTTGAGAAACAGAATCATAACCAATATGAAAAGTAAAAAAAACACTGCAGTTAACATTTAAGCCAAAAGACGTTCTAATACTTTAGAGATGTGCCATGGATACTGGCATAAGAAAAATAAAGATATTGAATGAAACGGAAAGGCAGGCCTACTATGAAATGATGAAGATTGGATAAAATAATTAAGGAAGAAGAGTTTGGAATATTGGGAGAAGAAAGAAATTTATGGAAACCGAAAATAAAATTTACAGATGAATAGGATACATTTTGAGACTATGTGACTTGCTGAAGATAGAAGGAAATTACAACTGGAAAAATTACAAAAATAAACCCTGGGTAAAGTAAATGCATGAAAATATACTCACCTCACCGGGAGGCATACATCCGAAGAAGTATGTAGATATGCACATTTTTGCAGATGAAAAAGTAGATCGAGAATGGATTCTGTATCTAAAAATTGCTGGATTCATGATAACAAAGCTAAATCATGCCATTGTTGCAAGGATTACTCATATTTATGCAAAAATGTTTGAAATGGTTTCTGTTCCATGCCATTTAATATCTATATGGAGGTCTCGTTATTCGAAAGGTGATGATGGGGTGAGAAAATGATGTAATATTGTTATGTTTTTCGACAACATTTTTAGGGTAGTCATATTTTCTGCCTCTTCCCATGCCAAAATAAAGTCTTTCTTCTCCCTCGTGTCAACCTGCCATTTGTGCCACAGGACTTGTACCACGATGACCAGCTGCCCATTTTGAGGAGTTAAAGGAAATAGAAGCTCTTCCTTTTGGAAGGAAGAAACCCCATCCCAAGCTGTTCGCGACCACTATTTGGCTACGCATCGGCCGTTGAAGTCTCCGCTCACGCGTACATTCGAGCGTCCCACTCCCCGTGGAGTTCTCCCAGGAGAGGAAATGGAGAGTGTGACCTCGATGTCTGACGCGCCGTGGATCACGAGAAAGGAAGAGAAACAGAGGCGAATAGAGGACGAATATATCCTCGGAGACATCATTGGCAGGTGAGTACGGTAAACACTTGTTAGGTAACGTCTCGCCGGGAAAAATGATTGGATATACTAGTTACTCAATTCAGATCTATGCACAGCCTACGGCGATTTTTTTCGCTGTGCTACCAGTAAATAATGGGGTAAAAACCGCGATACCAAGTATTTACGTCATTGCTTCACTTTCACCAATCATAACGATATAAAAGATTTATTTGTATTATATGAAAAAGGAAAATTTAAGTTTTATATCTCTCCTTCTAATGCCTAACTGCAAAATGTGACGTTCAGAGTAATAACCACCCTTGGAATAGAATAATTCATGCGTAGAGAGACAGAAAAGCATTTAGAGGTGCGTTATAGTCCTAGAGCATTTACTTTGTGAACCGCATATTAAATTGATTTTGCAATAGCATTCGCTCCCAAGTGCTTAATGCGATTCTTGGAAAATTCTTGGTATATCAAAACATGAAGTGACTGACGCTTCTTGAATGCTAACATACACAAAATCTACGTACACGAGTTTGTCATAACTATGGAAAAACCTTTACAAAGACTTAGATTGTACAGTAGTTGAATTACTATAATTATAATATCTATGGACGGTTCATGTCTTAACATTTTACTACAAGTCATTGAGAAAAAAATACAAACATTTTAATGGTTGTAGATTATAAATGTTAATTCAATAATCTAATAACATAAATACATTGATGAGATAGTAAATTGGTACAAACTATGTCCGATCGTAGTTTTTGCTGTAATTAGTAGTTTAGAGGAAAGAGCTCAGGTAAATATGATACACCAAAATGCTGACCTTTTCATATTAGCATCAACATCATGGATATGGAAATTATTCATACTATTATTTCAGTAGATAATTTGACTTCAATGCTTATGTACGCATTAAGTTTATCCGCCATCCAAAAATATTTAAACTTACTCTGAAAAGCGAAATGTCAAGGACTCCGAAAGCATTAACCTGGATGAGCGAACTCCAAATACTTGGTAGGAGTAGAATAAGTGAGTGGCTAATGTTTTCATTTTCGCTTTTCAGGTTTATTCTCGACAAGAGACCTTTTGGAGCTCATTCATCCTTGTAGCTAGTAAACTGGAAAAACATGCATTGAGGACAGGGATTGTTAATTTGTTCTTTCCTACTTGTGTGCTCTTAAAAAGTTGTAATAGTATTTTTTACTACTCTGGCGATGACGACAGACGAATAAAACCATCCAAATAAAGAAAATATCTGCATACGCTTCCATATTTCTCACGTTTATTCCTTACTTCTACAGCTCTTTACAGATAATGGACAGTACTTCAAAACATATACACAGCGCGCTGAATTATGTATATTATACTACTTTTGAATTATTTTATGAGTTCAAGTACATATCTAAGCATAGCCTACATCTGAATTTCCTTCTACGAAATCTTATTTTTTAAATTAGCAATGCTAAAAAATCTTTTACAAAGACGCATTATCATTACATATCTATAAATATATTGCCATGACAGTTTCTCTAAATATTATGGCTTTTTGGAAAATGAACAAATAATTATTATTCTCATACTACGATTACTACTTTATTTTCTTAGAAGAGTTTCACTCTTCTAAGAAAATAAAGCAGTCTCTTTAATAATAATAAGGCCTGCAAACATTAGCAGGCAATAAAAAAGAGATGCCGCTTCTAGGGGACCATCAGAAACCCATATCCTCTATTCATTCGAAAGTTAAATCACGCGGTTTGGCTCGCCGGGTGCTCAGACGAAAGCGTTGCCTTAGAATGCATTATACGTCGCGGTTCTATATACACTTCCTTTAAGTGGATATGAAACTGCAATACATTTTAAAGAAGTTTTCGAAGCATATTTTCTCAAAGAGATTCCATGAAAGCCTCTTTAAAGCCAATGACTTAAAATCGAGCTTTATACCTTGAAATTTTTAATAGCAGCGCTACCAAACTACGGTGACGTTAGTGAATCTCTAGCCTCCATTGTTCACGTTTCTGCGAATAGCAGTGAAAATGGCGCCTATATTGAAATATTTTCGGAATTTATTGTTACGTGTTTCAGAATAAATTAGAGCGATCTATTTTATTCGGCCCAAGATTATTTGTGCAATTTAAATAATAAATATGTTTAAGAATTAATTTTGGATGTGCATGATTGAGTAAAACTTAAAGTTTCGTGGTTAATGTGTGCGCTCCTTAGAATCTCGATTAGCCACATTGCCATTATGTTTCCCAAGGTCCGAACCACCAGATAACAAAAAATCCCGAAGCGGGATTCGAACCCGGAATGTTAAGATTTTCAGACGAAAGCGTTAACCCAGCCGAAAAATAAACAATTTGTTGATTGATTTTTACGAGTGATTTGTAATACTTCCTTTCTGAGAGTAAAGCTACTAACTAAACTAGTAACGATGATTCTACTTTCACAGAATGACATAAATTTCATCCTAATGTTAAATACATTTCAACATTATAAGTGATTGCATTAATTATTATTACTTTGAACCTAGTAAATTTTAATAATAGTTCGTATTTTGCTCAAATGATGAAAGTTATTTTAAACATAAATCTAGTCTTGCGATTGAAAATGACAAAATTGCACTCATGCTACTCACAACGACATTTGAGAAGTTTTGGCTAATTTTTGAGATTGCTTGCACAAAAATATTAACATAATCCTCACCTTTTCCGCCACAAAGGGCTCTTACATTTGCCTCTCATTTTGAGAATTCCACGGTAAAAATGAGGCAAGAAACCCGCGAGGTCGACCGGAAATGGTGAAATAGATATTGGGAATGATAAACAACTAAATAAACAGTCCTAAGGATATAATATTATTGTATTTCCTTTTTTTCTCCTCCTTTCAGGGGCACCACGTCAACAATCTATTGCTGCCTCCACAGAGGGAGGACAGAATGGGCCTGCAAAGTTATTCGCAAGGTAAGCTGGTCAGTCGCCCAACCACTGATAGAATATTTGCATTGACCGCATGATCATGCTATAGATTTATTTCCTTAACACACAATAGTCATTATCACTGGTCCTTCGCCATTTTTATAATTTGGGGCTATTTAAACACAACATCATTGAATTGAGTGGCGCTGTGCGCTTTGACTTATGCCCATACTTACGGTTATGGTTTGAAATTAATTAACAAGTATTTTTCTGTGGAATTATAACTTTAGCTTGAAACAAATTGAAACTAAAACCTAAATTTTGTCGTGTAATTTAGATGAAATTTTGACAAAAGTTTGCCCTATTTTTATGGGAACAGTTTGCAAAACTTGCTTCACAAGTTATATTCAAACGCGCGCATTATGCAAGTGATAACATACATTGTTTGTATAAAAAGTATCGGGAAACTCTCGAAGACAAATTTATTTCAGATATTGCTTCAACTCCTCTTGAGTTTTCAAAGTACATCCCAAAAGCATCGACATACTTTTGCCACTATTCTACGATCCGAAGGCTTCCGGGGATCGATATGGTACGGTGGCTATCGTACTAGCTTCCCATCTAGAGGGACCGGGTTCGAATACCGGCGGCGTTGAATATTTTTCAGCGGTATCTTGATCTCTACTTGAAGTGCTTTGTGAAGAGTACTTTGAGTGAGTACGCCGTCCATCGGATGGGACTTTAAGCTGCGGACCCCTTGGCGCCTTTCGTTAAGAGTAGGCTAATGCCGACGCCGGGTTTCTTTCCACCCTTCCGTCTCTTCCTGTCCATCCCTATGGGCGCAAATGACCTTAGCTGTCGGTCGCCTCCCCTAAATGCTACTACTCGAAGGCTTCCTCGGATTCCGGAAGTTCCTTAAGGGTACGCGTGCAAGCTTCTTTGACGGTACTTATGGTGGTGTCCTCTGAGGGAGGGAAGATTTCCCTTTTGGGAAGAGGAATTAGTTAACACTTGGCACTATTTTTAAATGCCAAGTCAGGACTATAAGGGGAATCGTCGCGATGCCGTTGTAGGTTTTCGCAAGCAGACACTTGGCGCCAGATCGTTCGTCAACACGATCTGTGATCATGCGCACACATAACCGACGGTCTGAATTCAGCACTTCACTCACACGTCAGGATAAAATTTTTACCGATACTTTTTATACAAACCTTGTAGGCGTAATCAGAATGGATATTCATCGTATTTGAAAGGTAATATTATCTCCTTCTGAGCATTAGAATATGTAGGTTCTTTAGTGTTTTGTTATCTGGAAAGCCAACTGCAACCTTGGACTCTCATATTCTCTTTTATTAATTTTAGTTAATCGGTCTCTTTGTGTGCATATTTTGAGATCCCTTCGTATCGTAGTCTGAAAAATAAATGTGATTGCTTTTGACTGCTCTCTATCCGATCACGTTTTGTGATTATCCATAGTAGGCATTGCTAAAGCACAGTCTTTTCATGCTCAAAGTACATCTACGTACTAAAAAACCACCATAGGTAAGTCATATGTGAATATTAGTTACATGATACTCTGCAAGTCAACGCCAAGGTGTATGGCAGGATTGTATCAAACCAGCCATGCGCAGTGCGAGAATAGTTGCGGTCATGAAAGACTGGTAGTAACAAAAAACGTATGTCATATTAATCAAAGTGAAAGTTTGTGCAAAAATCGTGGTTAAAGGGTCATTAGTAGTGGTACGAGGAAGATCAAGCAAGCACATTGGAGTGATAATGAATGAATATACTAGTACGAACAAGGTCTGACCCACAAGCAGTAGGACTTATTCTTTTCCTGGATAGACGGACAGACGGTCGGAGGGAGGGGAGTCTTAGGAAAGGCTGGGGCCGGTGGTAGATGGCTCCGTGTCTTTGCGGAGTGCGGATCATTCGTTTGCGAAACCTCTGTAACGTGACCTCGTTAAGCTCTCCGTCATAACCGGAAATTGGAACACCGCTACGTCATCAAATTTTGCGTGAAGTTGCGAAAAACTGGGAAAGAGACTCATTAGGTACTCGAGACAGATTATGGTGATAATTTCATCGTGCATCGGCTGATTTTGGGTGGCACATGTTGTTTCTGGAGGGTAGAGAAGATGCTGAAGATATCGAAAGTTCAGGACGCCCTTTGACCTCAAAAAGTGACGAAAATGTTGAAAGAGTGAAGCTTTTGTTGGGCAGGGATCGTAGACTAAGTGTTTGCATGGTTTTTGATGAACTAAGTATCCATAAAAGTGATATGTATCGAATTGTGGCCGAAAACACAGGTATGAGAAAGATGTGTGCGAAGTTGGTGCCGCGAGTGCTCTCGGACGAACGAAAGGAAACTCGCACGCGGATCTTCCAAAAGCTTCTCGACCATGCCTCAGCCACTTTAAAGCCCTGACGTTGGATCACAAGACTTCTCCCTCTTGCCCCACCTCAAATCCGTAAAAAAAACTGAAAGGACGTCACCACGGCTTGGTGGAAGCATTAAAACAGGCCGTGACGGGGGAGCTTAGTAGCATTCCGGGCGCCGCCTTCCAGAAGGCGTACGAGTCGTGGAAAACCCGCTGGCAGCGGTGCGTGGACGCACAAGGGTGCTACTTCGAATACTTTTTCGTGAATCTATCAACTAAAGTGAGAAAATTTTATTAATCGACTCAGTTCTACAGCTTTTGGAACAGACCTTGTATGTACTGATCATAAAATACGATATTTTCCATGCTTTCTGTAAGAGCGAATAGGAAACTAATTCTGAGCACAGTAGCATATAAATCAATATTTTTTGTGATCATTAGCTTTTTTGGAGCACCGCATTTATGAAAAGATGCAACGGTATGTAAACTGTGGGCTTAATTGCTGAATGTTGACACACATTTTGAGGGCTGTCTCGCATGAGATGTTCGCGCTGTGGACCAGGAACTCTTATAACGCGTCGCGGGAGCGGAGGTGAGAAAGATTCATGCTCCGTTCGTATGGCAATCGCTCCTCTGGACTGTGGGTGGGTGGAAGTCCACGCACACACACACACACACGTGGCCCCCACAGGTGTCTCTCGAGGAGTTCAACCCCTCCCCCCACTCTCACCACCACTCACTCACCTCACCCCCTTCGCGTTTTGCAATGAACTGAGTGAATGAAAGAAAGAGAGAAAGTGGTTACTGGGGCGACCGGTTCGTCGCGATCCATTATCTATCTCACTCCTCCCCCACCCTCCCTTCCACCTCGTTTACCCCCTCCCCGACACTGCGCTGCCCTCCCCGTTCTCCTCTCCCCCATCAGACTCATTGCAATATGATGCCGTCCATCCAATTTCATTGTTAAGGAGTTCTCTCTCGCCATGAGTACTAGGCGCGAATTATGCGCCTAGATGCGATTGGGGTCAGCGGCGTCCGTCTTTGGAGGTGGGCCCAAGAGAGCCCCGGGGGTCCCGCGGCCAAGTCACTCCCCCCATTCCTTAGAGAAAATAGGGGCGCTTAATCTCGTTTGCCAGGAATCCAACCGAGGAAATATTGGGAGTTACAACGCAAATTTATCGCAGTGCCTCATTTCATCTACCGATTTGTTTGTTCTTACATTTATCATCTCCGTCGTCTCCCTCTTTAAGGTCAATGAGTGGTTTTCGAGCAAGGAGCTATAATGACACCACAAGGATGCCAGCATGACACGAAAATTTAAGGTCGCTGTGAAATGCATGTTACGATGAACAGCAACATAAAACTTCTTAAATGTCAAATTAGTAGCACGAAAAATGAAACAAATGTTGAAACTAGATACTAAGAGCAACTAATTAATACACATTATATATCATGTTTAAATACAAAAACACAAGTTAAGCGTTTTTAAAATTATATGCGGGAACAAGGGTGCAATCAAGAAACAATTAACTATTTGTGAAAGTCACAATAGGAAATTATTTCATTTGAAACATTACGTGCAAAACGCCACGAGGGCACGTGGTTAGATTACGCTGTCCGTTGAAAGGGACGTTCAATTGTGGACCCCTTAGCGCCTTTCGTTAAGAGTAGGCTAACGCCGACGCATAGCTTATTTCCACCCTTCATCCTGTCCATCCCTAATGGCGCAAATGATCTCAGCTGTCGGTCGCCTCCCCTAAAAACTACTGCTACTCTTTGTATCGAAGCTAACCTTGGTATTGATTAGTTACTGTGGCATGCATGCATATAAAGACACACCTACAACCACGAGGAGGGTTCAGTTTTGCGACCAAATATAAAGATTCAAAGGTGATGGAGTGGATGGAATAAGAGCACCTTAACGGATATCCTGTGCCAACGCACAAACATATTTAGTCGACAAACAAGACGTGCGCAAAATATTTTATCTTTCCCCTAACGTGTCGGTCTGGGTCCTATCAACGTCTCCACGGGGCAATGAGCGTGGTCATCGTTTGATTTGTTTCCTCGCCCACTCACTCGTCGTGAAGGACTTGACAAGTGGGTGGGATTGTGGGGGACGCCCGGGGAAGGGCGGGCGATACAGAGATTTCGGCCTCAATTTCCCAAAGAGCGTTCAAACTGCCGAAGGGCACGAAGTCTTTTAAGAGCCCCCTTTCCGCTGACAGATCAGGGATCGGGACTGGCGCGAGCAGGCTGTCCTCGCCCCGTATTTATTCACAATTACTCTTACACCGAGTAACGGCTCGCGCTCAACGGTCCTTGAGAATTATCGCATATACTCGCGTACATCTTGAACCTTGATTTTTCCTGTGGAATTCGGAAAAAATCGTCACAGATGACTCTGACTCACAATGAGTCTCCATACAACTGTCTCTATTGATACTCGCGCGCCTCGAAAGTCTCCAACCGGCTTAAAATCCCTCTCGACGTTAACCTTGTCCAGACAATCTGCTACTCCACAGTATCCAAAATTTGCCTCGCGGCTACATGGAAAGGCGTGAACTGGCGTCAAGGGTAAACTTTAAATGGAAAAGAACAAGCCAAACCTCATGAGTGATAATTCTGTAATCACTTATTTTGACTTTCTACGCGGTGCTGTTTGCGAATACAGAGTGGCTTGGTATTCAAAATTAAAATATTTTCATTTTTTTACACACAGGGGATCGGGATAGTGTAGAGGCTAACGTGTAGGCTTCCCACCGAGTGGACTCGGGTTCAAATCCTGGAGACAACAAATATTTTTTGACAAGAGTAGGCTAATGCCGATGTCGGGTTTCTCTCTAGCCTTCCTTTCCCGGGATCCCGCCTGAATTCAGCGGAATTCTCCCTTTTTGCCATACACCTCATAGTTGCCATTGAGGATTGATGAGAGTGACTCACGAGCTGAAAGTTGTCCTTGGTAGAAAATGGGAGAGTAATTTCGCAGTGGAAAACAGGAGTGTGGGAAAGACTCATGAATTACAAAAAACTAACATGAACGCCGAGTTCTTCAATGATAATATCAAAGGGCGAATGATATTCGAGCTCTTGTATTAATCTGACCGGAAAGTACGACCATGAAATATATTCAGTGACAGAACGCAATATGCCAACAATTTTAGTGGCGCAAGTCAACGCATATTTTTTTTATGTGTAAGTCACAAGTTTCTTTTATATCTCCAACGACTTGAGATTTTATTTTCCTCGTAGCAAAGAAAAGGCACTAGACCAACGCACTGCATTTTGCCTTGGTTGGCCACGGGTCGGGGGAAAGAAGTTTACTTTCTTGATCACCAAGATCTGAATAAATGTTATGAAATATCTCTCCGAGCCCCATGCATACTGTAGCTGAGGATGGGGTGGTTTACCGTTACAAACACCCTACAAAAAATTATTTTCTTTAGAAAACTTGTTACCAATGTTTTATGGCGTCTAAAATGCTATTACCGAAGGAAACCATATAATTTATCATTGTATGGAATGATTCAAAATACTATAATTGCCTATGTAGTGAATCGGCGTGTATTTTGCTTACATAATTCTGTGTGGAATACTAACCGGTAATATGTGTCTGAATTGCCTGCCCTCCTCTGTCCTCTGCCTGTAATATGTGTCTGCATGTGTGCCTGCCCTCTTTTAATGCATTTTCCTATCCTCTTTGTATAGGTACAGGAACAACTACCAACCATTTAATGCTCGTAATATGTGTAGGCATGTTGCATGATTGGTGTTCGGTCGCCCCGTTTCCACGCGGTTTAAGGTGGACAACGGGGTGCTATGTGCATTAAGAAATAGAGGAAATACATGCAGAATGGCGGGTGACCTACCACCCCCTGCCACACGTCCTTGCGTCGGCTTGCGGGGTATTACGTAGACGTAGAATACAGGAAAATGTAGCGGAAAATGCCCTCATCGTCATACCTTTTCGCGACTTTTGTCAAACTGATATCCTTATCCACCTCATATTTGTGTCCACAAGCGTCAAATTATTTGACTATAGCGGATTCCGAATAAACTCTGTGATGCATTGCCACTTCATGTGCACTCGTAAATCTACCAAGCTACGATTTCAGAGCAGCAACTGATTGTATACACTAAATCTAATGAATTATAATATCGGGGGCATATTAGAAACGTAATCCTGCTGTTAGATTTACTGAAACATTTTACAGCAAAAATGCTTACTTGTTTGTAGCTGTAGCAATACATAGATTCGAAATACAAATATTTTATATTCTTTTCTTTAGGATAACCTCTCAAGCTGAAGGTCTGAACTGGCAACGTCAAATGCTATATTTGCAACTCGGGTGGCAGAAACATTGCGCGAGTTGTAACATTGCCTGCGTATTTTCCACGATGGATGATGATTATCTATTCACATATAATTGTTGCTTTGATTTAATTAGCAACCAAAATAATCCTACAGTGATAATAAAACTAAAGAAGGGAATAAAATAAATATGCTCCATTCCATAGACGGCTTTGCAATTGTAGCTAAGAATCTAGAAGCCCTGTAGAAATTCTTGAGCACCACAAACGAATTACCCGAGGTATATAACATAAAAACTATATAAAGGCAATTTAAATCCAGATGAGGTAGCTGAATGAAGGCAATGGGCCATTAGACTAGAGCAAGAGATATATTTACCTTTCGTCGGAGATAAAATAACTTGAAATTGCTTTTAAAATGTGAGTTCTCAATTATTCATAGGGTTTTAGGTAAAATGTGTTTTTATTTGAGCATACTTATATCAACGTGAGTTACATTTTTCCATTAATTAGAGTCTGAAACAATTACTTATTAGAAATAAAAGGAACGGACATCAAGCGGTAAATTATTCAAACAGAGAAAGCCTTAAACGCTATAAGGGAAATAAAAATGCCCAAAGCAGACACCGTGATCTACCAGTAAGCAGTGGAAATGTAAATGAATTCGTGCGGAGCGTGGCGTTCACATATGCATACAAGGTTTGCAAGCTTCTTTGACGGCAATTAGGGTCCCATGGTGGTGTATTTTGAGGGAAGACTTCACTCTTGGGAATAGGGAATAGTTTTTTGGTGCCAAGTCGGGACTGTAAGGGGGTTGGGGAATCGTGGCGATGCCGTAGCAAAAGTAGGTCGGATATAGTATGTCGAGTTTCCCGGGATATTGAAATCCTTGATGGACGATTTTAGCGCAGATCTTTCCCATCGCCAAATTTTAAGTGGTAACAGAGTGCACTGTCATCTAATCAATGCCAATACGATCGGCGATCATGAGCGCACTTAACCGACGGTCTGAATTCAGATCTTCACGCACACGCCAGGAAAAAATTGTAACCGATACTTTTCATGCAAACCTTGTCGAATAGCCATTTTGTAAAAGAAGACCAGAGAAGGATGGAAGCCTTTAAACCTGTAGCTGTAGAAGATTCACGAGATAAAGTGGGAGAGTACGAAGCATACAGAAGAATAGAAAAGGAAAAGGTAATAACGAGTTACGTACGTATATTAGAGGAGAATCGGATGGTTTGGGCACTACTTGAGAAATAATGGTTATGTTAGGAAAGTAATAAAAGAGAAAATGCGAGAAAAAGTCCCAATATGAAGGGCACGGGCCAAATTTCTTACGTATGCCAATGGATGAGGGATGTTGGCTGGAAGAGCAATTGGGTCGCGAAAGGGTACTAGATTACGAAAAGATAGTGGAGACCAGTAGTGGACCAATCTTCCGAATGAAATACTGATGATGATGAGGACTTTAAAGAAGCCAAATGACTATACGAAATACGCTCATATCAATCAACCGTACAATATGCTAATTTATTGACTATATGGAATTAAGTAGAAAAATAAGGCTAAAATAAAATAATGTTAACCTGATAAGATCCTCTCAAAGAGATTTCATAAAAAATGCTTGCTTTTATGCAGTGTGGGAAGTCCGGGCACAGAAGGGGTGTGAAAATGGCGGTGAAGAAGAATTGAATTGGAGATGAAATGGACAGGAAGACTGAGTGGTGAAGAAATCCTTCCGTATGGAGAAAGACAATTTATGGGAGGCTCTGACAACATGACTAATTGGACTCTCTCCGAAGCACAGTAGCTTGCTGAAGGGCGTCATGGGGACGGGGGGGATGGAGGGGAAGAAAGACAGGGAGAGGTCACGGGCGTGCAACGGCAATATAATGTGACGGGATAAATTAGAAATTGACTTCTAAGTTACGTAGAGAGAGAGGCGACCAATACAGGATGCGTTCCAAAAGTAATCCCATTATTTTTTTAAAGTAATTTTTTGAACAGATTTGCATAAACACTTGAAATTCTTCTAATTACTGTCCTTGGGCCTCTACACATTTTTCCAGCGCCTCTACCATGACCGGTATGAGCCCTGGAATGTGTGTCTTCGGGGACCTCTCGCAAAGTCTTCGTAACGGATGATTGGATCTCTTCCATGGACGAAAAACTGGTTCCTTTAAGGGCTCCCTTAATTCGAGGGAACAAAAACAAATCCACTGAGGTGACATCAGGACTATAGGGGGTGGGGGGCAGCATTGGCACCTGGTGTTTGGCCAGGAACTCGCGGACTCGTAGCGCGTTGTGGCAAACACCTTGGGCACGAAGTTGGCGCACACTTTCCTCATTGCTAAATCTTCAGTAACAATGCAAAACACAACAGTAGACGACAATTTCAGGTCATTGGCAACCATCTTGATACTCAATCGACGGTCAGAGTTCAACAATTGTCGAATACGAGCCACATTGTTGTCGTTTTTGCTGGTTCATCGGCCACCCAGAGTGTTGTTCGTCATGAACCTCTTCCCGGCCATCCTTAAAGGTCTTTATACACCTCGAAACTCGTGAGTATGACAGAGCAGAGTCCCCGTAAGCCTCACAAATCAATTTGTTAGTCTCCTCAAGTGATTTTTTCAGTCTTAGAATTCGTGTAACGTTGCCCGATCGTCGTTTCCATTTTTTCGTGACACGGTCGGCGCGCAGAGATTTACAATAACTGACATCCTGCCTCTTCCACAGCTTGGAGAGCACTGAGATTAATTTCGCGACAAAGATCAGCGTTCTCCTCACCTATTCCAAGTGGTTTGATTCTACTCCAACCAATAGGAGCGGCGCGGAAAATTCAATTGCATTACTTTTATAACGCACCCTGTAAAAAGGGGACCACAGAACCCAATCCTACTGACGTTTACCTAATTTGAAATTTTTTATCATTTATGCGATTATGAAATAGTCTACCTATCTCTTGGATGAATTTCGATGGACCTCTGAAAACTATTAGCAAAAATCAAGCTATTAGCAGTGGTCTTTTAAATGCATGTCCGTAGCACTGCCAAACACAAATATCTACCTTGGGCCTCACTGTGAGTCATTCTTCGGCAACGCATTTTTTTCATTTCGTTTAAAACGCCTATCTTTTTCCTCCCTCCTTTGCGCCCATCAAAAAATCTCCCTATCATAACGGCCATCGCCATCATACGACCCTTGAATATATTTTGTTTACAGAGATAACTCAGAGAATAAAATCATGAGGACATAGCAGCTTTATCAGACGACATAAATGCTATACGAGCACAATACTGTAACGATGCCCCAGCCTCTATATTCACCAGATATGGCTCCATGTGACTTTTTCCTATTTCCAAAAATTAAGAGAACCTTGAAGTACCGTCGTTTTACAGCCGTAGATGACATTAAAAGCGCATCGCTGAAAGAACTAAGGGCTATCTCCAAGATCGAGTTTGAGAAGTGTTTTGGGGATTGGAAGAAGCGCTGGCACAAGTGCATAATCTCCAATGGGGACCACTTTGAAGGTGACAACATCAACGAATAAGAATAAATATAAATATTATTGTTCGAAAAAATACTAAATTTTCCGTTAATTTTTGAACACACCTCGTACAACGCTGCCGCGACACTTGGAAATTAGGATTAAACTTAAAAAGATCCGTAGCCCTAGCCGTAGGAAAAAAAGGAATTCACACCCGAACACCTACTGCTTTAGAGAACACTGAAACGGGATACGTAGACTCAATTAAATACCCAGGCGTTACCCTCACTCAAGACCTCTCCTGGGTGAAACACATACGGGGAATATGTGGACAAGCTCCCAAAAAAATTAGAATTTATTAGAAGAGTATTTGGTAAATGTGATGAAAAGGTGAAAGAGAAATATTATCTTTCGCTGGTTAGGTCTCATTTAAAATATGCTGCAAGTAAATGGGATCGTGACGAAGTCGGATCAATTGCCGAATTGGATCGAGTGCAGCATAGAGAAGTTAGGTTTGTAAAATGTTGTTATGGTAAACTTAGTAGCGTATACAAAATATTAAAGCAGGTTGGCTGGGAATCACTCACGGAGCGAAGGTTAACTCAAAGATTGAAGCTTTTGCATAAATTGGTAGGATGTCTCTTTAGCAGTGATGCTGAAAACATATTATTCCCCCATTGTACTTCGGTAGGAGAGATAATGTCAATAAAATTAGAGAAATTAAGGGTGAAACAGATAGATTTCAGATGTCATTTTTTACACGAACGATAAGGGATAAGTTAGGGTCATATTCGGGTCAAAATTAGTCTGGCGTGTATTTACCCCCTGCCACACACCCTAGTGGTGGCTTGCAGGGTACTAAAAAATTCTTGTCCGCCCATTTTTTCCCTCACCTTCGCCTTCATATAAACCTAACACCTTCCTCAGTTTCCATAAAAATTTTTGAGTGGCTCCATTTGTCATCTCACTATTTTCGCACCCACTTTACATTCCAATGAATCCTCATTCTCTCCTCATTAGACAACGTTACTCTGAGGATGAAGCACTGAATCTTTTGAGATACAATATTTGCAACAGGATTTAAGATTTCACCATTCACCGCAACCTTAACGAGAGAAAAGCTGCTCCATTAAACAGCGTCACATTACCGAAGCGGGATTCGAACCTGTGGAGGTTGAGCCAATGAGGGCGCAACTTATTATCTTGTACGGAATTTGGAGCCATTAATGTCTTAAAAATTACGGCAGGTAGGAAAACTTCACTTAAGTGGAAATAAAATTTATTTCTAGGTGTTCCAATGACCCATTTCGGAACAACACCGTAAAAGTTTAAGGAACAGGTTGTAAAGCCCATGAGCTTGATTAAAATTGACTAATTAAATTCATGAGAAACTAAAGATGACGTGTTAATAGTATAAAGAACGACGCTTATTAGTAAAACTACGACAAAAATAAAATCATATGTAAATAACATTACAAATTGCACAGTCGAGGATAATTGAAGGGATAGTGTCAGAGTGACATATACTCGTATAGCGGAGGGAGAGAGAGTGAGTCAAACGTGGGGTAGACATAGTAATGAATGGGAAACTGGGGAGAATGGTAGTGGAACAAGTGACTGAGAGAATATTATTAGTTTAAATACGAGAGGGCCCGGTTTATAGCGTGGAAACCCAAGTTTACGAGTCACAAGCAATCATAGTGAGTAAGACGTGGGTAAGGTCCCTGTATAGGATCAGTTAGACGAAATGATTACGGATGCAGTTGGAAGAAAACACCAGTAATAGTGATGGGGACTAGAATGCGGTGCGAGATGAAAGGAGGCGAGTTAGGGAGTGGATAAGATTTAGGAGACAGGAACGACCGCGGGGAGAAATCTATAGTGTTACAGGAGAAATAGGATAGAAATAATTAACAAATGATTTAAGCATCACAGTTAGACGTAGATTAACAATGAAGATGCCTGCAGCTACAGGGAGATATCAGCTCAATTATATTATGATTAAGTATAGATTTAGAAAACTAATTTAATAAGATTCCCCTGAAATAAGAAGGCTACGGAAAGCATTGGATTTGGGGGACATATACTAGAACAGGTCGCCTGCATCGAAAGCATTTCGGAGGAGGGTATGCAAATTAGTGGGGGAATTATAAAAAAGATTGAGGAAGGTGGTTAAAATTTCGCCTAGATAGGGATTCCGGTCAAGGCGTATAGTTTTTACACTTTGAAACTGGGGCTCTAATATAAGTTCAGTTGGGTTGGAAACTTGGTTGAGGAGACCAGAGGATAAGAGTTGATTGGAGGCTTTTGAGATGTGGGTGTGGAGAAGAAAGAAGAAGATAAACTTATATAGGAAAACAAACGATATCCTGCTAGACATGGTAGGGGAAGAGAGAAGATTGTTGAGAGAAAATTGGTAAAATGCAGGACGTGTGATTGCAGAAGGCACTTAGAGACGATGGGAGAGTGTATTGGAAAGCGAGGAAATAGAGGCAAGGGAAGTATACAAGCCATTTTGGATGGAATTAATGGAAACATGCTGAGCTGAAGAATTAGTTATTGTTCTATATAATTATAGGGTCTAAGGATACCTTTGTTTACTTTAATTAGGGCTTAGGAATGCAGTAGTGTGTAGTCCTAGGGTCCACCAAGAACTTACCCTGTCCCTCTACACTACTACTTCTAGCGCATTCTACTACTTCTATAACAAGTGTTAATTTTATAATTTATTTGGAACTCCTATAATGAACCTTATAGTGCCAGTAAATTCATTCTCAAATTGAACAATTAATACCTGAAAAATTCATTATCTGCATTTCGCGTCCCTTTTATTAAATTGAATGAATCCCTTGTTACAAAGCAAAAACCTGTAATCTTGAGTTTACATAATTGAGGATATTTGAATGTTAAAATTCTCGTCGAATAGTATGGAGAAAACGAAAGTCGAACATGAGAAGAGACGGTGTGAGTTACAATGGGGCTGTCTTTCCTTGATTCGTTGATAGAGGGCTGCCTGAGGGGCTTGTGGAGGGTCACCCGGCCTTGAAATCGAGGGTGTTTTCCAGAGGGTCGTGTGCGAGCCCGTGACCACAGCAGCAGCGGGATAGGTGGCCAAGCCGCCGCCGATGAGTGGAAAAGTGGGTCGCGCCCGATTGAATTGGGCGGAGGGGCATAAATTAAGGCGGTAGCCCCGGGGCAACCGCAAATCGCTGTCCCGTGTTTACGTTTGTGTGCGCGATTACCCATTGAGTGAATGGGAAGGTGACGCGATTCATTAGGGAAATACCTCGTTAATCATTCCTTCTTTCATTTCTTTCCCCCTCTCTCCCTTTTCCAGAAACTCCTGGACCGCAAGGCCGTGGCCGCCGAGGTGCCTTCGCTGCTGAAATTACGACACCCCAACATCGTAAGTACACGCACACGCACTCGTCCGACATGTTCGGGTCGATTTGGGGATGGTGCGGTGGCTAATGTACTGGCTTACCGCCCATTGGGCCCAGGTTCCAATCCTGGAGGCGGCAAATCTATTTCAGTGGCATCCCGAACCCTACTTTGTGGTGATTCGTGGAGAGCACTTTAAGTAAGTACACCGTCCGTCGGATGGGACGTTAAACTGAGGACCCCTTGGCGCCTTTCGTTAAGAGCAGGCTAATGCCGACGCGGGGTTTCTCTGTCGGTCGCCTCCCCTAAATATTACTACTTGTACTCGGGTCGAGTTTACCCGCCTAATGAAGACCTCTTACCACTGCGCATTACGGGTGTCCGCGACGGACTCTTGATTTCATCGAAGGCCGCCGTTGTTAAAAATTCCGGTTTTGTTCTTACCACATTTTTCATTAATGGAGCCGGTTTTTATCTGTCTTTCTTTGCATCAAAAGCGACGGTTCCCGATCAAAAAAATATTTTATTTTTTCTGAATATCCATCAAAATGGATCCATGCGTCAATCGCAACGGCTTTTACCGAGATATTGTTCAAAGAAAAGCAAAAAAAAAACTTTTTGCATCATAAAAATCCAATAATATTATAACTAAACGTATATATTATATTTTTATTTTTAAGCTGCAAAGAACTAAAAATGATCCCTTTCACGAATGATTATAATTTTTTAGATTGCTTTGGTGAAATTATATTATAAAACGGAAATAATTTATTACTCATAGTAGATGTATTTCCTAGATGCATAATTCTTCTAAACCTAAACAATGTTATCACAGAGAAAGTTACTTGAATTAACAGAATAAAATAATCTATTCAGTTGATTACTTAGGCGTACCTATCATATGGCTCGTGGACATTACTAAATCTGTATAAGTATTTACCGAGTTTCATGTTCAAAGAATTGTTAATGGGAACTAATTTCGATTTGCGATTAAATCGTCAGTTAGATTACCACCACATTTCCTCCTTTCTGGTGATTTAACCTGCAGATCAAGCTTAAGGAGGTGTTTGAGACGGATAATGAGCTAATGATCGTGATGGAGATGGCCAGTGGTGGCGAGCTCTTTGAGAGGATCGTGGAACAAGGCAGCTTCAGCGAGGAGGATGCGGCGTCGGCCGTCAAGCAAATCCTGTCCGCACTTCAGGTATGTATCGATGTAGACCACGAACAATAAACATCTCAATTCAGTCACCCATGCACCCATCACTAATATCGGCGATGAATGAATATTCTCAACTTTCTATTACTCTGGTATCCGCTTTTACCAGAAGGTAACGTGCATTCAAACTCGTACTACATCTCCAATAATATATTTACTGTTGCTGTTTGACGAGAGTGGAACAAACTCATTCCAGCCTTGAGGGAAGCTCCTTCAATTGCATCATCATTACAAAGAATCTTACATAAGACACTTCTAAAATAACACAGCAGAATAACAAGTAAAACACTTCAGGAGCTCACGGTCATATCATGTTCACACAACTGTCTCAATCTCCCCCGAATAAAACCGAATTATTATTATAAAACAAAGGTTATGCCATTTTCCAGGAAGAAAAAGGCTAAGCTAAATATTAAAATAGGCGGGGAAAAAATAAAGCTGGTAGAACAGTTTACATATCTCGGAAGTGTTTTGGACCAATACGGTCAAAGTGGTAGGGACGTAAGGAGAAGAATTGCGCTAGGCAAGGAGGCTTTCTCAAGGAGGAGGGACTTAATGACGGGGCCGTTGAGTAGGGAGGTTAAGACAAGACTCGTAAAAACTTTGATATTGAGCGTAGCTATCTATGTACGGCGCGGAAACGTGGTCGCTGAAGCAGGAGGATAGACGTAGATTGGAGGCTTTTGAAATGTGGTTGTGGAGAAGAATGGAGAAGGTGAAATGGACCAAAAAGAGAACAAATGAGGAAGTACTGGAGATGGAGAGGGGTTTGTTGGGAGAAATACTATGGAGGCAGGAAAAATGGATGAAAGGTGTATTGATCGGCAGTGAGATGCTGAAGACTTCAATAGAGGAGAGAATGTTAGGCAAACGAGGAAAGGGCAGGAATAGTATAGGGATGTGGGACGGGATGAAGGGAGGAAGGAAGTACACAGAGATGAAGAGCTCGTATGTAGAGTACGTAGGTTGCGTGATTGTGTTTTGTTAGGAGTCACAAAATATTTATTTGTTAGTTGTGTCCACCCAAAAACTCACCTTAACCGGTAGATTACCTTGTAATAAAATAATTATTAGTACATTTATGAAAATTGGACGACTCGGGCGGCGACAGAATTAACGGTAAAATTTCATGGCGTAATGCTACAATTATAATGATGAGAAATTCTGTCAGCCGTTGGCATTTCATATTAAATGAACGCCAAAGTAATATGCGTCACAGAGTACTTCGAAGACCGTCATTTAGGAAATTCCAATGGAGCGGCGCTTCAGAAAATAATCATCATAGAGAAATTTATCAAAACTTTATATTTAAACTAATCATATTTTCCATTTAATATCTTATTGAATGCCTTATGAATATTATCCTAGAAATTTACAGTCCTAATACCCAGAGCTATTCAAACATCATGATAAATAAATAAAGAACTATACCAAATTGAATTTAATATTTAGGTAAAAGTCACACCACTTTCTCCTTCGGGTAATGAGGATGTGTGCTCAATAGTCAATGAAAAACAACCCAACAGGTTGTTACGAGATATAACATTTTAATCAATGAGTTATAACAACCAGGAGGTAAGCTTACATGGGCTAGCAATTTCGGACATCCACTAATTCGATTACTGATATCAGTATCTGAATTATGCAGTGGCTGAGAGGTAAAGGTTTTCATTTTCTCTCAACTGAGCCTTTAACCGGGGTTAAGAATCTCTTGAAACCTATATTAACTCGCTAAAATACCAATGAGGAATGTTAGTAATGGTAGCCCACCGTTTATCTAGGTTTAATGACGCAGGCTAACTACTTCTATATTTATAAGTTCCACCTAACACGACTCAACATGACACCCTGCACTTAAATAAAACAATTTCGCGTATTTACTGCTTCCATTCATTTCGCCCAACATGCCTATTTTTTTCTTAGCCCACCTCGTCTGCCTAGCGTTTTCATCTCTATCGCTATGTTCAGCATCAATTTTCCAATCAATATGCTCTTCATCCATCTTTCCTGCCTTGATTGGATATTCCCCAGCAATCTCCTCTCCTCCCCCACCATGCCTATCCCTTTTTCCTTGGCTTTCCTCACCATAAATTTTACACTTCCCATCCTTCTCCACGCATATCAAAAGCGTCCAACCTACGCCAATCATCTTGCATTAACGACCGCCGAGCCGCACAAACCTACGCTTCATGTCAAAGTTTTTACCTTTATTTTCTTTGTATTCTTATTCAAGCTCCTCCTTGTAAAAGCCTCTATGCATGGCGGAATTCTTCGTTCTACATCCCTTCTACTTTCACCGTTATATTCGTCCGAAACACTTCCTAGATAGGCGATCAATTCTCTAGTTTATGTAATAAATATAAATTTTATGTAATTTGATATTTGGGTTAATTTGGAAACAGATGGACGTCATGGAGGATTAGCAAGTAGAAGGCTCGATTAACACGGGGAGGGTCCCGGATTCACATCTGAGTGACTGGCGAATTTACGTC
The DNA here is from genome assembly GCA_037158775.1 of Hetaerina titia. Classification (NCBI taxonomy): domain Eukaryota; kingdom Metazoa; phylum Arthropoda; class Insecta; order Odonata; family Calopterygidae; genus Hetaerina; species Hetaerina titia. The sequence goes on along the minus strand of CM073777.1, from coordinate 13,641,564 downwards.
AGTTCCACCGCCAACTAGCGAACCAACCTTCGGGTTGAAAATGGTAGTTTGGTTGAGTTGGTCCTAACATTAATTACTTCTACTCTCACGTATACAGATAATGGAACAATGTTTGCTAAAAAAATTAAGTCTAATGAATCCTCCGGGTCCGATCAAATACCCGCTCGTTTATTTAAGGATCAAGCTTCGGAAATTGCACCGTATCTAGAAAAAATATTTAAGAAGTCGCTGGTAGATGACAAAGTTCCCAGAGATTGTAAAACGGCTAACGAAACACCAATATTTAAAAACGGAGATAAGAAGGAACCGAGCAATTACAGACCTATTTCCCTCACATCCATTTTCTGCAAAGTTATGGAACTTACAGTTGCTAGTTCATACGTGAGACACGTATGATCAGTAATATTCAAGAGTTATTAACGAAAAATCAGGACGGTATCCGAAAAGGTAGATCCTGTGAGACATAACTTGCGCTTTTTGTTCATCATATTCTTATTTCGAGAGAGAGCAATGCTCCCGTGGACGCGGTTTTTCTATATTTTTAAGAAAGCCTTCGACAAAGTACCCCCTAATAAACTACTCACATAGCTAGAAGCATAGGGCACAGATGAAAACATCCTGAGTTGGTAAATAAAACAGTTTCTGGCGTAACTTGGTGGAAAATCTTCATACTGACTTTTAATAATCAAACCACTTTACTTTTCCACATAAACTTTTTAATTTTTACTACCCAGGTTTCGTTATAACATAACATCATCAGGTAAAAATTGACAAGTCCAACACCGTATATATACATATCTCTGGGCGGCGATTTTAATCCCGAATTTTAACATTTTGAGAAGAAAGGGTACCGTCTTGATGCGCTGGAGCAGTTGGAAATCCTTCAACACACGAATTACGGGGAAGATGTTTTGACCAACGATTTTCTTTACCCTTCACATTCCCCGTTATTGTTTTTTCCCTCACCCCCTGCCAGCTCACCTGAAACCAAGTGAGACTTTTTCAACAATGTAGTGACTCCTCCCAACCCGCTACTGAGTCACCTAACTAATTACTAAGTGCCGTTCTCCGAGTTCATAATAATCATTTCCCTAATCCTCTGCCAACTAATCTGATGTCAGGTGGGCTTTTTGCAACATTGTATTGACCATATCCTTCCAGCTAATTATATAATATTATCCGCCTCAAACCATAGACTTTTAGCCCCCCTCTTCTTAGCTCAACCAATCCTTTCTTTCCTCCCTCCTCTTCCCCTCCGCCCAGAGATATGTACATACGGTGTTGGACTTGTCATATATATACGGTGTTGGACTTGTCAATTTTTACCTGATGATGTTATGTTATAACGAAACCTGGGTAGTAAAACTTAAAAAGTTTATGTGGAAAAGTAAAGTGGTTTGATTATTAAAAGTCAGTATCCTGAGTTGGATTAAAGACTTATTGAATGGTCGGATACATTGAGTAGCCATAGATGGAGTTCGCTTACATGCAGTAGAAGTCACTTCCGGTGTTCCCTTCCCCACTTCAAACGTTATCGGACCTCTTTTATTCCTAATTTACGTTAACGATATTGAATCCGTAGTCCGTAGTAAGATACGTTTATTTGCCGACGATGCAGTGGTTTACGGGGATATTCGTAATCCTGAGGACAAAGCAGATTTAGCCGATAACCTAAATTCAAAACAACACTGGGGCAACCAATGGCAATTAGAATTAAACATAAAAAAGTGCGTAGCATTGAATTTTTGGAAAAAGAGCTGCTCAGTTAGTCTGATGTGTGTTCACCCCCTGCCGCACAATCTATCGATGGCTTTGCAGGGTACTAAAAAAACAAAATGCAAATTTTTATTATTCCCCGCCTCACTTTTGCAGTACCTGCACTCTCACGGCGCCGTTCACAGAGACCTGAAGCCAGAGAACCTTTTGTACGAGTCGGAGAACGAAGGCTCTCTCCTGAAACTGACTGACTCCGGGTTGGGCAGAATGTTGCTGAAGGGAAGGTACTGCAACCAGAGCGGAACCGCCGGGTTCTGCGGTAAGGGTCGACGACGCCCTCTCCAACAACAAACATTCATTCATCCATTCTGCAATAGTTTAGTGGTCCTTGTAAAATTGCATGCCTTATTATTTTACAATTATTATCCATCCATTGCAGAAGTTGGCACATTTGGCCCTACTGGTAAAGAGAGTACCAACTTAAGCCCGCCCATTACTCTGATCCACTAAGAGCCACTATACAAGTTGGTTTATTTGTTTTCCTAATTGATAACGTATCATAACCGGATCAGATTGAGATTTATTTTAGATCCCTAAGCGTGAGGGATCTTGGGCGCTACCAGGGAAGGCATACTGCTTATTGGTGCCCATTTACCCCGCCTCTCGAATCTCTGTTGATTGTCCGGAATATGCTTAGCATTTCAAAGCCGGAGGGATGTGGAAAAAATGTTTAAATTAAGTTCCATTCTCTGAAATCGAATTAAATTTAATCGGAAAAATCAATTGGCTTGTAGGAAAATTTTCATTAGTCCCGTACACTTAATTGGATTCACGTAATTTGGATTCACCCCAAAGGCAGATAAACAAACTGTAGCACCCACTACAGTCAAGGAATCATTGATCAAGCTCCAGTATATATCTGCGAACTTACTACTTTGAACACATGCCTGGCCCATTTCCCTCACAAACGGATTAACTGAGCCAATGTCAAGCGTTTAAATCGAAATTTTACGGACATTAAATAAAGGCGCCGCTCCTTAACCCTTGATGGCGCCGAGCCCACGCTATTAATTCGACGGCCATCCTCTTTGTCTTCCACGGTGAGGAACAGAACCGTTAATTTTCTGTTAACATTTCAAGAACTGAACTATACAAACCATTGTGACAATGTTAAAGCATGACGTAATTGTACAAAATTGCAATTAAAAATCATGGATTTATCCCGGATTATCTTCAAAAAGTTTATCTGACACAATGATTGAAGAAGATGCATTTCTTATAAATTCCGATGAAATGATGTAAGGGGATTTCAAGTGGTATCGAACATTTCCAACCGAGGAAACGTAAGAATTCAATATCTTGTGAAGCCTATATCCGTGTGGTATTCGTTTGGGGTAGAAGATCGAACATAGCCGCGGGGCGAAGGATGACGATTGAATTGAAATCCAGAGACCATCGCCAAAGAAGGTAGTTGAAATAATTGTTCAATAGGGTTGATTTTGTTTTGGACAATTAGCTCTCCGACAAGCACAACTATCAAATAATCATCACAGCTAGAATTCAAATCTCACGCCAACAATGGAGCCTCGTGTTTCGTCTACGCTTCGGGAAACTGTCTATGAATAGCAGCCATATTACAATGATGTTTAATTGTGTCTGAAAGTGTTTATGATTAGCTGTGGCACTACCAAATCGTCCACATATCATCTGCTACATTCCATTGATCTCCTCTAAAGACCCATCGCCGCCCAGCTGGTAATAGATCTTGGGGTTATCTAAGGGAAAAACTCTCACTCCTTCTCCGCCAAAGTTCTCATTGTAATACAGGATTGACGTTCGAGCGATGAATAGCAAAAACATGGCTTGCGAACAATTCCGTTGAAATCGTGGATGGACATGGATAGATCTCACTGAAAACCAACGGACACCTTCGACACGCGTGGTGCCGGATTAGAGATGACGAGTCGATTCACGCTCCCATCGGAGCTGCGGCAAAAAGCACTATCTTACCTTGGACCTAAGGGCAGTCACCATAAATTCACCAATGCATATAAGGCTGCTGCCTCGATTTCTAGATAAAAGAGGCCATTGTCACATGTTTCCTCTGCTTGCTGTTTGCAGCGCAACCACTCCGAGGAAACGAGTGAGATATACACCCTCTGGGCAAAACACTTGACAGTCGAAACAATGGCCCCAATTTCCATTGCTTCGGCACGCCACTCTTTCAATATCACTTCCTTCAGCGACTTCAACATAACCGGAATAATCGGTTCGAAGTATCTCTTCCGTCGAATGCAATTTACGAAAAAAAGATGAGGAGAGTGTATTCGTGTCAACCAGTCAGATGCTAGATAAAAAAGGTGGATGGTAAACCTTGACCGCCCAACCTCTCCATACTGGTGGCGAATAGGCACCAAGGTTTCACACATCATAATGTTCCACCTGATGGCCAGCTCTATACACCTAAAGACATTAACAATCAGGTCTCTCCCAAAGCACGGAAAATGGGGCAATACGAGTTCGCAAATGTGGGACTGCCTTAAATAAAAAATCAACATGATAATATTTCATTGAGCTATTAATAGCATATCTCGAGTTTTGGAAAACTCCAGGACATTTTGTTAGACAAGACAGACAGAATTGCAGTTACGGAGTTGGGTTGAAAAATGATAAAATATCATCTTTTTAGAATGTGTCAAGTGTAGTCACTGGCAGCTCAAGTGTTATTCTCGTTGTATTGTAAGATTCTAAAGTGTCTTCAATTCATACAAAATGCTGAGGCTGGACGTGAAATTCGTATTTCGCATGTCTTAATGTTTCCTCTCCCGCCTCCGACCTCACTCTAAAATTTGAGGAAAAGACGCTACCTTTGACCAGCATAGTCAACGCGGCGATTCCTGAGCTCGGTAACGTTCACCACTTATTACCTTCTTTATAGTCATCATTCGACCTTTTTTGGTATGCTATTCCGGAATTCTTCTTACAATTAGTAACGAGTGTAAAATTCCTGTCAAATTTCTCACCTTATGGTCTTTGCTTGGGTAACAGGTCAATGCTCTCAACTCTTATGACGGAACATAGGACAGCAATGGACGCCATCTTGCCTTGCTTTTTGATTGAAAAGTTTCGTATAGGATGTCCTAATCACAGATTTCCAGAAAACAGGAGATGCTAGGTATGGTGGAGGATTGTATGGGGCATCCAAAGGAGGCAGGAAATATGGATTCAGAGCGCCCTGCAATCAAATCTCTTTTTTCCAAAACATCTGCAAAATTGCGTGCTCACAAATGAAACCATGACAAAAAAAAACTTCCCACGTGCATTGTAATGCCTATTATACTACTTTAATTCAGGTAAATCTCTACAGAAATCCAGTTAAATCTCTAAGGATAAATTTAATAAAAAAATAACATGCTTCGTCTCATTTAATTTTCTGCATAAAATCGCGATCCCCCAAAGTGGAGAAAGCCCTCGAAAAATGTCCATGCACCCTCGTCAATCATACAAAAACAAAACCGTCCTTAATGATTTAATGCTTCATTCGTTAAATGGTCCCCCTGCACCACTTATCAGATAGCATAAAAATGAAATAATATCCGAAAACTTTATGTGTAATTATCTTTTTATTATCTTATATATTCACGTTGAGAAATAAAACTTCGAAGAGTATCTTAGTTTTTAGTCCTAGCTATACACACATTAGATTGTATTGGGATTACGTATCTTTCTTCGTCTTATTAAAAAAATACATATTTGCTTTCAGCTCCCGAGATAATTCAACAGAAAGACTACGGACCTCCAGCGGACCTCTGGAGCCTAGGCGTTGTACTGTTTATAATGTGAGTAAAATAAGTAAGCAGCGATGCGGTTCGGTTTCTGCCCGCCGTGCCCCCGTTTAAAGCACGGTTGATCCCTCTGGAAGCTCCTAGTTGAGTCTTAATCTAATGACCTCATCTAAACTCAATCGGCATGATTTTCTCGTAGGTACGGCATCTTTAGAGGAAACCATAGGCGGCGCAAGTCCCACCCCCACCCTTTATGTATCTCTGAACTTGTTAATTCACACGCCGTAGGTTTCAAAGCCACGGTAATAACACCCTCGCAATTCAAGCCTGCCTTCCGGTTGGAGGCTGCACTTTCGTTTGGCAAAAAATGTCAACTTTACTGAACCTTCCGGTTGGAGGCTGCACTTTCGTTTGGCAAAAAATGTCAACTTTACTGAATCTTCGATGGACTCAATAGATCGATTCTGCAGAGGGAAGGTGAGAAGTAATTCATCTATTGGCATAAGTGGCGAATTACTACCCAAGAATGTGTTTCACTAATAATCATGGAATATGTTTCATTCGAGGGAAAATGAGAGACTTTTTCCCCCTTCGAGGGTAAACAGATGCACAGCGCTGGTTTGGCTCATGAAATGCGTAACAAGTAATTACAAAGCGATTTTATTCGTGAAAGAATAGAGAGAAATATCAAAAATATATTTTACGGTTCGAAATAAATTGCTAAAATCTAAATATACAATCGATGTTCAACTCTTACAATTACGCTGCAAAATTATTCTTATTAAGAAACGGGATACAATAGATAAGATTTTTCATTTGAAAATAACAGTCACATAATATACTTCTTCGAATACAAAAGGCGCTTTTATTGCGCTTTAAAATATGATATTTTAATATTTCAGCAGTGAAACAATTTAGGTAAGTTTTTGGTGAACCTAAAGAGTAAATTAAACCTTGCCTTCTTCCACGGAATGTTTTTACGAATGAATGAAAAAATTAAATCGGAGATTAAGCGCGCATGTATTTACTTAATAAAGTAATTTCTTTTATTGCTGTGCCTTGACAGATAAAATATTCCAGTTAAAATCCAGAAAATAAATAACTTTTGTGACGCCTTTGAACTCGCAAGGACAAAGTAACTGAACGCAGTATGCCAAATTTTTCCTAGTGCTTCCGGTAATCGTGAGCTCAAAATTCCAATGAAACCAATTACCCAATATATCACATACCTTTATCCTCATAATAATCGCATCTGTGTGAATCTTCGTGTGAATTTTGCAACACTCAGTAACTAGGAGATAATTAATCAGGGTACGGGCATGGAGTATGGCACACTTAATGGGTGAGGTACTGGGATCTAAATTCAGGAGAAAGCAAATGATATGCAGTTTTTGTGAAAGAAAGAAATAAATACAATGGACATTGAGGAAAACAGATAAGCAAGTTTTAATTAGGACGGGAGAAGAGCACGTCGAGAGGAGTTTTAAAGAGGTATAAAATTGGGACTAATGGAGGAAAAAATCACATGGAATTGTAAATTGGAAAATCCTTTGCAGCAACTTTGTATATGGAGCACATTATTATATGAATGCGAAACTTAGATTTTGAGAGACAGGAAAAAGGCTCGGTTGGAAGCAATGGAAATGTGGATTTGGAAAAAAAGGAAGCGGAAGGCCAAGAAAGAAAAAGGATATAAAAAGTACTGTGAGAGTAACAACATAAAATGTACTGAAGAGAGCGGCAATGGAGAGACAGACCAATGGCTGCAGTGACAAGGCTCTGCCTTTAGGAGAATAGAGCAAAATATCAAAAATATAACATATTTTACGGTTTGAAATAAATTTCTAAAATCTATAAATACTATCAATGGTAAACAGTTATAATTGCGCTGCGAAGTTATTCTTATAAAGAAATAGAATGTAAGAGATGAGATTTTTCGTATGAAAATATATATATATATATGGGTCGCGGTAGTCCACTAGTAGTGGGAGCGTTGGACTACTGTCCGGAGGGTCCCGGGTTCGATTCCCGGGCAAGGTCTGAGCACCTGCAGCTCCACCCAAGCTATGTGATTTTTCGGGTACCAATTCTTCCTAGGAAACCATCATCGGCACAGGGAAAGGAACTGGCTCCCCTACCCTGATGTGTGAATATTCACACGCCGTATAGTAGTACAGGGTGAACTCTTCATCACCTACCAAACCGACCTTCGTGTTGATTACCGTGTTTATGGTTTTATATATATATATATATATAAAAATATACATCATATATATTATATATTTATGATAATCTTTTCTACAACCGGGAATATATAACCGGTCGTGGTAAACATACATAGAAAGATAGAAGCGGACATCAATATCATTCACGACGTCATTGTTTCTCTAACCGCTCTTCATTGCTACGGTAACTAGTCATGCCATCAGAATTCAGGGCTATACAGAAAAGTGATTGCTTATAAACACGATCGTCGAGGAAGTTCGGGCGACTGTTCTACTATTTCTGCGACGGGATAATATCAACACCGCCGATGGAAACAGTGAGCAAGAAACCGAATGACTCAACAGGGAAATACACTGAAAATCACCCGTCCTACTTCAGCTTCAATTCAGGTCACGGTGACCGCCATCGTGCGCTCGCGATTCATGTTTGCGCGAGCAGATCTCAAGTGTAAGGATTTCGGCAAGCTGACAATAAATCACTGCCTTTGGAACACCAAAGAGTAAACATAGCAGGCGTTCAAATCACGCCTAAAATTTGTATAATGATCATGCAATGCTTGTGAGCACGGACATTTTCGAGAGGGAATATGGGCCAGGGCATGAGGCAATCCTTTTCCTCTGATCTTGTCGGCGATCCTGATGCTTGAAAGCGATTCTGCATGAGAGTTCACTGAATACGAGGTCTGTCGAATAAATACGCGATCTGAGGCCACAAAAACGTCATTTTGCAGAAATTAGTCTACATCGATTTTGTTCCCTTCAAAGTACTCTCCATTCGTGCTATGCACTCATTCCATCTTCTTCTCCACTATTTAATGCACCCTTGCAAGTCCTCAGCAGTCAGACTTTTAGTTTTAGCTTCTTGCTTTATTGTGTCCACATCTTCCCAGTGATGTCCCCTCATCACATTTTTGCATTTTGTGAATAGGAAAAAGTCACAGGGGGCGAGATCTGGCGAATAAGGAGGATGATCAAGGGCGATTGAATTTTTTGCCAGAAACTAGCGAACTAACAATGCTGAATGTGCAGGGGGATTGTCATGGTGAAGGATCAATCCATCATGCTCGGTTAAAATAGTGGTGTGCACTGTTGATTTTCCTAAATTCAGTTCATCAGCTATTGTTCGGACAGTTTTCGACAATCGTTAAGGACAAGGGGCCGCACACGATCAATGTTGTCGTCAACACGGGTGATTGAAGATCTTCCCGGTCTTGAATCATCAGTGGCGTCATGCCGGCCATCTTTAAAACGTTCAATTCGCTTGAAAACGGATGTTTTCTTCCGAGCATTATCACCTAAAACAGCTGTCGACATTTCAGTAATTTTTTTATACCTTTTACCGCACTTCACCAAAAAACTTGATGTTGATTCGTTGTTCCGTGATTTCGTCAATTTCCATTTTCGACAAACAGTAAAAACAAGGACAACAGAAACTAGCATAACTGGCACCATACGCACAGCTCGACGATCCGCCAAGCACAGACGGCTCATTGGGACTCGGGCAACTAGCAGCGCTAATGGGCGGGGCTATAGTCAGCGTCATGGCCACCAGATTGCACCAGTTCGCACAGACATTACACAGACCTCGAACGCGTTTTCCGTTTTCCTCCGGCATCACTGATGATCATGCATGCATGATAAATCGGAAACACTTGATGAGCCTCGAACAAGAAAAAGTGACACGTTCGAGTTGCAAGAATTAGCAATATAGCGTTTCTCCATAGAGGAAGTATTAACTCGCAAGCTGGATTCACATCGCTCGTGAAACTAAAAACATCAAGCCCTATTAAAATATGAAACACTCTTTGAGGGAATAAATTGTCAAATTCTCAAATTTCGAGAATACCTTGCAATCCTCCAACAGCGTTGCTATGGAAATGTAGCTGCGTGTATTCACGAAATTCAAAAATACCAGAGTACTTCCTAAATACAAATTAAATAAGAATGAGGATAACGTGTTTGAATTCCCGGTTTTGATTATTCGGTTAGAGCCGATCACCTAATGTAGGTTTCACCCTACTAGTCAATGTATCCCGGAAAAACTTTTCGAGGGACCACCGACCAAGGTCAGGTGAGCGAAATAGTTAATTGGAGGTCGAGGTGAGGAGAGAGAGAAATTGAGAGGCGCGCGAGGGCATCTGCCGCCGGCTCCACAGATTGTCATCACTGCTTCTCTGCCGATGAGCGACCTTTCCAAGGTCGGAGCGACTCTCAAGGGCGCTCGACCTTGCGTTTCTTTTCTCTCGAAGCCAGAAGTCATATCGGGATCTTACACGCGTTTTAAATATTTTGGACTGCCAGCGTCACAGACATATTTTGACAAAACTTAAGTCAACAATTAAGTGTTTATTCAGATTGGAACAGACTTGGAAAAATGTCTCTAGAAAGAACTAATTTCGCAGTGGAAATGAATTAGTGCAGTATTAAAAAATGTCATCCCGTGTTCTGCACAAGACTTTCGTAATCGACAATTTTGACGACAGAACGTGCCTTTTGAGCTACGACGCCTCTTTATTTAGCAAGGCGCAGAAAATATCCGAGGATATCAATATTAAAAATTATGCAGAATCAAAGAATTTAGTTGTCTCAATATTTAGTATCTGGTAAGAGAGGCAGAAAGTATTAAGTGCAGAAGAGTGAGCAATTGTAATATATAGTATGGGGTCTAAGGATTTTTTTGTGTCATGTTAGGTAAGACTTACTGATACAGCAGTGTGTAATGAGGGCTCCATCGAAAATCTAGTTTGAGCCGTTAGACTACTGCTAATAATTGTCTAAATTTCAACTAACTTGCGGCATAGCCAAGGTGAAAGCCGTAGGCTCAAACAAAATAGCCAACGCTGTTGAGATTTTCTATGTCCTGTTATAATCAAGGCAAAATATGAACCCATTTTCATGCTATCCACTGTGGCCTCAAATTGATTAATTTTCTTTTCGTATTGCATCCCCTCTTGGAACGCATAAAACCAAGCCTTGACATCCACAACGTTCCTGTCAGTAGTTTCATCGGTCTTTCCTCCATAATATCTTACTCTATGAACATCATCTTATCCGCTACAATTTTGAGTATGTTGTATTCACTAATTTTTACATTATTTCTGTATTAGCTATATTATATTATTACATTCCCCTTTCTTCTCGCCTTAAAATTGCAAAAATAGTCTCATAAATGAAATGCGATCCACTCCAATTCCCCAGAGATATTTCACCATTTCCCTTGAGTCAATGCCATCCAATAATCAAGGTCACATTCTACGCAAGTCTTCTTCATAATTCATGCAAATTTCTCCCATTCCACCAATAGACATTCGACAGTTAAAACTATTCATAAAAAGTATAGCGGTAGGAATGCGTTAAACCAAAATAAATGTTCCTTCTAAGTATTTACCGAAAACTTTCCCGTGTTCAGTATTACTTTAGTTCAATACTTTCATCGAACGAAATTATTTTGAAAATATTTTTTACACCATTAAAATAAGATTAATTAGTTATTTCGGGATTGAATAATATCTGCTACCCTCTCTCTCTTTCTGTGTAAATCGATCGGGTCGATGCTTAAATTTCAATTACTGGTCGTGCGGGGGAGGGCGGGACTCTTGGGGTAATTAGCGCTTCAGCCTTGGCGGGCCATTAGGGTGAGTTCGGGTGAGCAGAGTGGAGTGGGTCGACTCCGGCCACCCACTGGCACTTTCCGCCGGTACGAGTCCACGTATCCACTGTTGTGAGGGGCACTTCCAATCATCTTTACAGTCATCATTCCAAAAATTATAGAAACTTAAATTGCCCTTCTACAATCTGCTACTTATTACGTATTAAGCCAGTGCCAGCCAGAACATATGACAGGGAAAAGATGCACAATTAAAGAATAAAACAGCTACAATTTTAGAGTGTACAAATCATTCGCCTCGACCGGGATTCCCGGTCAAGGCGAATGATTTTTACACTCTGAAATTGTTGCGTTGAAATGCATGTTAGCGGATGACTCCGTAAAAAAGTTACTGTTGAGGTATCTCCCGCAGTTTCTGGAAATTGAATAAAACAGCTTTTGGTAAAATGCATTTCGAATTACACGTCGAGTCATGCAGGGTTTTACACAATTGTTAATTACATGTTATGATTGTCAAATGTTTTTCAATATTGTATATTTATTACCAATAATAAGATTTACCAATTAAAAGTATTTGGACGGTTCCTAACGAATATTATTTTCTACATCTGCCGAGGACTTTCTATTGTTGGCTGTCCATTATTTCTTTCTTCATTTCTTTGTTCTTAAATGCTGCCTCCCTTCGTGCTGTCAAGAAAGAGTGATCCCTTCCTTCCTCTGCCACTCTTACCCAGTATTTTCCCCTCTATCACAACCACCAATATGCACTCACTGCCTTTCAATGTTCTCTTCATTCACCTCCACTGTATTTTCAGAATTTTCACAGGCAACTTCCTCCCTTCTGCCATCCTAGTTAAAGTTTGTTTTCCTCTCCGTCCAACTCATTGTTTCTCTCGAAGACCAGGCTTCACACCATAAATCCTCCATAGGTCTCCATTGATCATTTCTTTACATATTTAACTCTGCATGCATGTAACAACGTTTTTTTCTTCTTGTATATGCTTCTTTTGTCTCACGCAATTCTTCTCCTAAATCCCCCATAACTATGGTCATTTTCCTCCAAAGCACTGCCCAAAATACATGAATGACTGCGCTTGCTCTATTTTATTCCTTCCTGCTTAAATGTTGGATTTAGTTTTCATGGTTCTCGAGAACATCATCAATTACGATTTCTTATGGTTAATTTTCATCACATACCTCCCGCATTGGTCCCGTAAGCCCTGAGTAATAACTGCAATCCCTTTGCTGTCTGACTATTGCTGCGCAGTGTGGTAGTCAGTGAGTAGAGCGTTCGGTTACTACTAAATGGAGAGTCCTGGATTCAAATGGCATCCGGGAAATTTTCTGAAAAATTTCTCGACTTCGCCTGAGTCTCAGGCGAGGCAGATTTTACAGGCGATCGCATATTCCCGGAAACTCGTTGCTTGCGACCCAGGGACTCGGGAATTGTGGGGATGTAGGGTGGCTTCTAATGGCATCGCGACCTGCCGTCGGTCGTCAAAAGCCCTTGGCTCCTTTCGCTTCTTTCGGGTTATGCAATCCCCTCTCCTCACTCGTGAGAGAGGAACTGGGATGAAGGCTAACTGCGTCACGGAGCTCTAACCGCAGGCCGTCGAACTATCAATCGTCCTTCCATCATGGCCAGAACAAACGCCTATGCGCCGTTCCCCCATTGTTTTGAAAGATTTACCAGTCGTCATTTGGAGAAATTAGCCATACAGTAATAATAAAAGCGCTATTCTGTTGAGTCATTATAATTCACTCTGATGGGAATGAAATTTGGAATACATGGCGGTATTTACCCTTCTTATGCGATACCTCGAATTCTTTAAAGATCTGTTGACCAGATCAGTAAACACCGAATCACGTTAAATTAAGATGTTAAGAATAAATTTTGTCCTCCGATAATTGGTAAGCATCCTTACAGAATTGAAAACCAAGGAAATACGTAAATGGGCGAATTTAGAAAAAATTTCCTTTAGTTCCGAATTTCAACCACTTAAGCAATACTATTACGAGAAGCTCAGCACTGGAAATGCACCGTGTGCCGTGAGTCTCGATGATAATTAGCATACTCGTAAATTATATTAGCACTTGCTCACAATAATTTTTCCAAATGACTACGGAAGATATTTGGTTACTTGATGTACCCATCCTTCAAAGGACAACATCGGCCATATTACCAAAAAGCTGCGTCAAATAAACCCTTTGACATTGTTTTAAATTAATTCTGTTCTTTGATTTGTCCATATGTAAGCAAACTGCCAGGTTAAGTTAGGAAAGTGTAGTGAAAGTATGCCAAACAAGGTCTACAGCAGGCAAAAGGAATGCTTTTTGCTTTAAATTAGTGTTTTTCGTACGAGACATCCTTCATGGAAGGATTGAGGGGAGTGGTGGGCATGGTGAAACTGTGGGTGGGACTGACCGGAAGTAATGCCATCCATCTACCACTTCTATATCTACTGACTATCCACTAGCAGTGGCTGCATTAGCTCTACTAAGTTTAACAGTAAAATAAAATAATCTTCATCGTGGTGTAAAGTAGCAGCAGAAAGAGCTCCTTTCAAGGCCCTTATTTTCATTAATGATCACATGAAAAGTACATAAAGAAAGAATTCATATTAGCAGATGACCCTATTAATTAACAGTGGAACCAAGGCATTATGGCAAATAATATTCAGATATGTCTTTATTTTAAATATAATAATATGCATCACAATGGTAATCTACCGGTTAAGATAGGTATGGAATTAAAATTGGAAAATGTCAGCAAAGTTTGTTGGATAAAAAAAAAACAATTTTATCGCTAAGGTGTGTATTACGCCATAAATCGATGCGTTCGACAATTTATCCGTAAAAGAAAATGGTCTTGGTATGAACATATGTGGACCATTTTTTTCTGCTTGTTTAGAATCGAAGATCGTGAGCAGTTTTATTTGTGATGCCAAATAAAAATTAATCCCCGAAGCAACCCGCAAAACGCGACTGTATGTCTGAATTTCATCGCGGCATATAACTTATAGTGAGACGCCAGTTAGCGATCACCAAACTTCAGCATTTACGTGCACATCGAGAGTTTCTAAAGGAGCACTTCGTCGATATTTGCAAGGGTGCATACTCGCTCAAAAGCCACATCACGATACTTAAGTGCAAAGCTGTCAAATTGCGCTTATGAACACAAATATCGAAATGCTTACAATAGATTTCGCAAAATCTATTGTAAAATGTACGAAAATTTGCATATTTGTGCACGTTTGAAGAAAATTCAAACATTTTGCAATTACACTTACATTTAACGTAGTTTCGCAAATAACGAAAATTCGTTGTTGAAACGCCCCTGCCCATCTGACAAATTTACAGCAAACTCATATGAAAGAAATAAATCGAAGGTTTAAAGCTTAAAATCCAGTTTAAATACCCAATTATTTATACAATTTCAATATATCTACTAAGGTTTTGCACAAATAACGATTAAGATTGGGGGTGGAGGAGTTCGAGGTGCTAAAACTCTTAGTCCCTCATTGCTTTCTAGGCATGCGTCTACATAAGGTAAAGTATTTTTCTCCAGACTATAAAATATAATTATGTACTTATCATGTGATGTGATCAAATTGGGCAGTTAATTTTGAGGGCATGAGCATTCAGTAACCCAAATAATACTATCTCAGTCTGAAACTTATGGGATAAATGTTTCTTTAAGCTCCATTTTGATTGCTTCAAATTAAGCAAGCTAAGATAGCTATGTGGTTCTGAGAATGTGTGCACAAAGCAGATGGGATTAATTTTCAAGTCTTGTTGCAACAGTTACGATACCATCGATGAAGAAAAATCGATTTTTGTAAAATACTTGTGATTTAATTGGAACATTGGTTTTACCCTCCTCTCCTCATAAATGCAGTCTCTGTGGATATGAGCCTTTCTGGGATGAGGCAGGAGAGACAGCCATTCAACAGAAAGCAATACACGGTGACTACACCTTCAAGTCATCCTGCTGGGATGGCATCTCGGAGAGTGCTAAGGATCTGGTCTCAAAGGTTAGTCTGCTGTGCTCATTTGATGAGGAATCCAGCCAGAAAAGTAAATAATCTTTATGGTAATTTTTGAGAAAAAATATAATTTAAATCTTCCAAAATTAAAAATGACTTTAAAGGTTTATTTGTATTTGAAAACATAAGTCAACTGTGACATGAGAAAACGGCATTATTAATAAGGGTGATGCGTAATATGACAAAGATAACAAGATATGGGTAGATAACATAGGCTGAGGAAGCACTTTCATTTCTTTCATCCAAATTCCTTTTCCTTTCGTCCAAACCGCATTTCACTTTCACAATTCTTGAGAAATGTGGTTTGGACGAAAATTAAAAAAAAACTAGCGAGTTTCTTTTCATAGTTTACATCACATAGGAGGAACGAAGACCTTGCCTAGGAATCGAACCTGGGACCCTCTGGTCAGTAGTCCAACACTCTACCCTCTGGACTACCGCGACCTGTATACAAGAGCAATCCAATTATGCGAATCAATAGGGACCGGACCCCGTTCGGATAATCGAAAATTCGGATAGTTTGAGTTTTGTCCGGAGGAAGGGTCTATTCAAAGAAAACTACAATAAAAATTAGAAAAACCGTTACCTACTTGCCTTAAAAGATGAACAACCAAGCTTCTGACCCAAGATCTTAACTTGTTCGCAAAGAATCGGGCCTGAAATATGGTTTCCCATAGAACGTTGCTGCAAGAACCACTTGAAAACGGCATCTTCTAAAACTTTGTTTGTTGCCGTTTTCATTGATTTCCTCGAAGAACTTCCATCTTCATTTTCAAGGACTGACACAAAATTCACAATTGTCGGTTTGTTCTTCATTAATGTCCGAAATCGCTGATTGTCCAAGACCGCACTGCTCTGCCCACTTTTTGCCCGTAACTCCCTTATCCGATTGCTCTATGATTTTGAGTTTGTCCGCTAAAGATAACACAACACGTTTTCTCTTCGAAGCCATGGTGAACAATGAAACGCACTCTCAAAGAAAACACAAATCGGCGCATAAAAAACCCCACATATCAACAAGCAATCAAAACAAACAGTGACAGATCGCCCGTAGCCACACTCACCCCTCCTGGGCTGGGCCTATTCGGTTTTTGAAACTACAACATGAGACGGTGCCTAAAGCTTGTTACTATTTCCGCAGGGAGCGGATATGGAATAAGGAGGATGCAGAAATAGTAACAAGCGACAATGAAAACTAACAATTCATTCACTGATACCACAACACCCATGACCAAGGCATCAACTCACCAAGTCATCATAAGGGCTCGACAAGTCAAAACCCAGGACAAGGATGACAAAATGTTTGCGGATGAATAAATTGTCCCACCACCTCGCAAGAAACAAATCCACATCCATCCATCCCAGCCCCCCCCCACCCATTTAGTGAACGACAATGAGTCGCTTGTTACTATTTACGCCTCCTCCTTATTCCATCTCCGCTCCCCTCTGGCCTCCCTTTCCCCCTCCATAACCTCCTCCTTCACCCCTCCCCCACTATCGGTTTTTCCCCTCTCCCTCGTCCCCTACTCTCTCTGCCACACGTACCCTTTTCCTCAGTCATATCTTATATTCCGAAGAAGACGGAGTTCGAGTCCGTCGAAATTATCAAGATATTATTGTGAGTGTTCTTTTTATGTGTTCTCGTGCTGTGTGTTACTGTCAAAGTTTATATATATATTTATTATCTCAGTGTTTGTTTGTGTGTTTGTGCGTCGCCGGAGAGCGTCATTTTCAAGATTATATATATATATATATATATATATATATATATATATATATATATATATATATATATATATATATATACATATATATATATATATATATATATATATATATTTTAAGTAAGTAATCTACCGGTTAAGGTAGGTTTTTGGATGGACCCAACTATCAAATAAACATTTTGTGACTCCCCACCCAGCAAACTAATCTATATCAGGTCCCTCTTCATCTCGGTGTACTTCTTTCCTCCCTTCATCTCGTCCAACATCCCTATCCTGTTCCTACCCTTACCTCGCTTGCCCAACATTCTCCCCTCTATTACCCTCTTCAACATTCCACTACCGCTCAATACGCCCTTCATCCATTTTTCCTGCCTCCATAGGATTTCTCTCAACAAACCCCTCTCCTCCCCCACCATTTCTAGTACTTCCTCATTTGTTTTCCTTTCGGTCCATTTCACCTTTTCCATTCTTCTCCACACCCACATTTCAAAAGCCTCCAATCTACGTCTATCCTCCTGCTTCAGCGACCACGTTTCCGCGCCGTACATAGCTACGCTCCATATCAGAGTTTTTACGAGTCTTGTCTTAACATCCCTACTCAACGTCCCCGTCATCAACTCCCTCCTCCTTGAGAAAGCCTCCTTGCCAAGCGCAATTCTTCTCCTTACGTCCCTACCACTTTGACCGTGTTGGTCCAAAACACTTCCGAGATATGTAAACTGTTCTACCTGCTCTATTTTTTCCCCGCCTATTTTAATATTTAGCTTAGCCTTTTTCTTTCTGGAAAATCGCATAACCTTTGTTTTATTAATATTTATTCTCATCCCATATTTATCGCACTGAACCTCCAATTCACTCAACAATGCTTGCAACCCCTTGGCTGACTGAGCAACTAATGCTTGGTCATCAGCAAACCTAACCGATTTTACGAATTCCCCTCCGACTTTCATTCCTACCTCCCGTTCTTCCCATGCCTCTTTAATCATTTCCTCTACATATACGTTGAAAAGTACCGGTGACAATGGGCAACCCTGCCTTACACCTCTTCCTAACACTGCCCATCCGGACTCTCCGTTCCCCACTCGCACCTGAGCAGTCTGAGACATGTACAGGTTGCGGATCAGTCTCCTGTCCCTCCAATCCATTCCTATTTTCTGCAATACACGCATTAATTTTTCCCAATTCACTCTATCAAACGCTTTTTCGAAATCTACAAAACAGGCAAAAACGTCCTGATTGTATTCTATATTCCTCTCGACTAGTGATCTCATTACTGCAATGGCATCACGCGTACCTCTTCCTTTCCTGAACCCAAACTGATCATCCCCTAAGTAATCATTTGCCTTACTCTCTATCCTTTTGTTGATGATCCTGAGAATAACTTTAGCTGCGTGGGATATCAAACTTATTGTTCTATAATCCTCACATGACGAAGCATACATATATATATATAGAGTCACTTTCTTGGAAAGCCCACGAACGTGTACAATAATGTAAATTCACTAATAGTCATAACAAACACAGAAACCAAAACACACAAAAGAGGGACTCACTGGGTCTCGAATTTTCGGTGGTCCAACCACCTTTCTCAAGAGGAATTAGGAACTGAACTGAGGCAGAGGAGGGCCCGAAAGCAGTGGTAGGAAGGAGAAGGGGAAATGGGGGAAAAGAGGGGAAAAGAGGGGAAAAGGGGGGAAAAAAGGGGGGGAAGGCAATCGAGGTGAGGAGTTTGGAGGGGTAGTGTATGGCGCGGGAATTTTAAAAAAGGTGGGGATGATATGGAAGTTGTTGGGGGCGAAGGGGGATAAAATTATATGCATAAAGGGGGCAATTAATGTCTAATACTAATACCTGGGGGATTCCAGGAATCCAAGAGCCAGATGAAAGCTAGCTCTAATGTTTTGAGTTTCAGTGGAGGGTCTGAGTGTGGGAGGGATGCTAAGACGGATACTTTAAAACATTGGTCAAAGGCAGTGTTGTGTTCGGAGGCATGTTTGGGGATTGGGAGCATACCAATAAGGGAGGAATTGTTGCATGAGGCTCGATGATTATTGATTCTAATATTGAGGGGTGTGGTACACTGTCCAATGTAAAAGGCAGGGCAAAGTTGGTACTTGAATAGGTAGACAACATTACTGGAGGTACACGAGGAGTAGGGAATTGGTGGGAGAGAGTTAAAGAGCGGGTGGGAGAGGGATGGGATTCTGGTTAGGAAAATAGGACATGTTTTGCATCTAGGTTTATTGCAGGGTCTGGGAGTGATTTTGGAATGGGGCGAGGATTTAAGAAGTGGATTGGTAGATTATAGAAGATCTGATAGATTGGCGGGGTGTTTGAAAGTGACAGAGGGGCATTTGGGGAAAAGGTTGGTGGTGGAATTGTGGTTTTTGAGGATAGGATAGAGGTCCTTTAGGATAGAACGCAGAGATTCTAGGCCAGGGAGAAACGTGGTACAAATTGAAAGAGGGTGGTTTTTCGCGGTGGTGGAAGGTCTGGGAGTGTAAGTATGTCTACGGATCCTCTTATTCAGGAGGGATTCAGGATAACCTCGTTTGAGGAGGGAATGGTGTAAATTTATGAGGAAATTGTCTAGGGAGTCAGGGTCATTGCAAATTCTGTGTCCCCTTATGGAAAGGGAATAAGGAATGGAACGTTTGGTGTGGTATGGGTGACAGCTGTTGAAATGTAAGTACTGTTGTTTATTTGTGGGTTTTATATGTACGGATGTGTGAAATTTATGGTCTATAAATGATATGTTTACATCTAGGAAGGTGATTTGGGAGGAGGAAACTGTAGACGTGAAGAAAATAGAGGATGAAGCATTAAGGTTGGAAATGAAAGTTTTCAGGGAATCAGGACCATGTGGCCAGAGAAGGAAAATATCGTCAATATATCTGAGCCACAATAGCGGTTTCAGGGGTTGTTGTGACAGGAATTTATTCTCCGCGAGACCAAGAAAGAGGTTTGCATAGGACGGGCTGAACCTGCTACCCATGGCACAACCCTTGATTTGTAGGTAGAATTTATCATTAAAGGAGAAGGAATTGCAGGTAAGAATGAACTCGGAAAGGCTGAGGAGAAAATCTGTGCTGGGGATGTGTGGCTCAGGGCGATGGGAGAGGTAGTGTTGGAGGGCGGAGAGACCTTCTGAGTGGGGAATGGATGTGTACAAGGACGTGGCATCAATAGTGGCCATAATGATCTCGGCATCTGGAGGGAGGAAGATAGAATTTAACCTTTCCAGGAAATGGTAGGAATCTTTAGTGAATGATGGTAGGGCCTGGACAATCGGCTGGAGATAGTGGTCTACAAATGCCGAGATTCTTTCTGTTGGGGAGTGACGGGAGGATAAAATCGGTCGACCAGGATTACCCGGCTTGTGAATCTTCGGAAGGATATAGAAATGAGGAGGAGTGCGTGGGTGGGGAGGGGAGAGGAGGGCTAAGTCTGAAGGAGATAGACCCTCATTCGGCCCATTGGCACTAAGAAATTCAATTAGGTCCTCCTGAAGTGCGGGATTTGGATCTTCGGGGATTTGCTGGTGGGAAGAGGTGATATATATATATAATCTTGAAAATGATGCTCTCCGGCGACGCACAAACACACAAACACTAAGATAATAGATATTACACACAGAAACATAAAGTAAGGACACTTACAGTAGATATTTACGTTTCGACGGCACGGCCGTCGTCATCATGGATTATATATATATATATATATATATAATCCATGCACACACATGCATTCAAACATGAAAAATCCACCAAACAAAAATATTCATTCACATGGAATCAAACATAAGGGATAAGAACTCAGGAGAGGTGGGGAAGGTAGAACTGAGCAGATCACAAGGGCAAAAAAATTTAGTATGTGGGTTGTGGTAGTTCAGGGGGTAGAGCATTGGATTACTAACCGGAGGGTCCTGGGTTCGCACTAAACCTCCAATTCACTCAGCAATGCTTGCAATCCCTTGGCTGACTGAGCAACTAATGCTTGGTCATCAGCAAACCTAACCGATTTTACGAATTCCCCTCCGACTTTCATTCCTACCTCCAGTTCTTCCTATGCCTCTTTAATCATTTCCTCTACATATATGTTGAACAGTACCGGTGACAATGGGCAACCCTGCCTTACACCTCTTCCTAACACTGCCCATCCGGACTCTCCGTTCCCCACTCGCACCTGAGCAGTCTGAGACATGTACAGGTTGAGGATCAGTCTCCTGTCCCTCCAATCCATTCCTATTTTCTGCAATACATGCATTAATTTTTCCCAATTCACTCTATCAAATGCTTTTTCGAAATCTACAAAACAGGCAAAAACGTCCTGATTGTATTCTATATTCCTCTCAATTAGTGATCTCAATACTGCAATGGCATCGCGCATACCTCTTCCCTTCCTAAACCCAAACTGATTATCCCCTAAGTAATCATTTACCTTACTCTCTATCCTTTTGTTGATGATCCTGAGGTTAACTTCAGCAGCGTGGGATATCAAAGTTATTGTTCTGTAATCCTCACATGATGTAGCCTTTACCTTTTTCGGAATAGGAACTAACACTGATTTCACAAAATCTTCCGGCCAGATTCCTTCCTCATAGATACTACGAATCAGTCCATAAAGAGTCTTCTTCCCACATTTTCCTTAACATTTCAACAGTTCCACAGGAATTTTTTCTACCCACACGGCCTTATTTGCTTTCATCTCCTTTAATGCCCTTTCTATTTCATCATGGAGTATGCCCAGACCTAAGCTATCTTCTTCTACCCATGTTCCTTTTCTATGTCTAACCTTTTTGTAACCATTTTAATACACACCGGAAATAACCACAGAACAGAGTGACAACATCAGTTATTTTTTTTATTACACACCTATAAAAGATTCTTTCATTTGGTACCAGCCATACCAGCTAGGAATACCATGTACAATTATTACCTTATATACCAGTCCTAGGATTCCTAAACTATGTACTGGTGCAGAAGTAATGGTATCTAGTTTTCTTGCCATAGGTACCTATCTCTAATGCATAAAATTTGATCATTGTTACTGACCATTTTATTTTGTTATAAAAAGGATTCTCTCTTCCGGTTTTATCTTATTTTTAGCTTCTTCAAGTGGACCCAGATAAAAGACTGACTGCAAAGGAGGCCCTTGTTCATCCATGGGTTTGTGGTGAAACAACAAATCAGGAACACATGGGAGCAACACAGAAACGGCTGCGTGAAATACATGCCAGGAGGAAGTTCAGGGTATGTAAAGAAGGACATACAGTGGCAAGCAATCATTTGCTCATTGGATTTTACTCAAGTTTGCATACTGGTAGATTCGTAGAATGCACATTCACTATTTTTGTTGCTTCTCAATCTATGATATTGCTTTAATGAGGGAAATTTCTCTTAAACTTCCTCACATTTTCCTTTTGATCCCACAGAAAAGTTCACCTCCTTACCAAACTAGAAATTAATGTAATAAACTCTCTTAAGTAAATAAAAAATATTAAGTCATAATGCTTTCAACTGAATTTTTAATGTTTATTAATGAATGACCTTAAATTAATTTTATTCATTCAAATGATCAGCCTATTTATGGGTAGGGTTTTGAGGTCCCTAATGACTCTAACCTTCTATGCATTGCAATGAACTTTCTCTTGTTTGTCTTACATTATTTCATTTCTAATCTCTTCCTAACTTCTGCCTGCCTTCACACTATCTACAAAGCCCACTCACAGTCATTCTTCCTTCCTCTACCCTTCTTTTCTAACATCCTCCCTTGGACATACCACTATGCTTCAATATTTTCCCTACCTAATTTCTCTGAATTTTTCTGATTTCTGTCAACAACTTCCCCTCTTCTCCCACCATATTTAAAACTTCAGGGTTTTTCTTTCTCTACATTATTCCTATAGGTCTCACTTATACTCCTCTACACTTCCTGTATGTCTCACTTATTTTCTCCCGACTCTGCCATATCTCAAAAGTCTCCAGTCTATTTTCATCTTCTTGGCTTAAAGACCAAGTAGCCATTAACTACTATGTTCCATAATGTATTTAACAGTCTTTTCTTTACATCTTTATGTATCACACCTATCATAAACTCTCTTCTTCTTGTAAATGCACTAAGGGGACTAGTATTTGAAAAGATTTGGATGTAGTTTTTATGCATCATCCATTTAAAAAGGTAAAATTTATTTTTAGTGTAATTAATTTTTCATTGAGATGAATAACTTTAGAATATGGCAAAATTGATTTGGAAATCTAAATCTCAAGTAACCCAGTAATGCAAATTTGAAGAATTGGTAGAACACTACTTGAGTTCATGAAAAGCAATTGACACATTCACCGATATTCACTAGTACACTTATCCAGTGTATTCCGCCTATGTCATGAGATGCTGTCCATACATGATGACTTTGCTCTTGTTCCAGGCAGCAACACATGCAGTTCTTGCCACAAGGCGGGCAATGGCACTTCTCTCACTGAACAGCTCTCCGAAATTGAGCAACAGCAAAAAATTACCATGCCAGGAGAGAGGTCTTTCACAGCCAGAGATGGCAACTCCACAGACAGCAATGCAGGAGAAAAGTGAAGGTGAAGGACAGCTTGCTATACAAGCAGGCATCAACAGTACACAGAAAGAGGTGCACGTGTGATGGTTGTTTAAAAATGTAACAACAGGAGTTCTTTCTGGTTCATCCAAGAGACAGTCATTCATGAAATTCACATTATTCTCACACTTAATTCAAATTTACCAGAGAATTAAACATGTCATATGTAAAAACAATTTTTGTACTAATACCTATTGTGGAAAATAAAAGATTACTATTGAAATTATAGCATTCAGGTTTTTTAGTCGCATATACTATTAAAGGAACTATAAAATACTATTGATAACTGAATTAATTATATTAAAATAATGCTGTTAACATTGGTATTTCAAAAATCGGATTGGAGAAATCATGTAATTTTGATAGTTATAATTGAATTAGCTCATTGTTTGGAGTGCCATTGCTTGGCTTTGTTTGGAGTGCGAAGATTCATCAATTAACCACTTGACATTCAATGGAAAAGTACTTCACAACTGTCAATTTCTTACAGTGATATAAGAACTGAAAACAAATTACATTAAGATTTGAATATGTAGGAAAAAATAACATTGAGCATGAGACTAAAAAAAATATGCACACACACAAACTTATTTAAAAATATATAATGAAATGTAATGTACATAATTACTACACAAATTACTTAGATATCATATCACTGTTCAGCTGTCAGGCAAAAATAAACTACAGGGGACACAAAGATTTTTTTGTGCTTGTTTGGAGGGAATAATTGTCATCAGTTTTGAGTTTATGTAAAATAAACTTGTATTAATTATTCATTGTTTGCCACCATTCTACGACTATTTATTTACTACCCTGCGCTTAAAATGTGTTTTATTTGAAATATTTTCTATATTTCAACATTATGTCTTTTGTTCTATAATTCATTCAATGATTTTAAATATTGTATTTATATATTTGAGCTCAGCTACAGTCCAAAATGCAATATTGTGCAGCTGGGTTCATGGAAATATGATATAGATTATTGTAATAACTATGCACATATAAAGGAAAGATGGTAACACATGGAAAGAAGGAATGTTCACGGGAGGTGTCTTTTGCTGGAAGGGGGAACCGTTGAGGGGTAGAAGAATACAAGGCATGTGGGAGAGAACAGGGGTTGGAGAGAGGGGAGAGTAATAATAATATTTTATTCATTTTGAAAACTAGTACAACCTTATTAAATGTTGTCAATATAAATATTACATAATATTTCAATATAAGTTCTTAAATATGATGAAGATTGTCTCAAAATAATTCATCGAATGAGTTAAGTGGGTGAGCAAGTAACCAGGAATATACCCTATTCTTGAAATTCTGGGTACAGTCCAATTTCAATGGAGTAGACAGTTATTCAGTCCTATGTTCATATTACGAAATGTTTTGTAAGTTGACAACAATCTAAAATAAGTAGTATTTAGGTTTGCTTTACCTCTTATGGTTTAGTTATGGATGCGAAATGTTAATTGGTAAGTTTCTAGATTAACTTTCACATGAGTCAGAGCCTTTAAGATACATAAACTATTGACGTTTTTATAAATCAAACCACTTTGCTTTTCCACATAAACTTCTAAACTAAAGCAAAGTGGTTGGATTTATAAAAACGTCAATATGAAGATGTTCCACCAAGTTACGCCAGAAACTGTTTTATATATTAACTAAATACAGTCATAATTTCATACCTAATAAAAAAAGTTTTGCAGGAATTAGGTTGTGTTATATTAGCAAGAGAGCAAATAGCTCTCTTTTGTAGTGGCCAAATTTGTTAAACATGTGGGGAATGACCCCATTACTCAACACCATAATTCAAATGACATTGAAAGAAGGCATGGTAAAGTGTGAAACGATACTCATTTGAAATGAGAAAGTTAAGCTTTCTTAACATATAAACAGCTTTACTCAGTTTATTACAGGCCTGACTGATATGAGTCTCCAGTTAAGTTTTTTATCAATATTAATTCCTAGTATTTTAACAGTTTCACTATCAGTTATTTTTCATTTAAGACTGCACACAATATACTGATTTTTTTTAGTACTTATGACCCTTAAAACCATAATATTCTGGCTTTGATAGTTATATTGAATGATTAATACAGTTGAAAGATCACTAAGATAGAGACTAAGATCACATAGTATCACAGAGGCTGATCCCTTCTCTTCAAATGTATGAATGCTCTTAAAATTAATTAACTATGGACTCTACAGCCAAAAATGTGGATTTCCCAGATTGAAAGCCATACTGTGATTTGAAAAATATGATTTGGCTAAAAAAAATCACTTATTTGACCCCTCATTATAGCTTCAAAAATTTTACCAAAAATGGAGACTATGGAAATGAGGCAGTCGTTAGTTAAATCATCTTTGTCCCCTTTATTATAGACAGGTACTGCTTTGGAATATTTTAGAGCTGTCCAAAAATCTCCTGCCTCAAAACATAAGTTGAGTACACAGTTAATGGTTCCACAATGAACACACTAATGTCCTTGGATTAGGGAATTAGACAGACCATAAATATCCTTACTGTTAGATTTTTAAACTTTTTTAACAGTCAATATAATATCAAATGGAGTAACAAATTTCCATTGAAAATTTTAATTATTTGGAGGAAGATTGTGCAGCATATTGCCAATATTGGCAGCATCAACGTTTTGAGAGAACAAATTGTCTTCAACAGCTTTTAATAAAAAATTATTGATAGCGTGAGAGAGTTAAAGGAATGTAAAGACCTTGTAGAGTAGGAAGAAAATTCTGATTCCCAAGTTATCGCACATGAATCCATGGCCTGCATAAAGTTGTGATGTAAAAGAGATATTGTTGTCAGCAATGAATTAAATTAATTTCATTAATCAATGATTCTCAGCAATGTATATGGGGTCATCTGTATGCTGTGGGGGAAATCACCTGCACCCCCCCCCCCCCATGCCCTATGGAGAAACTCAAAATCTATGCTTGCCAGACAGATTTAAATATATGTACATATGTATATTGAAACATTTTTTATTGCAAGATAAAATGTTCCTATTTGTTTTGTGGTATCCCGTTAGAGTCCCATGTGAACTTCATTTCATACAGCTCCAGATTGAAGTCTGAATCTTGCCTTTTGACATCCCTGGCAAAATCAAAGCTTTATATACATATCTCATGGTGTCTACCAGTATATAGCACAGGGTAAGGAATTTTTCCCTCAGCCTGGATTTGTAAATCCACACAATCAGGTTTAGGATGAATTATGTGCTATCTGGAATGCAAGATGCAAGGTGAGGTAAAAGTACTCTCCTTCTGTCAGCCTGACTTTTGATTTTGTGATTTATCATCATGTATTTAAAAAAAATTATTTTATGATTCATAAAATGCAAAGTACAACAAAATGACAAATTAAAGTAAATAAAATATACAGGCTTTTACATTTTAGTTAATGATGCAGCTACATTTCATACAGGGTGTAGGAACATAACTTCCTTTTTTGAAAGCATTTTGTGTTTGAAAAAAGAAAGTTATGTTGCTGCACCCTGTACAAGTAGCCCATATGAGTTGGCATTTACAAAAAAAATTTATATTCATACAGGTATAATAACAAAAAGAGTGATGAGGGAGCTCCTTGATGTAGTACATGAGGATGACTTTGGAAGACATTAACCCAATTTATTGTTTTCCTATTATAACATTTAAATTCAATATAGCATTTGGAAAAAAATATATATTTATTTCAGTTTCATTTTGTGCTGTGTCAAAATTATCAATTCATTATTTTTTATTGAGAAAAATATTCATCTCAAGATTTGTAAACAATTTGAATTTTAATAGGAAAGCCAGCAATAATCTTTTTAATAACAGAGACGCAGATCTCATCACATCTGAATCTGTAATTTATAATAATCTTTTTATTCCCATCATAACTGGGAAGGAAATATATACTATCATTTCTTTTAATATTTACACATGAGTGACTTTCATACTAGTTCCTTTAAATAACCTGGTAGCCTCTTTAGTCCACCATTTTCTGGTATGCAAAAATAAGATAGGCAGTTGGAAAAAATGTAATATATTTCATAATTTTATGAAAGAAGGCTTGTTGTTAAAAATATAAACTTTCGTAAAATCTTCATCTGCTTATGATTATTATTAGGTAATCTACCGGTTAAGGTAGGTTTTGGATGGACACAACTATCAAATAAACATTTTGCAACTCAAAACAAAACCGAATCCAGCAACCTAATCTACATCAGGTCACTCTTCATCTCCATGTACTTCGTTCCTCCCTTCATCCCGTCCAACATCCCTATCCTGTTCCTGCCCTTTCCTCGCTTGCCCAACATTCTCCCCTCTATTACCTTCTTCAACATTCCACCAACGCTCAATATGCCTTTCATCCATTTTTCCTGCCTCCATAGGATTTCTCTCAACAAACCCCTCTCCTCACCCACCATCTCTAGTACTTCCTCATTTGTTTTCCTTTTCGTCCATTTCACCTTCTCCATTCTTCTCCACACCCATATTTCAAAAGCCTCCAATCTACGGCTATCCTCCTGCTTCAGTGACCACGTTTCCGCGCCGCACATAGCCACGCCCCATATCATAGTTTTTACGAGTCTTGTCTTAACATCCCTACTCAACGTCCCCGTCATCAACTCCCTCCTCCTTGAGAAAGCCTCCTTGCCTAGCGCAATTCTTTTCCTTACGTCCCTACCACTTTGACCGTATTGGTCCAAAACACTTCCGAGATATGTAAACTGTTCTACCTGATTTTTCCCCTCCTATTTTAATGTTTAGCTTAGCCTTTTTCTTCCTGGAAAATCGCATAACCATTGTTTCAAAATTCGAGAACCTACTTATGATATTGTCATTTTAATAAAAGTGTCTAGTAACACTTCTAAAGCCATACAAATAAGACTCTACCACCAGACTGCATGACTAACAGGTGCAGAGAGAATAGTAATATTTTAGTTACAATATTGTATGCATATTTACAGAAAACTTATCAGCATAAAATCTTTATTTGGCTATAGCAGCATGGAAATTGATGCCCTTATGTCAATACAACTCAGTCAATGCCATATGAAAAGTGTATGAACATGAAATAATATTTGAATTTTGGATCAAAAGGACAGTAAATATATACTTGCAACCATGGTTGCAATATGTTTGCACTTACAAACTTCATCATAAAGTGTTGACATGTAGGCTTATTTGTAATACATTAGGTATTTGGAATGTGTTTTGATTTACCTGTTTCTTTTTTATACTTATTACTTTAAAGTAATAAATTTTTGCCTCACTTTGAGAAGAATTTGTGTACATCTTGTCTTAAGGTGCACTTACTGAAATGTCCTGTGCTTCCCGGTGATGTGACAATATACTCATTTTGGATAGGATTCATGTTTTAATTTACCTAGTCATTAGGTCATAGTTGATGGAGGCCAAGATTCTTAGTTTCAGGACATAGTTATTGATACTTAACATTAAGGTACAAGCTTCAGTCCACATTTTGAATCAGGACATATATAGTAATGTCCTATCTTTCCACGTATAAGAGTGATCATCATTAACCACAGATAATCCTACCATCTTGATGTAGCATGCAAGACCAAGATGGTGAGGGCTCACTTGCCGAAAATGAAATTTATATGATGCTCTGAGTGAAAAGCCACCACTCTATGCCACCAACTGTAAGAGGGACACAGCCCAGTGTCCATTTAGTTACTAAATGGTCAAGGCAACTGTCTGGAGTGGCTCAGCTCCCAGTGCATTGGTAACTCCTTGCTCCAGTGCATTGGATCCTCCCCAGCACCACAAAGTGGCCCTCCTTGGACCAGATGCACCCCAACTGACTACTTTACATGAAGAGTTTATTTGGTGATGTAAGAAGATATGAATTATGGAAATAAGAGGCCACACAGAGGAAGTAGATGCATGCCCATAAATTGAAATGATATAGCCCGTCAGAAGAGGAATCTAATCCATGGCAATGGATTCAGTATCTGGGTTCGACAATAGCTTTAAATGGGCCTGTGCCAAGAGTGAAACCAGTGACACCCTTGGTGGGTGGTGGAGGGCAACCTGGAGGATTCTTGAAACAGATGGCATGTGAGATGACAGAGAAGAACACATACAGACTCATTTTGGCCAGGTTTTCCCCCAAACAGCGACGTCGACCTGTAAAAAACATATTTGAAAGAAATTAAAATTAGAAACAATTCATCAGGCAGTAAAATAAGACCTGCATTATAGGCAAAGGAAAGATTCAATACTAGAAACTTCATTAGTTTCACTTCAATGCTATTAAATAAAATCCACTGCAGCCATCATTTTGGCATTGAACTTCCCAAAAACTGGATGATAACTCAACAAAGGAAAGAGGATGATTGGAATGTTTGTACTTCAGCCACAAACATATGGTAAATATGTACTTATTCAGAGGCTCACCTTCTAATGCCACTACTATCTCAAGGGGTGAATTATTTGCCTACTATTCCAAAGGTCATGCTTGCTAATTTCATTTCAAGCACAAATGTAAATGCTGCTACATAATAAATAGTTAATGGTCAAGTTTATAATTGAGCAATCTTTGTGGCATGACCCTTAAAGTAAATTACAAGGTATTATTTCGCATTTATTAATATTTGTGGGGGTTAAAACAAAGATTTCCAAGTTGAAAGATTAATCAAATTAAAAAAATTTAATTGCAATTATATTTTGCAACATTAGAATTAAACTTACCCATGCCAAATGGTATGAGCCATGACTCATTCTTAACAGTTTCTGGTCCCCCATTGATGCCAGGGATTAAGAATCTCTCAGGCCGAAAGACTTCTGGGTCACCCCAATACTCTTTGTCCATGTGCAAACTTCGTAGGTTGAAGAGCAACATGCTCCCCTGAAAAAGAATTTCCTTTATTTGTACTGCTGCTTTGATGCCAAATCGAATCCACCTCACTCAAAAGCCAGTGCTTTTGAGTGGAGCTTTGGGATGAATTCATTTGAACACAGTTTGTTCACCTTTGGAATAGAGTATCCCATGAATTCAGAGTCAGTTGTGGAACGGTGAAGGATGCTCTGTGCTGCTACATTGCAGATCCTCTGGACTTCCAACAAAACAGCATTCAAGTATGGAAGGCTGTAAGTATTTCCATTGAATTATGAAAAGGCCAAACAATCTAAAGGCTATTAAATAATATGAATGAATGGGTCATACTTTATTTTGTCATCGACAGTGGGTATTCTATCCTTTCCGACAACCCTGTCTAATTCTTCATGTATCTTTGCTTGGACATCTGGATACCTCACCATAAAGAGTGTTGCAAACCCAAGGGTATTGCTAGTTGTCTCAGATCCAGCAGAGAACAGGTCTTTGCAAAGGGCAATTAATTGGCTCTCTGTAAGTTCAAAAGATGAGATAAACCAATGAATGAGAGAAGGGCAATGGAATGTACTTATTACAATCAAATCTTAAATCTAAATTATTCAAACTAACCTGACTTCAGAATTAAGCACTACTCAATTGTCTTTTACCCAAATAAGTACATAGATACAACTAGTCAAATAGAGCATAAAATGTCAACTATTACAACTATATCCGACTTTTAATTTTTCTCCAATTCATACAAAAACTAATATTAAATGCTATTTTCGTCACATATCTGAGAAATAAAATGCACACGATTACTCAATGAGTTTCTCAATTGATGGGATGAGTTACAACATATTAACAAGTATCAAGGTATTTTTCTCAGCAAGATGCATGAAAACAATTTTATTTATACATGAAAAGATTTTCAGCTCAACTTTTCAATGCTAAAACCTGAAAGAGTTCTGGTACATTCAGGTTCAGCTATTAATTGACTCTTTTAGTTTCAAAAACTAAATTTCAAAGAAAACCTTTCAATCCCTAAGGAACAGATATGCAAAATTATGAAAGTGTTTAGTAATGACTTAATGAATAATTGTATTGGTTGATTAAATATATTATTAAACAGTTATCTAATTAGGAAAAACATGGGGAGTTTAAGAATGTATGTAGTTATGAAACTAATGCATACTAAAGGCAATTATATAGTGAAAATTTACGTGAAAATGATGAGTCTTGAATCTCTTCACGATCCTGGAGCTCACGGAGGTAAACATCAATCAGATCCCTTGGTTGTCCATCAGAAAGTGTTCTCTGGTGATCTTTCACTGTTTCCTGAAAACCAAATTTTAAAATAAACTAAAGCTAAATACCAAGGTCAGTGATATGCCAGCCTACCAATTTCCACATTTTATTACTTTGACATTAAATATGTCTACAAAATAATTACAAGAACTTACAGTAGTGGTTTTTATGGGAGGGGACCGACAGCTGAGGTCATTTGCCATAACCATAGAGTTGCATACATTCCTTCAACAGGTGATTCAAAATGCACCCATTGCAAGTGAGGCCTGGAGATGAGGTACTCAAGAGTCCCATTAAGTTGCAATTTGAGTCAAAGGCATTAATTTCCATTATTTGTTGGCTCTCTATTTTGCACCATGATTAAGTCATGGGTTTTGAAGAATCCTAAGTCTGTAGAAGGGGAGAAGTGAGGGAATATCACAATAAGGGTGAAAGAAACAGATAAACTTCACTCTGAGGGTCATCACTAAAAATCCTTATGTAACTATGGGACTGTATAAAATTCCCCGACAGGTTTGGGGGAGAAATCCAAAGGAAGCAAAAAAAATTGATACAGAACATTTTGATAGGTAATAGAATGTTGAATATTGTGATAAAGAGAGGAGAATGTTGGGTATGTGAGGAAGCACGAGGAAAAGAACAAGCATGCTGAATGGAATTACAGAAGCCAGAAAGTATGTGAAATTGAAGAAAGATATTTGTATTATAGGGTGCCAGGTCATGTCTGTCAGTTGATTCTTAGATATGTAGCATGGGTTGGTTTATGTGTGCACCCTAAAACTTTGTTAATCAATAGAATGGCACTGATAACACTGCTTTTTGAGAACTCCATGGAAAACACAATAAGTGATTTACGAGGAGTCATAATTTGCATAATGATATTTTTCATCCAATCCAGGTATCCTAATTCAAAAAGTGTTTTCGACATTTCTTCCTTCATTGAGGAGAGAACACAATACTCAACTCTCTGGGTAATATTTCATAAATCACTGGAGTAAAAAAACAATGTATCTTTATACCAAACCTTTTGGAACACTTTAAGAAGTTAATTCAATAGAACGAAAGACATGACTGATAGTAGACAAAAGTGGTGTGTACGAGTTGAAATGCAATGATTCTGATGCCTCGTATGTGGGACAGACTGGGAGATCTTTCCAAATGAGAGCGGAGGAACATAGGAGACGTTTCCCTCACGGGAAAACATCAGTCATCTGCTGGAGGAGTGACCCACAGGTGACTTCACACCTGAAATCCTACACCTTATTGGGGAATTGTCCCGAAGGTCTTGACGGACAACCAAGAGCAGAGTCGATTGTCTGCTTGCGAAGAACTTCCGCAACGGCATCATGATGATTCCCCAAACCCTTACAATCCCGACTTGGCATCGTCAGACTATTTCCTAATTCCAAAAGTGAAATCCTCTCTAATAGGACACCAAAATGGGTCCCTAAGAAGCTTTAAGTTTTAACCCTTTTGGACCTTCCGGAATCCAACTACCAGGGAGCCTTTGAGTCGTGGAAAAGCCACTGGGAAAAGTGTATGGACGCTCAAGGGGTGTACTTTGAATAATATTAATACATTGAAGCAGTATCTGAAATAAATCTATTTTTCCGATACTTTTTATACAATCTTTTTTATGTGATGAACATTATATGTATAGCCTAACCTGGAAAAAGCTCCACATTTGTTTGTGGAGGCTATCATACTCCTTGAACCTGGGCAGCAAAAACCTAAGGAATGGTACGGCATTGAACAATCCTCCTGAGACATCCACGGAGCGAGATATCCTGTTGACGAGGCCTGTGAACTTAAGAAGGCGCTCGTCATCGTGGGAATACCTCTCACCGGCCGTCATCACCCAGAGAGAGTTGAGAACGGGGATGGTGTACACTTTGTGGACGTCCATCCCACCGGGGCCGGCCTTGCGTCCCATCTCGGCGAGCCGAGAGGCCATCTCGATGGCCTCCTCCCTCAGCATGTACTCCATGGAGCGGGTGCCGAAGCCCAGGTCCCGGAGGTGACGGAGAGAGAAGCGTCGCTGCTCACGCCACTCATCGCCATCCGTGAAGATCACCCCTTCGCGAGAAAACACCGAGGCATCAGACCCTCATCGGTTCCTCCTAAGGTCACCCCTTGGGGGGGTTATATGGCTATGGGGGGCATTAAAGGGGCTAATTTACGGTCCCCCTGCATCTGACGTTCAAATATAAATATTTGAACCAGTATTTCGACGCTCCAGATACAAAAGCCTTAATTAACTATATTAACCACCACCATTATTACCATTAACCACCACCAAAAATCAAGGGTATGATTTTCCATTTATGGTTTTGGGAAACAACGCGAGTGGTGGTAATTTTTCTTATGATCAAATGAGTTTCCCTCACTCAAAAATAAATAATACAAAATAAGGAATGGTATACGTGACCTCGGATCGCCCTGAATCCCACATGACTCTTTCTGATTCGCTCCGATATACTATATAAGCTAACTACGTTTGAACCAATTCGAAACATTTTTGAGGAGCAAAACTTAAAAAAAACTAATCAATTCCAAGATGGAAAATTTGTGAGAAATTCTTCCATATTCAAAATTAAACAAATTGAGTAGTTTCAGGGGTGACGTGATGGAATTCGACCATAATAAGGGAAAGAGTGTAACAATTTTCCACAAGATAAGTTTACGGGTTTCGATGTATTACATCATCTTCCCTGAAGATGATATAATCCATCGAAAGTGGAAAATTGTTACTATCCATTCTTCATTTTATTTAACAGTATTTTCTGCCCCTCAGCACTACACAATCTTCGCCTATCTAGGAAGTTTATTGGACCAAGAAGACCAAAGTAGTAGGTACATTAGAAAAACAATCGGTTTCAGCAAAGCTTCTTTTACAAAACGGATGGAACGTTGAGTAAGAATGTTAAGTAAATATTTGAAAAACTTGTTCGTTGAGACAAGATGATTGGTGCATATCGGAGGTCTTTGAAATGTGGGTGCGGTAGGAGAGGGATTCAGAGCATTGTGATTGGCAGTGGGATGTCGACGATTGTGACTGATCGGGGAGGGGGGGATAATGTTAGGCAAGCGAGGAAGAGGCAGGAATAGGATAGGCACGCTGGAAGGGAGGAAGGAAATGCATATGCGGTTTTGAAGAGTGATTAATTGTAAAGTCGAATGTCAGGTTGTGTGAGGAGATGTTTAGAAATGCATCAGTGGTTAACCTGTGTGTGCATGCCAACAAACACAATCAGTAGACTTCTATGAGTAAACGAAAACAAGAATAAGTAAATCTCCGAGCCTAGTCCCTCCTCACCTCTCCTCACTCCCATGGTCCGGTGGCGGAAGACGAAGCCGTCAGGGCGCGCGTCGAACTCCTCCCTGCTCAGTCCCTCGGACACCGCCTCTTTGCCCGCCACGAGGATGTACTTGGTCCAACCAAGACGAAGCCCCACCACCGAGCCATACTTGTGCGCGAGCTCAGCCCATGCCAAATAGTGGACCCCGTGCTTGCTGATGATGTTCAGCACCGAGGTCAGGCTTCCCACAATGGGTAACCATTTCGGACCTGCGATTTGAAAATAATCAATTTGTTCACTGAAGATATGGTTTAGTGACACGCATTGAAAGTAATAATCAAGCCCGTAAAATGTCATAAAAATGTTACTTTACATGTTACAAATTACATGTTATGAAATGTTGTTACATTACATTACATGCAATACATCCGGGTTTGAATCCTCGTGGAGGCGAATGATTTTTTACACTCTGAAATTGTTGCATTTGTAATACAAATTTAGCGGATGACTCCGTCAAAAGTTACCAAGTTACTGTCGCGGCATCTCCCACAGTTTCTTGGAATTTGATAATGTCTTTGGCTGTTTACTCAAGATTCGGTGATCGGTTCCATTTTCACACCCAGTTAGACTCGCAAGAAGTAATTGCCCCATTGAATAACAAAGAAAAACTTTACACTTCCACACACTTTTTATACAATACGACCATGGTTTCGATGCTGCGCAGCATCAAAACCATGGTCGTATTGTATAAAAAGTGTGTGGAAGTGTAAAGTTTTTCTTTTGTACCCTCACCATGAAGGAATTCCACAAAGTTAAGCCTGAAACTGGAAGCTTTGTAAAAATGTAAGCAGAATGCCGTACAAATGATTTGAATTCGGAATAGACAGCCGTTGCCAGCAGTACCTGTTTTTTCGTCTACCTCATGTGCGAATAAGGAATGATTGTATTTTAGCGTTATGTATTAAAAACTACTGGTTGGAACGTCATAATTTGGTGTTAAGAAAGCAAATAATGAAAATGAGTCACGAAAATCAATTACGACCACTTTTTTCATCTACTGGATGTGTTATTACTTAATTACATCTGATGTAACAATAGATGTGCTGCACCTTCCAGTGAAAAGGGTTCTTATTGCTGCCATTAGAGTGAGAGGCGTTTCCAATACCTAAATTGGTGATGTGTAGTGTACAAGAACAGAGCGTAATCATCCGCTTTCCCAACTTGCGTGTTCTAACCCCATTCTAAATCCATCGTCAATTGATTCGGGTGCCACGAATGCGGGGCCGCGGGTGCGCCAGCTGAAAGAAGGCCCCGGACGTCGTCACGTGACGACGAGCGCCGAGAAGCCTCGGTCACGTTTGAAAGGAGGGTTTAGCAGTGAACAAGGGGAGCGTTCTGGGCGGCCGTGAAATCATGGGGGCGACGTTTTGAAATACAAACGTGTACGTCTACTGGGAGGCTACGTCGAGAAGAAACAGAAATTCCAACTTTCTAGTGAAAGTAGTTCGTAAGAAAAAAATAGGATATTTTAGGCATTGGAACGTACCTCTTTTAATTTGATAACCTCACGCCCACGTTAAAGATTTCTACCGAAGAAAGTAAAATCGTCATGTTACGCAATTAGAATTTAGAATCATAGCTATGCCGTTATCCATTGGAGGATAAGAATACCAATCTTCTTGGTAAATTTCCTTTCCTTTTACGAACCGACAGACAGGTAATGACTTACAAAGACTCGAAGCTACAGCCTTGGTTGAGTGGTTCATAATGCGCTAGGCATTGCCATAAAGGCATTCGGCATTATGGGCAGTTTTTTATGTTTCTCAGCATCATCGATGAGTATTTAGAATTAGGGCGTACCGACGAAGGTAGTTACTTCTATCACAATTGGAGAACTGGCAAAAACATTTCAACGTTAAATAACTAGATACCAGTGCTCAATTTGTTTCATAAAAGTATTTAAAACCATCTTAACATTTTTGGGTATTTTATTTCATGATCGCAATTAAATGAGCCCTTTAGGGAAACTTTATTTCACGCAAAATATAGAAGATTATTAGAATGCCCACAGCACATTTGCCAATTGTTTAAATGAGCTTTTTATCCTAAAAAACAGCATTTACATATTTAAGTGTTTTAATGGGAGCTTAGCAAAATAAATCACCCTTGTTAATTTCCCACACCCTTACAAAAGTCTATTTACTGACTTTTAATAATCAAACCACTTTACTTTTCCACATAAACTTTTTAATTTTTACAACCCAGGTTTCGTTATAGCATTACATCATCAGGTGATGTTATGCAAAAACGAAACCTGGGTTGTAAAAATTAAAAAG
This sequence comes from Hetaerina titia, assembly GCA_037158775.1. Lineage (NCBI taxonomy): Eukaryota > Metazoa > Arthropoda > Insecta > Odonata > Calopterygidae > Hetaerina > Hetaerina titia. The sequence goes on along the minus strand of CM073777.1, from coordinate 13,604,073 downwards.
TTTATATGGAAAAGTAAAGTGGTTTGATTATTAAAAGTCAGTATGAAGATTTTCCACCAAGTTACGCCAGAAACTGTTTTAAAGTCTATTTAATTGTTTATTTGTTAAATGGACATTACGTATTAAGCTATTCCAAAAAATATTAAAGGATGCATCATCATTGAAATAGCACCTATTTTAGTTCAAGATACACACCTATCACCTTCCGTTGTGCTTTCAAGCTCCCCTCTTCCACCCCTCGTCCCTCGCTGTGGGGGTGACGCCTAATCGCAGTTATTTCCGTACGTGTCACTTTTTCCACCTGCGATGTCAAGGGTGAGGACTTCAAGTTGCATGATCGCATAGCTTAATTAATATCTGAACCCTTTGCCTTCCAGTTTTGTATTGCCAGTCTTAGCATGGTGGTGGTCTACCATATTAGTGGTTGATCATCATTTTCATCCCTTTCTGTTGAATATGCTAGAATACTGCTGTAGTGACTAAAATGTACACTTGTTCAAAACGGCCTTTTAGGCGCTAACAAGTGTATTTGTGTGTTGCACATCGATGTGGTGTCGTTCTCCCTCTGATATTGCACGTGCTTTTTAGGGATTTTAAGTGGATGTTTTTTTCCCTTTCCCTCGTCCCTTAAACACCCTCCCCCTCTCTAATCCCTATTCTTTTCGTCCAGTGATTTCGCCCCCTGCCATACCGTGGTTTCGCCCCCTGCCATTCGCCACCTGTTTCGTGGATCGCGGGGTGTTTGTGTAGATGTAAACTACCTGGAATACGGCTATTCGTGCATTACCATTGTTACTACATGGACTCTGGGAAGTAAATGCATTGTATTTTTTCTGTTTCGTGTATATGTTATTAATTTTCAATTTTTTGCGATCTAATTGAAATTTTCAAAGCCTGAGAGGACAATTGAGTTCTTTTTATAAACAGAAAATATTGGGTAATATTTATTTAAAGATTTTCATAGTGATTAATGTGTCCACTGCATGGCTTTTCCTGGGAATTCTCGCTGCGCATCGAAAATATATTTCAAAAACTCAACGTTTCGGTCTACCTACCGAAGACCTTGTAAGGATCTGAGCGTGGAGTTCGTTTTACCTTATACGTGTTATGCTGAGATGGCTATTGTGCGCTGTCGATTATACTTAAAAATAAAAGATATCAATCGAATCAGGAGCATGAGCATTTTCTCAGCAATAAAGGAATACTTGATTTAAAAAAATGGATAAATACATGATCAACGAAGGTCAACGGCTGCCTCAGTGAAACATGGGCGGATGTGACAAATAAAACCAACTCTTTATTTGGCTCCTTGCGGTGTTTTCATTTGAGTATGCCGAAAGGTGAGTTTTTTAAGATCCCCATCTCAATGCGCAGCAGGAAATTTTAAATAGAATATATATGTTATGGTTTATTGGTAAAATCGGTTAGGTTTGCTGATGACCAAGCATTAGTTGCTCAGTCAGCCAAGGGGTTGCAAGCATTGCTGAGTGAATTGGAGGTTCAGTGCGATAAATATGGGATGAGAATCAATATTAATAAAACAAAGGTTAAACGATTTTCCAGAAAGAAAAAGGCTAAGTTAAATATTAAAATAGGCGGGGAAAAATAGAGCAGGTAGAACAGTTTACATATCTCGGAAGTGTTTTGGACCAATACGGTCAAATTAGTAGGGACGTAAGGAGAAGAATTGCGTTAGGCAAGGCGGCTTTCTCAAGGAGGAGGGAGTTGATGACGGGGACGTTGAGTAGGGATGTTAAGACAAGACTCGTAAAAACTCTGATATGGAGCGTAGCTATGTGCGGCGCGGAAACGTGGTCACTGAAGCAGGAGGATAGATGTAGATTGGAGGCTTTTGAAATGTGGGTGTGGAGAAGAATGGAGAAGGTGAAATGGACCGAAAGGAAAACAAATGAGGAAGTACTAGAAATGGTGGTTGAGGAGAGGGGTTCGTTGGTAGAAATACTATGGAGGCAGGAAAAATGGATGAAAGGCGTATTGAGCGGTAGTGGAATGTTGAAGAAGGAAGAGGGTAGAATGTTGGGCAGGCGAGGTAAGGGCAGGAACAGGATAGGGATGTTGGACGGGATGAAGGGAGGAAAGAAGTACACAGAGATGAAGTGGGACCTGATATAGATTAGTTTGCTAGATGGGGAGTCACAAAATGTTTATTTGATAGTTGTGTCCATCCAAAAACCTACCTTAACCGGTAGATTACCTAATAATAATGTTATGGTTTAATTGAGGATTTTGTAAATCTATTTCTAAGATCTATTACCTTAACAATGCTTTCGAAGAATCACGAAATTCCACCAGTCTCTTGGGACTGGTCGAATACATTCTAGAGTAATTCTACCTATAGTATTCTATAATACATCTAGTAATTCTACATAAACTGTTAATGGCAGGATGATAGGCCATAGGGTTGAACTCGGAGTAAAAGTTTCAAATAAATATTATGTATTTGGTGAAATAAGGTTTAGAGAGCACTTTGAAATAGAATATTACAATGCACAAACATTTTCAAATGCCAATGCCTCTCATCATCAATTAATCAATATAGGTAACAGGAAAAACAAGTGAAAATTTCTCTTAGGAGTTCTAAAGAGAAATCAATGAAAGAGGATGGAATGTCGATGATGTAGATATTCATTCCATCTCATTACAGTCTCCCACTCCCCATCAGGGAAAATAAAAATTGGAAATTTGCACAAATTTGCTTTCTCCAATTAATTTTCAAAAACTGGTTTGTCTAGCTTTTTTAGAGTAAGCATGACCACAAATCCAATTTCACAAAAACTACAATGAATGGAAAAACGTACGGAAATAAGTGCTCAAACCGGTGCGCTCCGGGGCGTTTACCCTTTGGCCCACGTTGGGCAAAGGTTTCTGGGGCCCTGCACCATCAATGTGTGGGGTCCGGCCAGGGGATTCATTATCTCGAAAATTCAAAACAAAATGGAATCTCCTAAAGCACCCCAATATAGGGGATCACGTGGATCAACAAATGAGAGAGTACCAAGCAGGAAAGGACGACCACGCGTAGAACAGATCATCACTATCAAGACTGATCAAAATCAAGGGAACAGTACAGGGACAAGGGACAGATATTACGGTGACAGTGACATTTGTGGACTTAAAAAAACCGTCTCAGTCTATATTCCTGGACACACTGATGCAAGTGCAGGAAGAATCTGGAATTGATGACAAGGCAACGATGTTGATACAACAAATATTAGCGAACACCCGATCTCAATTTAAAATTTTATGAGATTTGAAATCACAACAGAGTTGAGACAAAAAGAAGACCTTTCCCCAATCCTGTGCTTCGGTATTTTGGAATAAGTAATTCAGAAGTGGAGGAAAGAAAAGAGTTTGTACAACATTCCAAATAAGTCAGATAAAGTCACGAGAATACTGGACTAAAATCTGTATGCCTTTCCATCACTATCGGCAACTATCCTATGTCAGTGACATTGCAGAGAATGTAGATGTAGCAACCAAGCAGAAAGAGATCCTAAAATAAACGGCAGAGAAAACAGAACTACAAATATCATCTGTAAAAAACAGTGCATGAAATTAGATGCCAAAGATTCGGTGTAGACATAAGTCGAAATCTGGTCACATCAAAACAGTCCAGATGCTCAACTATTTTATATTTGATATTTTAGTACCCTGAAAACGCCCACTAGGGTGTGTGGCAGGGGGTGAATACACACCAGACTAAATTTGACCCAAATATTACCCTACCGCGGTCGGAGAGTGGTATTTTGATTCCTTTTCTTTGGTGGTAAAAATGACATCTTTAATCCATTTGTTCTAATCTCTCTAATGATATTGGCATGATCTCTCCTACCATAATATGTTGGGGGTATTAATATATATTCAATATCACCGCTTACGAGACATCCTTCCAATTTATGCAAGAGATTTAATCTGTAATTTAACCTTCGCCCCGTGAGTAGTTCCCAGCCTAGCTCCTGTAATATTTGGGATACGCAACTAAGTTTGTCATAACAACGTTTTACAAATCTAGCTCCTCTACACTGTACGCGATCCAATGCGGCAATTCATCTAACTTCGGGAGGAACCCATATACTTGCAGCATATTCTAAATTAGGCCTAACTAGCGAAAAATTGTACCCGGTGCAATAAGTTAAGTTTAATTGTAATTACCAAGTGTCGCACCAGCGTTGTTTAGCATTAAGGCCATTTGATAAAGCTCCTGTGTCCTCAGGATAACGGATATCACGGTAAACCACTGCATCGTCGGAAAATAAACGTATCTTTCTAGTGGCCACGGAGTCAATGTTGTTAACGTAAAGTTGGAATAAAAGAGGTCCGATAAGACTTCCCTGGGGAACACCTGAAGCAACTTCTACTCTAGAAGAGATTCTGACCCTGACATTCAACAATCGCGGAAAGAGCGATAGTAATTAAAATATTTTGGCACAATGGTAAAACGGGAGTGTATATTTGCGTTGGAGAAAGAAAGGAAGTCGTGGAAATAAATTTAAAAAAAAGGGAATAGAGCCTCTAAGTTTTATACTGGGGCCCGAAAGATTAACGGCAAAAGAATCTACATTCCACTTGAGACTAAATCGACAGTCAAAGAAATAGTTTAAGATTTTAACACGTTGAAGACAAGACGATATGTATCTATGGAAATTTTAGAAGAATGGAGCCAGAGTACTAAGCAGACAAGATCCTCTCCTTTCAGGAGAATAGAAAAACACAAGTCCCATGAGTTCAAGAAGCCCAACAGAATCCAAAAAATGTTTCTAGTTTTATAAAAGGCATAAGGTATAAAATATAAAACATAATAGATTCGAAACTATTTTATTTGTATGATTTTACACACTCCAAGTATCTTGTGCGAGAATAAAATATTCCGAAAAAGTTCAAATTCATGAATGACAATGGGCATCGAGTGCTCTCGGGTAATATCGTGAATACTTGCCGGGCTATCACATTTGGTATCGATTGAAAACCAGAAGATGCCGTATGAGCCCACCTCCGTTTGGAAGGTTTATTGGAGTAAGAACAGGCTGTTAAGCGAGGAATAATTCAGCCCCTGAGAGCAGAGAGTTCTCAAAAGTTTATTGAGTTTCTTCGCTTTCCAACTGGACATGTTCCAATTGAGGGAATGAGGTCCGGCGTGGAAAATATCTTTTCTATGAAACCACTGGCAACACCTCAACTATAGATTTTTCATTCCAAATAACACATGTATCCCAATTCTGTTTAGCACATAAATACATTCAAATTGGACCTCTCAACAGAGGTGAGAAATTCAGCCGGAAAAGTGGGCCGACCACGGCCCGGAGGCGCCTTTATACAAACTTTTTTTTAACGTGGATTGATTGTAGCTTCTTCCACCGTCTCCGTCAATCTACAGGGTAATCACGGGGCCATAAATGAAAAACACCATTCCCCATTTTGAGGGTCTGACGCCCAATTTGATTCTACTGCCGATTACGACGAAACCGGACTCCAAAGTTGATGAATGGCTTCTGCCTTTGTCGCCACACTTTCATTGGATGTATTCATTTGGGCATAAAAGCCGACGTCACACGGCCCGCAGGGGTGGCGGCCTCCGTCAAAGGATTGTCGCATCCCTGGTAGCGTTAACACCAGCGTCAGATGTGCAATTATAGAATTCCCCTTCCCCCCACTCCTTCCTTCTGACGCCGTTCGTTCGCCACGCCCCTGAGAGCAGTTGCCTCCGATGGCTAACAATGATGATGCGTTGACCCGCTCGTTATTTCGAATCCTTTTGAGCTTTTTGCGCCCTGCAGACTTCGGGTACCTGAAGGTCAATTTTTAAATTCGTTCGTAAGCGAAGAAAAACAATATTTAATGACGTTCGCTGTTCTAAGGTTGAACGTCGACAAAGTTGTCGACTCAGCTCAGAGCCACTTGAAGTGTGCTATCCTTTGTTGCGGCAAAAGTCACCGGCAATGTGATCGGTCAGTAATAAAAATTATTTTGATAGTATTTACCTGCGCAGCGATGGTAGCTATGGAAAAAGAAGCGCGAGACATTTAGACACCCGGAGATTCGACAATACTTAATTCAATAAATTCAACGAAAAATTTATTTTGAATAATTAATTGAATACGCTCGGTGAGTAACAGCGATAAAATTGTCATGAGATCTATGGGGATATTCTATAATGATATCGGGCCGTCCTTCATCGACCTTCAGCCAGCGATCTAATCCTGTAGGAACCCCCTGAACCGTTCTGGTGTTCACTACACGTTTGAGACCGCCAGGTGTGTAGCAAGTAGGATATTCGAGCACTGCAGGGCGTTTTTAGATTAAAGTGCAGTTAACTTACTAACAGTTAACAGCTAACAATAGTTTATTTAACACGAATCAGAGAGCATCGGGCGAAAAATTTTATAAGAGTTTCAATATTAACAGGAAAGTGATAAAAATTTTAAAAAAACCTCAAGGAAAGGTTATTCGTATTGGTAGTTAATTGCTGAAGTTTAAAAAACAAAGTCACAGAATATCATCACCTTATTCAAAGCACAGGCGCAGATATAATTATTGGAACGGAAAGCTGGTCATTCACTGATATCGGCGACAGTGATTTTTTTCGAAAATGCTTTCTCATTTACAGAAATGATAGAATGAATAGAATCGGGGCCGGTGTCTTTATTGCAGTTAAATATTCTTGCGTCAGCTGGGCTGAGGTAATTCCAGGTATCGGTTTGGAAAGCGTTTGGTGCTCAATGAAAAGTTCTTAATCCAAAAAATTAAATTTTTACGATTGAATTACGATTTTTAATTCAATTAATTCAGCGAAAAATTTACTTTTAATAACACAGGCCAACAGTGGTTTTGGTGCCGGAACTTTTAATGTTGATTTAAAGAACAATTGGGGTGCTGAATCCAATTATGACACTAGTTTTTTCCTATCTGCTATAGTTTTCAAGATATAGATATGTTGTTACTTACGTAAAAAAATCTTCTACATGATGATATGGGAATATTATATTAATAACACAGGCCAACAGTGGTTTTGGTGCCGGAGCTTTTAATGCTGATTTAAAGAACAATTGGGGTGCTGAATCCAATTATGACACTAGTTTTTTCCTATCAGCTATAGTTTTAAAGATATAGATATGTTGTTACTTACGTAAAAAAATCTTATACATGATGATATGGGAATATTATATTAATAATTATCTCATTGGCCTACAATATAGAAATATACATAAAACTTATTGACAGTTTATTGAAAATAAAAGGAACACCGCAGAGTGGTTATAAATTAGTATACTTATAGATTTATTTAACTTTGAAAATTATTTTCCGGAATATATCAAATATTAAAACAACTAATCGTAAGATGTGCCATATCTAAAAAAGTAGAGCTGTTAAATAAAAACGGATTTCATATTTGGATTCAGCTCTAAAAATATAGTTAAAATCATCACAAAGATTCCCGGCACCAAAAAAAATTTTTTTTGTAGGCCTGTGTAATTAATAGAATACGTTCGGTGTGTAACAGCAATAAAATTGTCATGAAACATATATCCGTAATCATAAAAATAAGTAATTGAATAATGAAAATGTTTCCACAAAAAGCTCAATCTAATATGTAGACATTCAGAGTTTGGGTATGCGTTTAGAATAACAGTATAAGTTAATATTCTCAATAGCATCTTAATCTGTGTTTTCCGCGGTTTGGTTGTCATGTCAACAGGAAATACCAAATTATTGATCAACTTGAACACGCCGCGAGAAAAAATCTTCTCATTGACCGTCGGCACAAAGCTCGAAATTGCCACTATTGCCATGTCAACAATGGAGATAATATTTTGACACTTCTGGCATATAATCCTTGGTACCAATGTCACAAATGCTCACCCCAAGAGAAAATTTCAATTATGGAAGTTACACATTTTCAAGAGATCATGCCTGTGTATTTTTCCAACATCTTTACCCCTAGAACGCACACTAAACTATCATCAAATATTCATTGAGTTTCGGTCTAAGCTTGACGGGAAGGTTGCGCTTCCGCAGATGGGCTTGGCTCTGGGTGGAGTTGCGAAAACTCGCTGCGCCAATGGGGCCGCACGGGTTCGCCCGCATGCAACATTCGGCGGAGTTGTCGAACGTCCGCCCAGAGTCCGATCTTTTGATGGGGGAGAAGTGCCATTCCGGAAACTGGAGGATTGAAAGGTTGTCTGCCACAGTAGCGAAGGAAAGTTAACGCTGCGGCGTGCGATGGGAGATGAGTAGATCTATCCCTTGAGAGGTATTTATTCTACGACCCCTGGATACTTTAAAGCTGATCATTTGCGGGCACGATGAAATGGCATCGCGACTTAGGTTAGATTCTCTTGAGAATTCAAGATAATGAGGCAGAGAGATCGAACAACAACGGAGCATTAATTTGGCTAATGAAATACGCAGTTTTTAAAAAAGCAGCGTAATTACAACATAGCGCACAGGTAATAGGATATAATAACGCTCAAAAAATGTGAGCCAAAATCCTATGTGATCCATGGAAATTATTCTAATACTAATTATAAAGGAGAAGGAATGAAAAGAATAACCGACCGATTACTTTTTACTAGAATTGTAAAATATTTTTGACGTGGTTGGCGTGTATAGTGTGCTAAACATCTTTAAATTGGAATTGCCCATAGCGACAGAAGACTAATACCCCTTCCAAACACTACGCGCATGGCAAAGATCAGGATCACTACATAATATTTTACCAAAGACCAGAACCATCGAAGGAAACATAGAGGAGAAGAGACAGCAGGGGACCAGAGCAAGGACCAACTAGGAGAAAAATATATGAAATGAAGTGGAAAAGGCTTAGTAGGTTAACATGGGAGTATGTAAGGCAGTGTCGGAAGATTTAAGCTACAGAAAATATGAAAACATTGGCAGGTAACAAAAAAGCTTGAAGAATGTAAACAGAGCAACCCTGGATTTGATAACGAACGAGTCGAGTTGAACAAGCAAATCCATTTTCTTCGATCGCAATATTTATAAGTGGAGTATTTCGAGTGAAAAACAAAGTCAATAAAATATAATAACATTTTTACAATAAAGTTAATTAAATAAAATGTATTACAATGTTCCAATTATTCACCCGTACATGCAAACAACACCATTAACTTCGATCGTAATGTTCATCGCATGTTTAATTACGTGTAATGTCTAAGAAAAAAAACACTTTTAAAAGAATTTTATGCTAAATCGAAAGGAAAATAATTGTAAATCCAGAGCGGCATTTTCGCATTGTTTCTTTACCACAATGGCTTATAACCTGAAATAGATTTTATTGCTTCAGAGCCGATAATCTTGTCATAAAATAGCTTTAGCCGCCTGCTTAAAATACGAGTCACTGTTTTCCTATATTTCAATACGTCTTCGGTGGAATTCCCATAAAAAATCAATTCATTATTAACGTCTTACGGCGCTGATAATTATTAATTTTCCCAGTATACAGAGATGTAGCTGAGGAGGTCAATATTTTAAATATTTGATAACACAGGCCTACAAAAAAAAAGTTTTTTTTGGTGCCGGGAATATTTGTGTTGATTTTAACTATATTTGTAGAGCTGAATCCAAATATGAAATCCGTTTTTATTTAACAGCTCTACTTTTTTAGATATGGCACATCTTACGATTAGTTGTTTTAATATTTGATATATTCCGGAAAATAATTTTCAAAGTTAAATAAATCTATAAGTATACATGGGAATATATGGTAAAAGAAAATAGGAAAAATATTATAGTCTTTGTGAAACGTGCATACTTGGGATATTTTGGTGCTAAGCTTGGTGACCAAGATAAAACATGGGCACCGCATTTTGTGTGTAAAACATGTACTGAACATCTGCGGCAATGGACAACAGGACAAAGGAAAAGTCTAAAATTTGGTGTGCCAATGGTGTGGAGAGAACCGGTGAACCATATTGACGACTGTTATTTTTACATTGTAAATGTTTCGGGAATTAATCGAAAAAATCGCCACAAGTGGACATATCCAGATTTGCCTTCAGCTAGACGCCCGGTACCCCATTCAGAAGAAATACCGATCCCAATATTTCAGACGTTACCAGATATATCTAAGGAAGAATTTGAGTTATTTGAAAACATTTCTCATTCTATTGACGATAGTGGCAGTGACTACGAGGGGGTATCAACAATTCCTCAACTATTTAATCAAGATGAACTAAGCGATCTTGCTAGAGAACTGAACTTATCGAAGGAAGCATCCGAACTACTAGCATCAAGACTGCATGAAAAGAATTTACTGCAACCCGGTACAAAAATAAGTTTTTATCGCACAAGGGAAAAGGATATGCTACCCTTCTTTACTCAAGAAGACAATCTTACATTTTGTTTAGACGTTAAGGGTCTTTTGGAAAAAATGGGACTACTATCACAATATGATGCTAGTGATTGGCGTTTGTTTATTGATAGCTCCAAGCGTAGTTTAAAATGTGTACTTCTTCACAATGGTAACAGGTTTGGCGCAATACCAATCGCTCATTCAACTAAAATGAAAGAAGAATACGATACAACAGCATTGGTCTTACAGAAGATAAAACACCAGGAACATCGCTGGGTGATTTGTGTAGATTTAAAAATGGTGAACTTTCTTCTTGGGCAGCCAAGTGGCTACACAAAATATCCTTGTTTCTTGTGCCTCTGGGATAGCAGGGACAGACAAAACCACTGGATTAAGAAGGAGTGGCCTAAGAGAGAAAACTTGGTTGTTGGGAAAGAAAACATCATTGCTGAATCTTAAGTTCTGTAAGAAAGAGAGAAAATCATCTTACCGCCTCTACATATTAAACTAGGCCTAATGAAGCAATTTGTAAAGGCTCTTGACAAGGATGGACCATGCTTCGGCTACTTAAGACTAAAGATGCCCCATATAAGTATTGAAAAACTTAAAACTGGTATTTTTGAGGGGCCACAAATCAGACAACTTACAAAGGATCCTGCTTTTGTCGAGTCGATGAATGAGATTGAAAAAATTAGTTGGATGTCATTTGTTGAGGTCATAAAAAATTTTCTAGGAAATCGCAAAAGTGAAAATTATATTGAGCTGGTAAACATTATGCTCAGTAACTTCAAATCACTTGGATGTAATATGAGCACAAAAGTTCACTACCTATACAGCCACTTAGACAATTTTCTTGGAAATTTAGGAGACACAAGTGAAGAACAAGGTGAAAGATTTCACAAGGATATAAAAACAATGGAAGCTCGCTACCAAGGAAGATGGGATAACCATATGATGGCAGATTACTGCTGGTGCTCAAAACGAGACTGTTTGAACAAAGTGCACTCAAGAAAATCGCGCAAAAGAAGCTTCCGATGTGTTGAGTGATGTTTTTATGTATTTTTTTCTTTTCAATTTGTTTTATTGCAGTAAAAAATGTTAGTATTTGTGTTCAATTGTATGGTAAAATTCTGTTGTGTTTGTGGGTGATTTAACATCCCTAGAAATAAATCAAGTCTTTATATTTAGTGGGTTTTATTATTAATATAATATTCCCATATCATCATGTAGAAGATTTTTTATGTAAGTAACAACATATCTTGAAAACTATAGCTGATAGGAAAAAACTAGTGTCATAATTGGATTCAGCACCCCAATTGTTCTTCAAATCAGCATTAAAAGCTCCGGCACCAAAACCACTGTTGGCCTGTGTAATCTTTAAATGCAATAAACTTGTATTCCTCAATCTGTGTTTTTGTCTTGTTTCTTAACTTCCTGTTACTTGTTTTCTGAATGAGCAAACTCGGAGAATAGCCGAGTCAACAAAAAAAGTCAGGTGCGGAAAATTCTTCCGCGCGACGAATTTTTTCAACAGTATCCATAGTGAAAATGTGCGAGGCGCAGCTCTCTCTCTTCGTGGCCGTGAAGCGAACAGAGAGAGGGGGAGGGGGGGGGTAGCGAAATTCCCGCGCGTACGGAGCGCATGCCGCTTCGACATTGGCATCCCGACCTTAAAGCGGTGCGCAGAGAGTGAAACATTGGACCGAGGCCAAGGGCAGAGTTCAATACACCTCTTTCCAAGTGCACACACAATTTTTCCCCAGCCTCTTTCGACAAGTGAAAGAAAAAGTTACTTCTTTATGCGAAAGTCCTATGTATCTCATAGGCCAACCTCTTCATTTATTCAGACACGGGAGTCAATAAGCCCCCTTGATTCCGAGCAATATCGACGATAGCATTTTGTACTAATTGAAAGCTTTTGACCTAAAAAATTCTTCCGGTATCATTAAGCATATTATCTCAGTCCCGTTCTTTCAACAGAAAAGGTCTTCCGGTGGACACTGAAAATTTTACATATTTTCAAATATATATATATATATATATATACACACACACACACACATTCAAACACGAAATCCCGCCATACAGCGAACAATTATTCATTCACCTGGAAATAGGTATAAGGAAAGGGGATAGGAGCACATACAAAGGATAACGCTTGGATATGGCAAATAGTAGAAAGCAATATATATAAATATGTACGTGGAAAATATGGTATAAATAAATATGTACGTGGTATATATGGTATATATATATAAAAAATATATAAATTCACGGGTTGCGGTGGTCTAGTGGGTTGAGCGCTGGACTACTGACCGGAGGGTCCCGGGTTCGATTACCGGGCAAGGCACTTTGGGCACCTGCAGCTCCACCCAAGCTGGTTGATTTTTCGAGTACCAGGTCTTCCTGGGAAACCATAACCGGCACAGGGAAAGGAACTGCCCCCCCTACCCTGATGTGTGAATATTCACACGCCGTCGGGCTTGGTACATGGGTGAGCTCTACCATCACCTACCAAACCGACCTTCGGGGTGATTACTGTGTTTATGGTTTTATATATATATATATATATATATATATATATATATATATATATACATACATGTACGTGTAAAAAAAATATAGAGTGCTAACAGTTAGAGATAAGTGGGGTTTGATATTAGTTGACACAGAAAAGATCCAAGAGAGATGGAAGGAATAATGTATAGAAGCACTGTATGGTCAAGAATTTAGACCAACAAGGTTAGACATTGAAAAGTAATATCACGAAGAGGAAGATAGCTTAGATTCCATGCATACTCGACGATGAGTTGGTAGACACCCGTGAGGGTAGACAACATTCCTACAGAACTACTAAAAAGTTTAGGAAAATGTGGGAGGAAAACTTTATATGGGCTGATTCGTAGTATCTATGAGGATGAAATCTGGCCGGAAGACTTTGTTAGATCAGTGTTAGTTCCTCAACCTGTGCATGTCCCAGACTGCTCAGGTGCGAGTGGGAAACGGAGAATCCGGATGGGCAGTGTTAGAAACAGGTGTAAGGCAGGGTTAACCATTATCATCGGTGCTGTTCAAGGTGCGAGTATAAGTGAAGGAAATTATTAATGAGGCATGTGAAGAACTGGAGGTAGGGATGAAAGTCGGAGGGGAATCGTAAAAGCATTTAAGTCTGCTGATGACCAAGCTTTAGTTTATCAGTCGGCCAAGGGGTTTCAAGCATTGCTAAGTGAATTGGAAATTCAGTGCGATATATATGGGATGGCAATCAATATTAATAAAACAAAGATTATGCGATTGTCCAGAAAGAAAAAAGGCTAAGTTAAGGATTAAAATAGGAGGGGAATAACTGGAGCAGGGGACTTCCGAGATACGTAGTTTACGTATCTCGGAAGTATTATGGACCAAATGGTCAAAGTATTAGTAACGTAAGGAGAAGAATTGCGCTAGGCAAGGAGGCTTTCACAAGGAGGAGGGAGTTGAAGACAGGAACCTTGAGACTCGTCAAAACTTTTCTCAGCTCGGCTTTGGTAAGGACGAGGGAGTTGATAACAAGGATGTTGAGTAAGGATGTTCAGATGAGAGTCGTAAAAATTTTATATGGAGCGTAGTTAGGTACGGCGCGGAAACGTAGTCACTAGAGCAGGAGGATAGACATAGATTGGAGGCTTTTGAAATGTGTGGAGAAGAATGGAGAAGGTGAAATGGAACGAAAGGAAAACAAATTAGGAAGTACTAGGGATGGTGGACAAGGAGAGGGGTTTGTTGGGAGAACCATATCCATGTAACATCATTACCACGAGACTGTCCATAGTACGTTCCTTAGTAATTTATACGATTCCATTCAATTCTTGCGTGGCGGAAAATCATGATGTTGCAATTTCCGTTCAATACATCCTTCAAACATTGGCAGATCTTTAATCAAGCCGGTGAGAAGCGAGAGTGCGATGGTTCAATAGGAAATTAAAAGAAAAATGAATTGCACCAACCTGGGGGAAAGTTCTGCGGCTTGATTGTGTCGAGGTATGCGAGGATAGCGAGGATCATCACAAAGAGAATTATAGCGAGCCACATGGTAGCAGACTGGAAGAGAAAAAAGGAGAAATTAAACACGAATAACACTTTCATCGGACCAGGCTGGACAAAAGCTAAAGTAGACAAAGTTAAAACTTTCCAATCGCGATGACATAAGAAAAATCGCCATGTCGTCATGTCACCTCATTTGACTACTAAGGCTTTCGAAACCGTTCTCAAAAATCTTATTTTGTTTCACCATTGTTGTGACTTTTGCTGTAGCTCAATATGTCGTCGTATTCAAAAGAATATTTTATTAGGATTGACAATTTACTTTCCCATACCAATCGTTTTCATTTGACATATTTCACACCAAAAGTATTTTCGTATCATTCGCCCAATTTGACGAATTACTATTTATTGTTTTCTGTCGTTACACAGCTATTTCTTGAGAAAAGGAAAGCTCACCTTGTTTTCAGTCTTAGACTAACCGTCTAGTCAGGTTTGTGACGGACCTAGGCACTGCTAAATTTCTGCATCCTACCTAAAATAACATTTAACACCACTTGAAAATTTATTCTCCTTTAAGAATTACCATAAACCATTTTTCATTTCCACATTTCTTCTGTATCACTTGATTCCGTACTATAGACCCAATAATTGCCTCCCTCCGCCTTGGTCAACTAAGATTCTTCCCTATGGCGGAATCATCGGTATTCCATCTCTTCTGGAATATTATATGTTTATACATATATACATGTATTATATATATTATTTATTAGGTAATCTACCGGTTAAGGTAGGTATTTGGATGGACACAACTATCACATAATTAACTTGCGACTCCAAACAAAACACAAATCAGCAACCTACTCACATCAGGTCTCTCTTCATCTCTGTGTACTTCCTTCCTCCCTTCATCCCGTCTAACATTCCTATTCTGTCCCTGCCTGAAATTGCCTATTCTATCCTGCCTATTCATTTGCCTGAAATTCTCCCCTCAATTATCTTCTTCAACATTCCACTACCGCTCAACACGCCTTTCACCCATTTTTCCAGCCTCCATAGGATTTCTACCAACAAACCCCTCTCCTCGCCCACCATACCTAGTACTTCCTCATTTGTTTTCCTTTCGGTCCATTTCACCTTCTCCATTCTTCTCCACACCCACATTTCAAAAGCCTCCAATCTACGTCTATCCTCCTGCTTCAGTGACCACGTTTCCGCGCCGTATATAGCTACGCTCCATATCAGAGTTTTTACGAGTCTTTTCTTAACATCCTTACTCAACGTCCCTGTCATCAACTCCCTCCTCCTCCCTGTGAAAGCCTCTTTACCTAGCGCAATTCTTCTCCTTACGTCCCTACATATATATATATATATACACACATACGTATAGGCGTTCTCTCCGCCCAAAACCTTCCAGTCTTACCTGAAGAAGCCCTAAGAGAAGGCCGAAAGGCTAATATATTAGTTTATTTCTTTCTAAAATGTTAGTGTTCTTTTACGTGGTTTTTATTTTTGTGTTCTACGGGGCCGTCCAAGCATTATATTGCGCTCGAGAGCGCTTATACATGGTCTACATTAATGGTTTATATATCGCGGTGGTCCAGTGGGTAGAGCGTTGGACTACTGACCGGAGGGTCCCGGGTTCGATTCCCGGGAAAGGCACTTTGGGCACCTGCAGCTCCACCCAAGCTTGTTGATTTTTCGGGTACCAGATCTTCCTGGGAAACCATAACCGGCACAGGGAAAGGAACTGGCCCCCCTACCCTGATGTGTGAATATTCACACGCCGTCGGGCTTGGTACATGGGTGAGCTCTACCATCACCTACTAAACCGACCTTGGGGTTGATTACTGTGTTTATGGTTTTTTTAATATATATATATATATATATATATATATATATATATATATATATATATATATATATATATATGAAGGTGAGAGAGGATGGTGAGGTGGGGGATTATGGGTTCGGCACGAGGAATGAACGCGGGGAGAAAGCGATTGAATTCTGCAGGAGACAGGGGTTAGTCATCACCAACACATGGTTTAGACATCACAAAAGGCGTAGGTATACATTGAAAATGCAAGGTGACTCAGAAAGGTATCAGTTAGATTATATTATGGTTAGGCACAGATTTAGGAACAGTGTGATAAATTCGCACAGTTTCCCAGGACCGGATGCGTACTCTGACCACAATTTAGTTGTTATGAAATGTAACGCCCGTTTCAAGAAGATAAGGCAAGGGCGGCGGGTTAGGAAATGGAACGTAGAAGCATTAAATGGATTAACGAGGAAGGAGTATCAGCAGACTGTAGAGAAAATAATGGATGACGGCAAAGAACTGAGTACAATCGAAGAAAAATGGGAATGTGTCAAGCAAGGGATACCTGAAGCCGCAAAAGACACTATAGGAACCATTAACAGGAAAAGGATAAGGAAACCATGGGTAACAGAAGAGATGATTGCAAAGATGGAGGAGAGAAGAAGATGGAAGAATGTAAGCACAGAGTTAGGCAAAATGAAGAACAAAGAGTTAAACAATAAATTGAGAAAGGCTACAAATAAAGCAAAGGAAGAATGGTAGAAAATGCAATGTGAGAATATGGAAATTTTACAGAAGAAGGGTGAAATTGGTGCTCTATACAGCAAGGTTAAGTTATTATCGGTAAGAAATAAGGCAAGATCTGTGCTAACAGTTAAAGATAAGTGGGGTAAGATAATAGTTGAACCAGGAAAAATCCAAGAGAGATGGAAGGAATATATAGAACACTGTATGGTAAAGAACTTAGGCCGACAAGGTTAGACATAGAAAAGGAACATGACGTAGAAGGAGATAGCTTAGGTCCAGGCATACTCGACGATGAAATAGAAAGGGCATTAAAGGAGATGAAAGAAAATAAGGCCGTGGGGGTGGACAACCTACCTGTAGAACTGTTGAAATGTTTAGGAAAATGCGGGAAGAAGACCCTTTATGGACTGATTCGTAGTGTCTATGAGGAAGGAATCTGGGCGGAAGATTTTGTGAGATCGGTGTTAGTTCCTATTCCAAAAAAGGCAAAGGCTTCGTCATGTGAGGATTACAGAACAATAAGTTTGATATCCCACGCAGCTAAATTTATTCTCAGGATCATCAACAAAAGGATTGAGAGTAAGGCAAATGATTACTTAGGGGATGATCAGTTTGGGTTTAGGAAAGGAAGAGATACGCGTGATGCCATTGCAGTAATGAGATCACTAATTGGGAGGAATATAGAATACAATCAGGACGTTTTTGCCTGTTTTGTACATTTCGAAAAAGCATTTGATAGAGTGAATTAGGAAAAATTAATGCGTGTATTGCAGAAAATAGGAATGGATTGGAGGGACAGGAGACTGATCTGCAACCTGTACATGTCTCAGATTGCTCAGGTGCGTTCAACGTATATGTGGAGGAAATGATTAAAGAGGCATGGGAAGAACTGGAGGTAGGAATGAAAGTCGGAGGGGAATTCGTAAAATCGGTTAGGTTTGCGGATGACCAAGCATTAGTTGCTCAGTCAGCCAAGGGGTTGCAAGCATTGCTGAGTGAATTGGAGGTCCAGTGCGATAAATATGAGATGAGAATCAATATTAAAAAAGCAAAGGTTGTGCTATTTTCCAGAAAGAAAAAGGCTAAGCTAAACATTAAAATAGGAGGGGAAAAAGTAGAGCAGATAGAACAGTTTACATATCTCGGAAGTGTTTTGGACCAATACGGTCAAAGTGGTAGGGACGTAAGGATAAGAATTGCGCTAGGCAAGGAGGCTTTCTCAAGGAGGAGGGAGTTGATGACGGGGACGTTGAGTAGGGATGTTAAGACAAGACTCGTAAAAACTCTGATATGGAGCGTAGCTATGTACGGCGCGGAAACGTGGTCACTGAAGCAGGAGGATAGACTTAGATTGGAGGCTTTTGAAATGTGGGTGTGGAGAAGAATGGAGAAGGTGAAATGGACCGAAAGGAAAACAAATGAGGAAGTCGAACGGTATTAGGGTTAACCTTGTGAAATTTATCCATGATGGAAAGGAGACAAACTATGGAAATTTCACTTCAATAGAGATTTATTCACGACCCGGGTTTCAAACACTTAATGTCATCTTCAGGTGTACCTGAAGATGACATTAAGTGTTTGAAATTTTGTCGTGTCGTCGAAAAATTGAAAAGTGTTTGTCGTGAATAAATCTCTATTCAAGTGAAATTTGCATATTTTGTCTCCTTTCCAAAATGAGGAAGTACTAGGTATGGTGGGCGAGGAGAGGGTGTCGCGTGGTTGCTAGACGCGGCACCATTGGTGGGAGCGTATCCAGGACCGAGTAAAAGGATGGAGAGATGGTTTGGTTCACAGCTTTATTAAGCCCTTCATGACTTGCACAAGGGAGGTCAGGCACCGGGGATCAGGGGCGAATAGCCACTTACGGGAATCTGCGTGCGGCGACGGATACGCGGCTCGTGAGGGCTCTCGGGCTGACGGCAGGCTCCGGGGGCAGGAGAGGGGATGGCGGAAAGTGAGCAGGACAAGGCTGGGCGTCTCAGGAGTAGGCGAGGGGGGTCTGAGGGTGGTCGGCTGTGCGACCCGCGGCTCAGGAAGGAACGCTCGTCAGAGGTCTAAGAAGACCCGCGATGAGAGCTGGGGAAGACAGGACGCTCTGAGGAGGTCGAAGCACGACCCGCAGCTCAGAACGGTCGGGGGGGGGGGGAATTGCTCTACTGTTCCGCGATCGCCTCCCTTATAAGAGGTCGCGGAGGGTCGAAGGTCGCTGCTGACGCGCGTAGATGACAGCGCGGTCATTGCTCCTTCTAAGGGATGACTAAAGGGGTGATTTGGCTGCGGGCTGTCTTATCTGCGGGGGTACAATCATCCTCACAGATGACCGTATCCTGGCAGTTCCCGGTACTGGGTTTCCGAGAAACCCCACTACAAGGGGTTTGTTGGTAGAAATCCTATGGAGGCAGGAAAAATGAATGAAAGGCGTATTGAGCGGTAGTGGAATGTTGAAGAAGGTAATAGAGGGGAGAATGTTGGGCAAGCGAGGTAAGGGCAGGAACAGGATAGGGATGTTGGACGAGATGAAGGGAGGAAAGAAATACACCGAGATGAAGAGGGACCTGATATAGATTAGTTTGCTAGGTGGGGAGTCACAAAATGTTTATTTGATAGTTGTGTCCATCCAAAAACCTACCTTAAACGGCAGTTTACCTAATAATAATAATTATATATATATATATATATATATATATATATATATATATATATATTATGGATATATATATTTTGTATTTGAATGTAATATATATTTTTATTTTAATGTGTGTATATATATATATATATATACACACACACACATTATATATATATATAACCATAAACACAGTAATCAACCCGAAGGTCGGTTTAGTAGGTGATGGTAGAGCTCACCCGTGTACCAAGCCCGACGGCGTGTGAATATTTACACATCAGGGTAGGGGGGCCAGTTCCTTTCCCTGTGCCGGTTATGGTTTCCCAGGAAGATCTGGTACCCGAAAAATCAACTAGCTTGGGTGGAGCTGCAGGTGCCCAAAGTGCCTTGCCCGGGAATCGAACCTGGGACCCTTCGGTCAGTAGTCCAACGCTCTACCCACTAGACCACCGCTACCCGCATATATATATATATATATATATATATATATATATATATATATATATATATATATATATATATATGTAAATATATATATATATATATAGCAAATTTACCACTCTCCAAGACAATACTATTTGCTGATGATACTAACTTAATTTTTAATAACCATAATCCCACTCAGTTAATGAACGAGGTAACAGAAACTACACATAATTGGATGAACTGGCTCACTGACAATAAGCTATCTTTAAATGTTAGTAAAACCCATTATTTAAACTTCAATCTCAAGAAGAAGGTAATAAATTTATATCCAATAATGAACATAATGCCCCATAAAAGAACTAAAGGTAACAAAGTTTTTAGGTATTTGGATTGACTCTAATCTTTCATGGGAGGAACATATTAATAATTTATCTCAAAAACTGGCACAAATGTGTTATGCATTCCGTGTACTCAAGGAAATCATTTGCATTCAGGTATTGAGAACTACATGTATATATTTTGACTATGTGCAGTCACTTCTCCATTATTGCTATCCCTTTTGGGGCTCCTCTATCTTCCTTCCAAAATTATTTAAAATGCAAAAAAAGATTATTCGCATAATAACTAATTCTAATAATAGAGCTCCCAGTAAACCTATTTTTGAAAAACTAGAAATCTTACCTCTTCCTTGTCCATACATTCTTGAAACAGTGTCTCTTATTAACAAAAATCTTTATCAAAAAATGTTTATTAAAAACTGTGACCTTCATAGTCATAATACGAGAAGCCAAAATGCATATTATGTAAGTCAGCACAGAGTAAATAAAACGATTAAAGGGATAGATCATCAGGGATTACTTATGTACAGTAAATTGCCTGCTTATATTAAAAATATCAAAAGTTCCTTTAAATTCAAGCGTGCCGTGAAAAAAATACTTTCATGTAAATTATTTTATAGTGTAGATGATTTTCTAATGCACACCATTTCAAATGTATAACTGAAATGTGTTAATTCCAAAAAATTGTAAATTGTATGTATTTGTACTTTGCATATTGTTTTGATTTTGCATAATGTTTTTTTACTGAAATGAAGTGTAAAACATGTATTGACAAAGCCATGCATAATTCTATGCTTATGGTGAATGCATAAATTACAAATTACAATTATATATATATATATATATATATATATATATATATATATATATATATATATATATATATATATATATATATATATATAAACCATACAGTAATCACCCCGAAGGTCGGTTTAGTAGGTGATGGTAGGGCTCACTCATCTACCAAGCCCGACGGCGTGTGAATATTTACACTTCAAGGTAGGGGGGCCAGTTTCTTTCCCTGTGCCGGTTATGGTTTCCCATGAAGAATTGGTGCCCAAAAAATCACATAGCTTGAGTGGAGCTGCAGGTGCCCAGAGTGCCTTGCCCGGGAATCGAACCCGGGACCCTCCTGTCCAACGCTCTACCCACTGGACCACCGCGACCCACACACACACACACACACACACACACACACACACACACACACACACACACACACACACACATATATATATATATATATATATATATATATATATATATATATATATATATATATATATATATATATATATATATATATATATATATATATATATATATATATATATAAATTCACTGATAGTCATAACAAACACAGAAACCAAAACACACAAAAGAGGGACTCACTGGTTCTCGAATTTTCGGTGGTGCAACCACCTTTCTCAAAATAATTAGGAGCAGAACTCAGTTCTGAAGTGAAGGAAGTTCTGTTCCTAATTCCTCTTGAGAAAGGTGGTTGGACCACCGAAAATTCGAGAACCAGTGAGTCCCTCTTTTGTGTGTTTTGGTTTCTGTGTTTGTTATGACTATCAGTGAATTTAAATTACACGTTTGTGGGTTTTCCAAAAAAGTGTATATACTACCTTGAACAAAAAGTTCCCGGAATAACCACCGTGTGGCGCTCCCATCGTTCCGATTTGAGTTCTGTTTTTTTTGTTAAATTGGTACATCTGTTGTTGATATTCCCTTTAAATCTTAGTGTCATAACTTGACATTTGCAAAAGTTACGTAGCCAAGAGTACATCTATCTCTGTGTGTGTTGGCGATATATAGTATATATATATATATATACATGTTCGTATTGATGTATGTGTGTGTATGTTTATGTATATATTTGGAAAAAAACGCCTTTCGGCGACGACAAAATTGTATAAAAACTTTTATTAAAACATAATCTGCCATATTATGCACATTTGGCTGGGGGTAGAGTGTAAATATCAATTTTTACAGATATATTTGCACATGCATCTGCCAATCTGCATTAAGAGGTGGGTTCCAGTGAAGTTTACAATTAACCTTTCTGAGTGAATAAATGACGAGTTATTGTTATGATGAGGTATCGTCCGCGGGAAGAACGAGTATACCTGTACCTCTCTTGTAATACACCAGATGAGCAAATGTTTCAATGTAAACAGTCAATTGTGCATGTCCCTTCTTAATCTCTGCTACCTTATTTGTTTTTTTTATCGCTCAATGCAATGCGAATCGCCGAAACGCCATCCTCCGATTCTTCCGGTGACGACCTGCAATTCAAACCCCCTTTCGCATTTCACTCGTCATCTCACGGCAATAGCTCCTGGGAAGTCGTCTGCTTTTCCCGGCGAAGGCACCCTTGGCCGCCCGAGGAGGATATCCTCAACCCCTCGAGCCACGCTTTCTAGAAGATTTGTCACGATTCTCCTACTTTCGACCCACTTCGATGAACTTAATGGTCGATCAGTCTGATCGTTTCCGATTCTGTCAACGGAAGTATTCTCCTTTAAAAAAATAAAAAGAAAACCCGGCTCCACTAATACCAGGGAGTCAGAAATCCCGTGCGACAAATTATCACTCAGTTACCACGTGGGGTAGCAGTCAGCCTTTGCCGTGGGCTAAGGCGTCTTCCCCCGGGAATTATAGCAGCTCCATTAAGCGGGAATGTGACGACCATCAGGACCAATCAAAAAGAATCGCGTGCACGAGGAAATGAGGGAATGGAGGGCGAAGATCATTAGCATCGCCAATCATCTAGTTCGTAATAGGGACATGTGAAAATAAATTAATAAACACTTGTGTATAGAGGGAGAGAAGGTATCAAAAACATAAAAAAGGAAGCAGTAATTAGAATAATTTGGAAAATTCGTTCATAAAAAGCTCGTTTACAGGTTGCTATATTATGGAACTTATTCATAAATTTGAAGATTAAAGGGAGACATACATGTTACAATCAAGATTTATAATTTTTATCTAGTGAACCTGGTTTCAATTCATAGATTGTCAAATCGAATTTTAATTTTTCACAGGATATAAGATCATAATCAGTCGAAAGAACGGAATGTGTCATTAGAACAGAGACACGCAGCACAAGGAAAGAACACTTTCTACGAGAAGATGCGAATGACAATCTGTGTAACCGTCAAATTAGACAAAACAATCTTCAAAATAAACATGGAGTACATTAAACAATAGATAAGACAGCTTCCAAAAATGTGGTATGTAACCGTAGAAGATCATATATTGAATAAATAAATATTTATAAACATTATTATTTATTACAGTTCATCTAATGGTTATGTTAGGTTTTGGATGTACATGAAAGACAAACTAATTTCCTTGTCTCCCCTAAGAAAATGCAGCCCAACATCCTACTCTACAACAAGTCTTTCTTCATCTCTGTGTACTTCCTTCATCCCGTCCAACATTCCTATCCTGTTCCTGCCCTTTCTTCATTTGCCTAAAATTTTCCCCTCTATTACCGTCTTCAATATCCCACTGCCGCTCAATACGCCTTTCATCCATTTTTCCTGCCTCCATAGCATTTCTCCCAACAAACCCCTCTCTTCACCCGTCATCCCTAGTACTTCCTAATTTGTTTTCCTTTCGGTCCATTTCACTTTCTCCATTCTTCTCCACACCCACATTTCAAAAGCCTCCAATCTACGTACATCCTCCTCCTTCAGCGACCACGTTTCCGCGCCGTACATAACTAAATATCAAAGTTTTTACGAGTCTTTTCTTAACATCCTTACCCAGCATCCCTGTTTTATCAACACCCTCGTTCTTACCAAAGCCGAGCTGAGAAAAGTTTTGATGAGTCTTTTCTTAATATCCTTACTCAAGGTCCCCGTCTTCAACTCCCTCTTTATCAAAGCCTCTTTGCCTAGCGCAATTCTTCTCCTTACGTTACTAATACTTTGACCATTTTGGTCCAAAACACTTCCGAGAGACGTAAACTGTTCTACTTGCTCTATTTTTTCTATTTTAATGTTAAGCTTAGCCTTTTCCTTTCTGGAAATTCGTATAATCCTGGTTTTAGTAATATTGACTCCCATCCCATATCTATTGCACTGAATTTCCAATTCACTCAGCAATGCTTGAAACCCCTTGGCTGACTGACAAATTACGGCTTGCTCATCAGCAAACTTAACTGATTTTAAGAAGTTCCTACCTACTTTCATTCCTCCCTCCAGTTCTTCCCAAGCCTCCTTAATCATTTTTTCCACATATACGTTGAACAGCACCGGTGACAATGGGTAACCCTGCCTTACACCTCTTCCTAACACTGTCCATCCGGACTCTCCGTTCCCCACTCGCATCTGAGCAGCCTGAGACCTGTACAGGTTGCGAATCAGTCTCCTGTCCCTCCAATCTATTCCTATTTTCTTTAATATACTTATTATACATTATATAAACTACAATATTTTCAACCTACTCTCTATTACCCACTGTCCCATACTTAGCATTTTCCCAACCATCTCCACTCAATCTCTCACCATCCCGGTCACCCAAATCGTCGTGGCCATAATAGACTTCGCACTCCTCGACGCCTCAATCCTTCAACCTGAAGGTTTCTCTTCCACCCTCTATCCAAACCGGCCATTTATTCCCTTTTGTAATAAACATTGCCTCCAGATCCAAAGCTGTTCGATAGGAAGTAGTTTCATATCTTCATACGCAAACCTCCATCTTCGTCTCCTCGAGAAGCTTTTCTTTTCCTGTTTTCCCCTGCATCTCTCGCCTGGGCTTGATATCTTGATGATATATTCCTTCCCTGACCGCACAGCATTGATTCCATTACAAGGTTTATTTCCTCCCTCAACGCTTTCTCTTCTTTCTCCTTCACCTACACCAATTCTTCCTCGGGAATCACTTTCCTGGACGTTGATATATATATATATATATATATATATATATATATATATATATATAATTATTATTATTATTAGGTAATCTACCGGTTAAGGTAGGTTTTTGGATGGACACAACTATCAAATAAACATTTTGTAACTCCAAACGAAACCCAATCCAGCAACCTAACCTACATCAGGTCCCTCTTCATCTCCGTGTACCTCCTTCTTCCCTTCATCCCGTCCAACATCCCTATCCTATTCCTGCCCTTTCCTCGCTTGCCCAACATCCTCCCCTCTATTACCCTCTTCAGCATTCCACTACCGCTCAATACGCCTTTCATCCATTTTTCCTGCCTCCATAGGATTTCTCTCAACAAACCCCTCTCCTCCCCCACCATTTCTAGTACTTTCTCATTTATATATATATATATATATATATATATATGTGTGTGTGTGTGTGTGTGTATATATATATATATCTTCAGTATTTCAAACCTAGGATTGGATTATTGCAGCCCTCCATTCGCCTCTATTTAATGTCAATTCCCTCAATCCCTGATACCTTTTCTGTTTTACATCTTTCTTAATTTGTCCTACGTATATGTATGTAATGTATATAGTATTTGTCTCTTGGCCTTCCTCGTGGATCTTCCCTTCTTCTTCTATTTTTCTATCTATTACTATATATTCCCAATCAATCCATTGTGCCTAAATGTATGTCCAATCCATCTATTTCTTCTTTGCCGTAGAGTTCTCCATATGGTTCTATCCTCTTCTGCTCTTCTATATACTTTCTCATTCCTTACTTTGTCTGTCCAATATATATGTGTCTATTCTTTCGCATGGAAATAGATATAAGGAAATGGGATAGGAAAAAACATTAAAGACAAACACCGGAGAGGTGGGGAAGGCGGAAACGAACAGATCACAAGCGTAAAAATATTTCCTTGACCGGGACTTGAACGCCAGACCTTTCCACTTGCCGGGCTGATGCTCTATCCACTTGAGCTGTCGAGGAAAAGTAAATTACACCGACATCTGCATGTCTTTTAAGCAATTAAGTGCCCCGATTCTTTGGTCAAGAGATGATGTGAGGGAGCTGTTTCACCCACCAAAGGAAAAATAGACAACACATAAGAGGAAAGGACAGAAGTTTAGCTATCATACAACATCATAAAGGATAGGAACCGTGCGTTTCGTGTTATGCATTGCCAGAAGGAGGAGATAGGCCACATTGGCTTGTGAAACAAATACGGTGGGTTTTCGTGCTTTATTCGGCGGGTTGGTACAAATATGTCGGTTTTTTTAATACACTTATGTGTTCTTATTCCTTTTCCTTATATCTATTTTCATTTGAATGAATATTTGTCCGCCTTATGGTTGGTTTTCGTGTTTGAATGTATATTTGGCGTTAATTCTTCCCAATTATTATTAACAGTCAGTTCACATCGCTTTTATTCCACATTGTCCCTCCGTTTCGTTTAAACGCCCGTCGAACTTGCGAGACATGTTCAAGTCGACCTGCGAACACCCCTGTCTTTTCTCCGCCACTAACCCCACCATGCTCCCACGCTGCAATTGTCGCCATCTTCTAAGACCCGCCACCTCCCTTACTACCAATTCCAAACCCGATGCCACCTGCATCTCAAAAAATATTATATACCGCCTCTCCTGTAACTTCTGCCTTGCCATCTACGTGGGTGAATGCACCACCACCCTTTACCCCCGCATGAATAACCACCGCTATTCCACCAAATTTCCCATCTTCTTTAATTATCCCATCCCTAATCATACTGCTCTCCTCGACCAATCTTTCGATGACTGCTTCTCTGTTCCGGTGATTGAAACCCCTCCCAAATCTGCAAGTAGTGAGAACACGCGAGATAGCGCATATATGGGTGCTCCTGTCATTTAAACCTCCCGGACTGAATCAAGCCCACTGAATCCATCCAATAGCCGCCTAAATACCTCCTTTCACACCCTTTTCCGTTTCCTATTCGTTCCTCACCTCTCCTCCCTCACCTTTCCCGGCGATGAAGACGGCCCTGCCGGCGAAACGTCAAAACTACATATATGAGTGGCCTTTCTTTGTGTTTCTCTGTTTTAAAAATCTATACCAGTGTTTTTATGTTTTTGTGCGTCGCCGAAGAACATATATATAAACCATACACAGTAATCAACTCGAAGGTCAGTTCTCCCAGTACTAACCCCGACGGCGTGTGAAATTCGCACATCAGGGTAGGGAGGCCAGTTCCTTTCCCTGGGTCGGTTATCCCAGGAAGATCTGGTACCCGAAAAATCACTCAGCTTGGGTGGAGCTGCAGGTGCCCAGAGTGCCTTGCCTGGGAATCGAACCCGGGACCCTCTGGTCAGTAGTCCAACTAAACTAGTCAGAAGTCCTAATTAACTTTGACAGCAACACACAATATGAAAACACAAAGGGAACACTCACGCGTTATTTCTTGATAATTTCGACGGAATTGAGCTCCGTCTTCCTCAGAAAATTAGTTAGGACTGACTGCTGTACTAAAGAGGGTAGGGTATGTGTGTGAGAGAGAGAAGGGGACGGGGAAGGGGAGAACGGATGGTGGGGGAGGGGTGAAAGAAAGGGTTGTGGAAGGAGAAAGGGAGAAGGGAGGCCAGAGGGGAGCGCAGATGGGATAGGAATGAGAGGGAGGATGCGGAAATAATTCCCAAACGGCAAAGAAAACACTTAGTTTATCCACAGATATTACAACATTCACGACCCAGGTGTCAACTAGCAAAGTCGTCATCAGGACTTAACTAGTCAAAACCCAGGCCAAGAATAACAAAATACATGCGGATGAACAAAATATCTTACTATCCCGTATAAAACCATTCCACACTTCTCCACTTCAACCCTCTATTATTAGTGAACGACATTGAGACCCGGATGTTGATAGGCTTTTCAAAGCCATATAAATGATTTCCATCGTTTGTAATTTTTTAGGGTTACCGGATGGGGGAAGGGATGCTAGAACGGACACACTATGATATTGGTTGAAGGGGGTGTTGTGGTGGGAGGCATGTTTTGGGATGGGCAGACCCGCAGACGGGGAAGAAAGATTACATGAGGCTCGATGATTGTTTATCCTGAGGTTCAGGGGTGTGGAGCATTGGCCTATGTAAAAGACTGGGCAGAGTTTGCATGTCAAAAGATAGACTACATTCTGAGAAGTGCACGAGGAGTGGGGGAAGGGTGGGAGAGAGTTAAAAGGTGGGATGGAGAGGGGTGGAGTGGTGAAAATAGGACAAGTTTTGCATCTAGCTCGCAAGCAAGGAGTGGGTGTGGTTCTGGGGGTGGGAGAGGATTTGGAAAGAGGCTTGGTGGATTTAAGGAGATCTGATAGGTTGGAGGCCGCTTACCCTCCTTAGTTCAGCAGTCAGTCCTAACTACTCTTCTGAGGAAGACGGAGCTCAATTCAGTCAAAAGTATCAGGAAATAACGTGTGAATGTTCCTTTTGTGTCCTCATATTGTGTGTTGCTGTCAAAGTTTTTTTATTTAACACTTCCCTGTAATATATATATATATATATATATATATATATATATATATATATATATATATATATATATATATATATATATATATATATATACCTGACCTGAAGATATATGTATGTCTGACCTGAAGAAGGCCTCGGAGTAGGCCGAAAGCTTAAATCATCTACAGTGTGAGTGTCCTTTTACGTGTTATCTGTTTTATTCTGTGTTCTATTGTGCCGTCCAAAAGTTTTATATATATATATAACTTTTGGACGGCACAATAGAACACAGAATAAAACAGATAACACGTATATATATATATATATATATATATATATATATATATATATATATATATATAACTTTTGGACGGCACAATAGAACACAGAATAAAACAGATAACACGTAAAAGGACACTCACACTGTAGATGATTTAAGCTTTCGGCCTACTCCGAGGCCTTCTTCAGGTCAGACTGTATATATATATATATAGACTAAAAGTATGTTTTTTACGTTATTACTCTAATAAAAAAATAAAGTTATGCTGAGAAAATTCCAAAATCTTTCAGCAAAAAGAAAGCAAGATCGTACGGCTCATAAAAGGCAGTAGCAGAAGGTTTTGCATCACTGACATAGTTATCTGCGCTTCGGCCTGCAATTATCATCCGCTTTTCTTTAATCGAAAACCTTCTCCCGTAATAGCTTCTCTCCAATGTTCCTCCAGTAATGCTTTTTGATCGACAATACAAAACGGGTCTTTAATGTGCGAAAACTATACCTCCTCAACTTGTAAATGACCTCCAAATGTCCTTCTCCCACCCCTCAAAGAACTACTTCATTCGCTACTCTGTTGACCCAATTTGTACTCATCGCCATTTTATAGCACCACTTTGCTTTTATCATATTTCTCTGCTTTTTTTACCGCCCACGTATTAAAGCCGTAGAAAATTAATCTCTACTAATGCGTTTAAATAAATCGCTTGTTCATATCTATGCTGTTCCACTATTTGCCATTAACAGTTATTTTATTAAATAGAACGCCTTTTTCGTGGTAATCTCCCAAGGTACTATCGTCTTCCTGATTCTACAGACGGCACAGGCGAGGGCAGCGAAGGGAGCGAGAGTCGAGTGTTGCCCGTTGTCGCCGATACTTTTCGGCATTCGTGCAAGGTGAGCAAATGATATGGGTGGTACGGGACTCGCTTGGGTCGGGAACGAAAGTGGGTGGCAGTGTGGGGAGTCACTCGTGTTTGCGTTTGGGCAAACAGTAATTAGTCCCGTAGTAAAGTGAAATCGGTTACCACCTAGTGCTTTACAGGAGCAATGTGAAAAACATGGGACGAAGATTGGAAAAACAACGAAATCAATGAGATTCTGGAGAAGTAAGAAAACTAGGTTTAAATATTAAGTTTAATTCTTAAACACGGTTGCTGTTTAAACATTTAGTTAATTTTATTAAAGTAGGAGGGAATGGACTATAACAGGAAAAGCAAACATCAGAATTTGGGAAGTATTTTAGAGGAAAATAGACAAGGTATCGTTGTTCATCGAGAAAAAAATTGTTTTGCCAAAGAGATATTTGCATGAAGAAAAAATTAATAAATTAGGGGTAAACCGAGTAAAAATGGGAAGAAAATATTATTATAGACTTAAGATAATTAAAAGGATAGCACTGCATGGATCTGACACCTGGGCTTTGTGGCAAAAGAATGAGAGGAGATTGGAGGCTTTTGAGGTTCGGGTATGGAGAAGAGTGGAGAAAATAAATTGGACCGAGAGAAGGACGAACGACGAAATTTCAAGCGTGGCAGACGAAGAGAGGAAGTTGCCAGGGGAAATCCGAAAGAGCAGAGGAAATAGGTTGAGGAAATATTGGAAGGTACACGTAGTGGGGCTGTTGGAGATCGCGACAGAAGGGTAAGCGGGAAGCTATGAATAAATGAAAAAAGGACTGATGCAGGGCAAAAAGAGGACGTTCTCGCGATTGCTACTCGTTTGAGAGCGTCCGAAACCTGCCTTCTTCAGTAAGCCAATGAATGAATATCGGTTGCCGTTCAACTGCATAAAATTGAATTAGTGGGGAAAAATAACTTTCAAGTTGTATGATTGTTGTTGAGCAATCGCAAAGATGGGAGCTGCGAGTCGATGCTAATGTGAAAACACTTCAACTTTATTATAAATTTCTCGCCCGAGTCATTCCAAAGTACGACGCGTCAGCTGGCGAGATCGCAACTTTTTCATATGACATGGAAAAAATTAAGAATCAATCAACTTTCCGGAGTGGTTACATCATGATAAAAACTTAGAATGATCTAGAAAGCGACGCATTGGAAATTTTCATTAGTTGATTGTCAGCGTTTGGAAACCTTCCAGATGGAACTGCACAGAGCTAATTAGCTTGTTTCGGCCCGTCGTTCGCTTCTTGATAAAAACAGGGTTGCAGAGAAACTAAAGCTCGGGAAAACTTTCATTCATTCCATTTCTTTTTAATGCCAAAAGGAAACAAGAGGCGATTCCTTGAGCATAAAGTGACTACACACATTTCAACGGCGAGTTAATTAGGTCAAGAAACAATAATACATACACAAATCATTTACGGCCGCGTCGTTGATAAGAGTTTGTCGACCTCCTTGATACAACGTTGCTACCCGTTCGAGTCACTCCTGGGAGATAAGAGGACTGACACCGCGCGCAGCAAACAAGGGCTATTCACACAATGAGCACGCGGCTGGAAACCCTCCCAAACGACAAGGATTGTGTAACTTTGAAATATCTCTTTTAATTTTGATGTAATCATGGCTTAGCTTATCATATTTTGTCATTCTAGCAAACTTCAAAACATAATTAAGGCTAAGCTCTATCGGAGAGTGTCAATTAAAATCGAATATCACGGAGTTCCGGGTTTTTTTCGCCGCTACTGCCGTCGAGGAGATTAAATGTTGTATCAACTGCGGGGCATATTCAGATGGGATGAGGACGGCAGAAGGAGCATCGGAAGTCCTTTCTCCTCGAACTGCGAAAGCCCTCAACCTTCTGCCAATTTTATTTTTTGCGAGTCGGTTGTACATACATGCGTTTATGGATTATCATAGTTTACACGAGTACCATTTCGCTGCGAGGAATATTATAACTTAATGGGAGGTTGTGAATTTGACGCATACACACCTAATTACATGAGAAACAATTCTAGATGCCCGAGTTCCTCAGAGTTTTCCGGAAGCCTTACATTTATGAACAACATTAATTAGGCTCATGTTTAGGCAAATGCTTGTACGTAAAATTATATTCCAGGAGTCTCACATTTGATTAAACATATGTTTTGGCAAATTCACGGAGGAAAATTCTAAATCTTTTAACAATTCATATTAGAAGACACACTGATTAAATTACGGAAATCATGAAGGACGTTTTGAATACTTGGGAACGGTGAAAATTGCGAACTAAGACAAGTAATCCCCGGATGTTTTCAAATAAATACTTTTTGTGGATTGATTTTCCATCAATCTACTCCAATACGTTTGTATTGGGAGTAAATGGATGGAAAATCAATTTGTTAAAATAAATAAACTCGAAGTTCCACCTGAGTAGTCAAAACAAAGGTTGATTTTATATGAAGTTACACAACTCATTATTGGTTCAATGTATTTTGTTTAGTGGAGGATTTTCTTTTCGCTTTTCTGAAACTCAACTGTTAAAATAATTTTGCAAAATCGTTCCAAAAACGATTACTGATCTCTTCACAGAGTGTGACAGAATCATTGAAGATATTTTGATTCAGACCATTGGACACTCTAAATTATTTTGTTAAGCATGGGAGCAATTTTTAACTTACATTTACAATGCAATTTAGAAAAATAAATAAAAATGTTCTAAACAATTTAAAAAAGGCAACAAGCCTTTAGATTTTGCCATCACCGATCATTCTTTTAAAATTCCTACGATGATATAAATAAATATATATGACTATGGCGGAGTAAAGTTACAATGTTTCTCAGCTTTAACGTTTATACTCTTTACCTAATGAAAATACAAACACTCAGATGAAACTGTTTTCCAAATGAAAAATATCTAGCCCAAAATAGCAGTGAAAAATGTAATATAATATAATATTTGCTCCGGTGCGTCGTATATCTTTCGGTGTTCATACCCAAGGAGAGTACATAAATTAGGGAAAACCAAATAGAAAGGAAGTATTTTCCTTGAAATACTTCCTTTTGGAGGAAGAGAAAGTGAAAAGTAAGTTAAATGAAATATACAATGAATAAGTAAATATTTTTAATTTAATGAAATGTTATAGTATACTTACCTGTATCATCGATTTGGAAGTTATGACGATGAGGAGAAGAGGAAATAAATTTTGGAAGTATATTAATAATTTATGACGAGGACGACGCCTCGCATCTGATCTAAAATATTTATACACGAAACATTAATTTAATTATGATTACCATTTCATAAAAATCCGTCGTGAGCGCCGCCAAAAACAAACGTTTTCTTCCTTTTTCCACGGTTATATTCTTCAAAGCACAATACCTTTTAGCCTAGGTATTTTATTGCAAAGGTTTATCATCATATATCACACAAGTTATGGTTATTACGCATTCCCTGTTGAAAGTATTGACGTTTTGTGAATTGCTGCCCCTAGAATGTAACCTAATGAAGCAGTAGCGGCAGAGTATTATCGAGCTGTTACGGTTATTGTTCTTTTAGCTATGGCTGATACAAATCAAGCGAGTCATCAGCCCATCCGCACTCTAGCGCTTAGCGAATAAAAAAAGGAAGGATGTAAAATGAAGCGTGTGCCAATAGCATCTCCAAACACACTTTTCTGGGATGAAAAACACGACCTTCTCCACTTAGCCTTCAAGGAGAAAGTAAGATGAACCGATTAAGTGCGAGTTAAAGGTCAATCACGGAAAACAAGTGTGTGCTTACGTGAGGTCAAGAAGCGAAGCGTTGTGGATATGCACTGTAATAGCCCAACCCAAGCCGAATTCCGAATTATGTCACCAGTATGTTTCCTGAGCGTTTAATAATGATATCATAATCATCACAATTTCAAATAGAGTTATCGTAATTATTTTATCTATTCACTCTGTCGGTTTACATATAGTTACTACCAAAAAAGTGTGAAGTCATATTATCAGCATGAACACTCAACAACATGTGGACAAAAATAAACACAAATTCATGTTTAAACAATTAGTAGAGCTGATGCACGCAGTTGCTCTTCTGTTAAAGAAGTGACAACTATTGAGCTAAATCGTGGGTTATGAAATATCTTACAAATGTCCTCGTTTAGCTGAACGTACGGTGAGGGTTGGAAACGGAGGGAAGGATTTCTTTTAACCTCATATGTACATCTTGCACAATTGGTTGATACGCCCTTGTGCACTGGAATATTTCCGCGGTAACATATTACCCAAAATGTCTCAGTGACAACCGGTCCTCCCAAACGGAAAGAATTTTTGTCGTTTACGACGTCGTCTTACGTCCAAGCTTACGTAAGAGGAATGTGAAGAAAGGAACGACTCATAAATGTTACTCTAATTTCAAAACGACCGGTCTACCCGTATGACGCGAACCAGCTTCTCCCGACACTCAAAAAATAATACTCTCCATATCTGATGCTTTCCCGATCTATTAAGTGTAGAAATTTCCTATCGGGTCTTTCACCAGATGAGAGTGTCCATGCTGATCGACGTTTCGTTGCTCCGCTCTGGGATCATCTTCAGGGCGAGGCTCTCGCTCGAGTGGAGCATCAGTGGAGACTGCCAGAATGGAGACTCTCACTCGATGGAAGACACGAGAGAAAATTTCTACTCTCCAGGTTTTGCTAATATTTCTGAAAGTATATGGTATATGAAATGAGGAAGTACTGGAGATGGTGGGTGAGGAGAGGGGTTTGTTGAGAGAAATCCTATGGAGGCAGGAAAAATGGATGAAAGGCGTATTGAGCGGTAGTGGAATGTTGAAGAAGGTAATAGAGGGGAGAATGTTGGGCAAGCGAGGAAAGGGTAGGAACAGGATAGGGATGTTGGATGGGATGAAGGGAGGAAAGAAGTACACCGAGATGAAGAGGGACCTGATGTAGTTTAGGTTGCTGGATTGGGCTTTGTTTGGAGTTACAAAATATGTATTTGATAGTTGTGTCCATCCAAAAACCTACCTTAACCGGTAGATTACCTAATAATGATATGGTATATGCTATTTGAGAAAAAGCATTGGACACATTAACACATAGATGGAAATAAAAAATCGAGCCAAGATCATTGAGATAAGTTTTTTTTACGTACGCTGCACATTCGAGTTATTTCAGCTCAATTATCTTGACATCCGAGGATTTAAATAAGTAATTCTAAAAATGAATCCACTTAATCCTCCTTGACTATAGTCGTATATGAATAGTCAAGGAGGATTGTCTGTGTCACTGATGATCTTAAGCTATCCCATAAAAATTTAGTATTGGGGGTGGTTTTTGATAAAAATACAGACGAAACTTGATATAAACAGTTGTAAATGGTTATTGTGTATCACAAACAAGGAGTGCAGAAGTAGGTTATTATATACGACAACAGTCCAGAAAGAAACTTACGTTTCGGCCTAGCGTGGCGGTGGGTGGGGCGAAAGTCACCACCTTGGTGTCTGATCGTCCCTACACTCAGCACGCATTCTGCTGTGGTTTTTCTACGTTGCGATGGACAACTTACCTTTCGCAAATTACTACTGGTTAGATTCCTGGACGAGACAACTTTCAAGCGATCTTCCCCCCAATATTTCAGCCTGTAGCGTTGAGATTCTAAATTTAAATTTAAAATTCTGTAAATGGACTTCGAGCGACTGTGTCACGCAGGATAGGGCGTTGTAAAGCTTTGGTTTTCTGCAGTATTTCTTAGACTTAGGTAATCTTGAAATTTAGCATTCATTGACTCCTCCCTTACTCTGGATTAACCTTAATTATGAAACCCCCTACACTCACCCAAATGATATTAGTTTTACGATCTCCCAGTACCCCTGCGCTGTTGCATAAGCGCAGGATATAAAAAGTCATAAATTTCTACCGTGGACTTCTATCGCATTGTTTAATATTAAAATAATAAAAAATTACAAGATGTTGCAGAGGTTGTTCTCGGATTAGACTGCGTGAGAGTTATTTTTGGCTCAACGTTTCTCTCCCGTTTCAGGGAGCGTCTTCAGGAGCGATGTCGCCTCGCTCCTGAAGACGCTCCCTGCAACGGGAGAGAAACGTTGAGCCAAAAATGACTCTCACGCAGTCTAAGCCTAGAACAACCTCTGCATCTCTCAACAGCTGCGAAAGCCTCCGATCTACGATTACAAGATGTTATGTGGCACCAGAGAATGAATCATTCGAAAATGATTAATTGTTTGATGCTTTGAAAAATATTCATGAACCATTCATTTATTTTTTTCGTTAATGATATTGTCTTTAGTATTTTAACAACCACTTCAAGACAAGCAAAATTAGAAAATACCTTCCTGTGTTCTATATGCGCAAGCGTGTTTTATAAGACGCTTTTCTTTGAATAGTGTGAGGTGAATTATTCAAACTACGCCTAACACCGAGACACATTTTAATCCTCACCTTTCGCTTAGTAGCGTTCAACTTATAAGAGTTGAAAGCTTGCCCAGATATCGCGCTGCAACGTTTCGGTTGCGCAAACTTCCAACCATTTAGCATTTTAATTTCGCAAACTCGAGGTGGCAATTTCTAAAGCGACCACTTCCAGTGTTCCGGTCCCTCCAGTCATAAATCATCGAATAATCCATAAAAGTCCAAACACAAATCCGGTCCACCTGTTGCCATAAAATCCAGGAGTTCTCGAAAATATAATCGGACCAAAGTGTGACTTTTTTCGTAACATGTAATACCTTTAATCCATCAATGCCTTCACTTCTGGCCCATTTTTAAGTTTCAAAGTTCACTTAAGGATATCCACTTATTTAAGAGGAAAGAGTAAGATTGAAAAAAAAACGCAAGTCGCGGAAAGGGCGGACGGAGAGCATTCGTTTGTTCATTCGTTGCAATGGTCGATTAAAAAAAAAGGAAATAGACTTTTAGACCTTATCTAAATTGTAGGCTCCAGGGATTGCTAATAATTGAGGATAAAATAAGAACGTTTTTAAATTAATATATTAAAAAAATTAATAAATTAAAAAATAGTCATTCATCATTTTAGTGATTCATTTTTTAAGTTAGAAAATTGTTCGTTATAAATTTTTCGTTCCTCTAAATCTTTACTGCGCGTCGAGCCATGATGCCCCCAAGAAGTCTCAAACGGAGACTTCAAACCAGATTTAACAGGAACACTGCTCTCGAAGTCCAATCGGTGGTCAATTACTCTGCGCGGAGGTCACAACTTTGATTTCCACAACTTTGTATTTAATCTATTGCCCCCCTTTGATTTCAGCGCGGAGAACGCTTTTAAATAATTTATCCCTCGAAAAACAAAATAGCCAATGCCGTAAACTTGATTAGCACTGGGTTTGTTTAAGAGGGTGTGTTAAAACAAGGTGATAAGTCAGAGGAAAATTGAAAATCAAACCCTCGATCACTCGAGGGTGTTTGGGAAACAGTGGCCCTCGTGAACCTCAATCACACACAAGCAATGCCAATTTAAATGAAAGGAAACTCACCCACAACCACTCGATCACAAGGGTGTGACAAGGAATACCAGTGACTTCCGTGAATTGAATTCACATACACTCACAGTCATTTGTCACAGTCAATTCTCCTCTCATTGGTCACCTTATTTTTACCTACCCCCCCCCCCCCCGTGCCAATTACGGCCTTGTCTGACTCGTTTTAGCATTGTTTACAGACGTTCGTTTACGTTTAAATTCATCCCTCACCGGGGACGCCCAGAGCGTGTTCCCTCTCCATCGTTCAAGCGTACTGGCGATTGCGCGGGAAAGTTCTGAAAACCGCAAGTAATGCCAAATCTTTCGGTGCAAGAGACACTTCTCGGCGGAGTTTCTTTTGTCCCGATGAAAACCACAGCTGCCTGGGGTTTGTCTCACGGACAAGCGGAGAAACTCGACGGAGGATCGAGTTGGATCAATTTACAACTATGCCCTGATTCGATATAATATCTGGTGTGGACCCGGTTCGTCAGAGTGTTCTTTCAAACTACCCCTCGGAAGATGAAATATATAAAATAAATCGGGCATGTACAAATAACTCATTTTAATCTGGAGAGCCAGCTTTCGTCCACCCGATTTTTTTAATCAAGTTAAGTCAAGTATTTAAAATTAAGTTTAAACGATTAAGTTTAACCAACCTTCTCGAAAAAAGAGTGCACGGGATTTATTATCTGCTCTGGTCACGGCTGGAAGGACGATCAATTTACCAGGAGTGTGCTTTGGTCCATCTAAGGCGGTTTTCACCGTCGTCCAATGGAGGAGACCCAATGAATCGACAGTGAGCAAGAGCTAACAGGTGGCCGAATCAAACTTGCGAACCACCGACATTTTGTATCATCGAGTCATAGAGACAACATCAATTGCATTGAGCACAGAGTAAGAAAAATAAAATACGCGCCTATAAAAATTGATTATTGATTAAATCTATTTTAACAAATAAATTATAAATATTTGATAGTTATACTAGTTATGCACATCATCATTACAGGTTATCAATCTTAAGGATTGGTTTGTAGAAACTCTCTAAACTATCCCGATACTCGTCAAATCTCTTCACTGTCTCTTAGCTCCTGCACCGAAATTTTCTCGTCCGCTTCTCGTTGTTCATCGCTGCCCTTACTCTGCAATTCCCCCTTATACTTTCCCTCCAGTTATGATCTTCAGTAGGGTATGGTGCTTCAGGTGTATAAATTATAAATATTAATAATAATAATAATCGATATGAAATAACCGCAAGGCATTGATGCTGGCAGCCTTCAACCCACCTACCGTCAGTGGTTTTCGATGTTTATGAAATGCTAAGCTGAGAGATATGACAACGTTTCGTCGTCTGTCGCCTATCTGGTCCTCCACTTAACACGAAGAACGACGCCTATACAATAGAATGAGGGATTGAATACGAGCGCATTCAATTCATTTTTATTTGCGAGGCACAAACAGACCCTTTGAGAAGGGTAGAATGAGCTCAACAGATCCGATATAATTAACTAATCAAGTGACTACATATTGTTGGAACGATTTATACCCATGCATGCAATTACTTTTTTGTCAATTCCTGCGAAAAACGGTTCTCTTTCCTAGAGCTCCAGTAAATACCTCGAGTGAGAGGAGGGGGTCAGTAGAATCGTGGCTAGAGAAACCAGCCTTCGCACTGCTTTCACATTTGCAAGTGCTAGGGGTGGCTGGCCGGGTTTCGTGCCTGGCAGGTAGAGCGTTGCATTCGGACTGCCACCAGTACGTCATCCTTGGGGGAGGGAAAGAGATTTGCACGGCCAATAGTTCCGCCTGCGCGATCTCGTGATTTTCGTCGACTGCGATGTTCATGAGATACAAATTGCACTGCGATACAGGGCCTCCGAGCGAGACACAACATCGTGGAGCGAATTGAACTTCTGCGAGTTTCCCATGGATCAACTAACACATAAATTGCGTTTATGTGAGTTCATACATTTATGCATTAGTTGATCCATGGCAAGGCATTTAGATACCTCCAAGTGTTCCATCTTTGGTGTGAAAATGATTGCGGCCATTGGAGTTTTTCCGTTTGTCTGTTAATGGAATATGATATTTTCCATTTGCAGTAGTCGGAAGTGTTCGCGACTTCACAGTGATACTAATTGCCGACACGAGTACCTCATGGGTTACTACTCAGCTTCGTTATCAACACTGTCCGAAGGATTAGCATTGACGGCGTTGTTGCTGCCTATGCCTGTCCACTATCGGTCGGATAATCCTATTTCCTATGTTCATAATCCTATGTTCCTGGGAGCAATAGTTACCCAAATACTTTTCTGATTATCATTTTAAAATTTCCAATCGATCAATTTATTTTATAAATAAATTAACGATTATTCTACATTGAAATTGAGCAAAAAATCGTTTATCGAATGCTACTGCCACTGACCTTTTTTCCATCCTGCTACTGTAAGAGGATGATATTATTCTAACAAGTTTCACCAATGACTACGATTTTTAATTTGATGAATACCACTCTATAAACATTACTACATCATTATGATTAATTTTCAGGCTAGTATATCGGCAGCTAGTACATCGTACTATCGTATTCGGAACTCAAAAGTCAAAGAAGCGGAATCAATTTCTTGAATTAATCGCAACTCACGCTCATGCGTAAGGAGTTTAGATGGTATTATGTTCATTTTTGAAAAATACTAAAAATTGCATGCCAAATATCTTCGCACAGTGGATTTATGGGTACAGTGATTCTGTTCCATGTGGACAGTGATTCAGAGTGAGAGGTCAATTCATTAAAAAGATGGGATAGTGGTAATTGTATTTATCAATCGTTATATGTAAAACATGTCTTATGCATAGAAGGAAATTTTGAAATAGGCAATCCGTGTAACGTGGTTTTTTTAAATCTAAAAATGCACAAAAATTTTGAATGAAAATTAAGAAGAAGAAAAGAATGAAAATTAGCTCTACACATATGAGTCTACTATCCTAACCCCACTGATTTTCATGCAACCATTATACGTCACACACCTCCCGCTATCACGGCGCCACCGCATGTTTATGCTTTAAGTTTAGTTAAGATTTTGAATGAAATGTAACCGATTTGAATATGTCAGAGTGTACCAAGCAATGGACATGAAATCTATGCATATTAGGGTAGGCAAGTTGGGCAAGTTTCGCTCTTCTCCCTCCCTTTATTAACTTTTAGCCATTCTGCATCGACTACCAATTTATAGTAGTTAAAGTATCTCAAACACAAGCGTTTACCACGAAATCTTTCTTTAGTTTACCAGGAAAAGACTTTCTTCATCAAACTACAAATCCAAGTGAATTATTCATTGCGGAGCATATCATCCATCGGATGGTACTTAAACGCCGTGGTTTCACCTGGAGTCTTAATGTGATGAGACGGCTAGTGGTGATTATGAGTGCAGTCGTCGGGGATCGGGTCAACGTACTGGCTTCCCACCGAGACGGCCCTAGTTTGAATCCTGGAGGGGACAGATATTTTACAGTGGTGTCCCTATCCCTACTTGAGGTGCTTTGTGGAGCGCACTTCGAGTGAGTACAACGCCCGTTTGATGGGACGTTAAACTGCGGACCCCTTGGCGCCTTTCGACAAGAGTAGGCTATAATGCCGACGCCGGGTTTCTCTCCACCCGTCCTCCTTTCCCATCCATTCCTAATGGCGCTAATGGCCTCAGCTGTCGGTCGCCTCCCCTAAAACTACTACTACTCTATGCAATTTTCTCTAATTATAACCAGGTTCCAATTATCCACCAATTTATTTTAATAGCAAAAATTAAGATTAAGCCTTGAGCTTTCAATTTATAATCCCTCTTAAACTTAAAACCAATTCGACTCAAGACCTTTTCTAGGATTACTAAAAAGGAAACTTTTGAGAGAAACTTTTCTAGGTGCCGTTTCATTTTCACCCAGGAGAACAATTTTCCGACGACGTATGAGCCATTAGGTGTCCGCAGGGGGTGTCAAGTGCGAGTGGGAGGGTTGAAGGGATTGAACTCTCCAATCCGAGAGCGATTGGACTCGCAAATGGGGTGACGGGGGAATTTCTCGTGATTCATTCAGTCATTCACTCACCTACGTAGCGATCCCGCCCACGTGTAAGCAACGGTGAGTGCGCCCTTTGGTCACGGAATGCGCTCTCTTCTTGTCCTTAACTCTCCCGTCCTTCTCAGCTGTGGCCCGTCCTCCTTGAGCCCTTCTCTAGCCGTCGGTAGGGTGCCGGTATGTAGGTACCTCCACCTCTTCGGACGCCGACAAACCGCCTTGGCAGAGAGTGCTGGGGAATATGAGAGCAGCCGGCCTCCTTCAACTATCCCGTGACGAGCGGTAAAAGTTCCCCTCCCTTCGAGAATAACCCCCTCTCTGCCCCCTCGCAATTGACGCTCTCCCCCACCCGCCTCCAACCACACTTCACCCCTCCACCCCCCTGCGTGGAAAAAGATATGCTACACCAACAATCATATCGAAAGTTTTCGTTCGGTCAACCATTTAAACCAACGCAACACGCACACAAAGGATTAAAATCAGAACACTCTTTTTCGTGAATTCATCGAGGTTCGTACATAAAAAAACCAACGTCGTTAACATAATTCAATTGCCCTTCATTGATTGCTGGCCTTTCTAATGGCCTGTGAAGATTCTGGTGTTACCATTTTCCTCAGGTGGCCAAACCATCAAGGTTTAAGCAACAACCAATACCACAAACAGAAAGATATGCGTGTATGTACGTAAATGTGCTTAAAGCATTAGTGAATCAAGTGATACACATTAGCGAGAAACTAAATTTAACGTAATCCTTAGTGTAAACTTTCGAAAGCTGATAAATTAAATATAACAAAGGTGCGTGACATTACATTGATAAATTATTTTTCAGTAATGTGTAGTTCCCAACGTAATCACACTGCAACGGCATGAACTATTCAATTTCATAACACCATTATGGTTAGTTCATGCACTACGAAAATTTAAATGATAAAAATGACTAGTATTCTTCAAACTATTAATGTTGGTTGTTCATGTAGGAAAACTAACATATTAATAGAAAATCTAAGAGTTCATAAAGAAGGATGACTATGGTATCGCGACATCCGAGCTTGAATCATTTATAAAATGAACTTAATGGGTAAGCCGTGGGGAAAATAGTGATCCAAATTCCCGTGGGGAAAATAGACATCCAAAATTAACACAGATGTTGTAGGAATGGTGTTCTGTCGCCCCCTTCCACATAACCTTTCGGCTGGATCGCGGATTGCCATGCATGTCTATGTGGAAGTAGTGGAGTAGAACTAGAATGAGTGGTGGCCAATCACCACCCGCCAATTGTCCTTGCGACGGCTTTGCGGGGCATTGTATGGGGATATAGAGGACTGGAAGTGACGCAAGTTAGGAAACATTGTTACCATAGAGTAATGCTTTATACCTTCCCGTAAAACAGCCTAAAATTACCCAATTTTGCGACCGTCGAATTTATATTTTTTTGGTCAATATGCCTATAAAGTCATTTGATTTTCCAAGGTCTTGCGAGCGAAAATGTAATTTAATAGCACACAATCTAATCACTCAATTTGAAAAATTTCCATATCTTTCATTCAGTTTTAATTTTCATTGTTCTTAATGTTTGTGCTAATGATTGATTTTTTATGATCGCTTTTGTCATTGTTCTGTGTAAAATCAACCACGAATCTAACAATGAGAAAAACAAAATTTGCTCTTTTCCACTGATTTATACATCTGTGAAAGAGTGCAAATTTTGTTTTTCTCATAATGACAAACTTCCACTACATCTCGCCTGAATCTGTTGAATACACAAGATTCTAATGTCTATATGCACATATTATAATTAATGAACTCTAATGTTATCATTAGATTGTAAAGACAGACAGAATAGATAAAATCTAATTATAATATGTTATACAATAATATGTGTCCAATTTCCTACGATGGCTCTTCCGTCGCGACTACTTGGGAATTCAAGTAAATGTCCGTACACTTCTGAATGAGCTCTTCGTGAAATTTCCTCCGCTGTCTTCAACCGTTCACTCTTATACGTAGCTAACACGTATAGTCAAACTGAATCAAGTGCATGAATAATTTGATCGGGATCGCACAGTAATCATTCAGCAATCAGTCGCAAACGTTTACCGGAATAATGGAATAAAAAAGGATAGAATTGACCTCGAAAAATCGTATATGCGAAAAACTGTCGGATACGATGATTGTGAAAAATAGTCAAGAACTCTTCTCCCAAATATAGTATGCATAGGAATGGTGTCCCGCGTAGAAATTTCACGGGAAAAACACCCACCGGTAGTCTTTCATAGGGTCACTGAACAATCTATTTTCAAAAGAGGAAAGTAATAAATAACGTGATAAGGAAGGGCGAAGAAAAGAATCCTCGGGTCTTGATTCCCATAAAAATGACTAAAGGACTTATCACTTCCGCAGACTTTGTTCTGCGAACAAAATTGTCCCCACTCAAAGCGCGGAAATTAGAATTTCAATTCCATTGAAGACTTTTATGACCTCAGTGGATTTCCAGCGTACAATTCCAAAGATATCATTACCGGTGGAAAAGCGCTAAAGCTGATTCCTGCCACACTATTTTTGGGCTAAGTGGAAAAAAACATGCACCATACGTATATTGGTGTATTTAAGTGGAGTAATCCAGATATTCATTACTTGCTAAGAATGACTTGTAGAGAACTAATTAGACCTGGTTTCAAAAATATTTGTGGATCTCCAATCAGTTGATGGGAAATATTCTCTCTCTATGCATCAACTTTTATTATTATTAATAAACACTCATTTAGTACAAAGTGCGTTCCAAAAGTAATGCAATGAAACTTCCCGCGCCACTTCTATTGGTCAAACTGGGATCAAACCACTTGGAGCAGATGAGGAGAGAGATGCTAAGCTTTGCCGTGAAATCAATCTTAGTGCTCTCCAAGTGGCAGGACGTCATTTATTGTGAACCTCTGCGCGCCGACCGTGCCACGAAAGACCAACCGAGCGGAAATTTCAAGTGAACTTTTGCAACGTACTGAAAATGAACCTGATTATTTGGACAACGTCATCAC
Organism: Hetaerina titia; assembly: GCA_037158775.1. Lineage (NCBI taxonomy): Eukaryota > Metazoa > Arthropoda > Insecta > Odonata > Calopterygidae > Hetaerina > Hetaerina titia. Next base: position 13,559,639 of record CM073777.1, on the reverse strand, counting down.
TGATACGAAACCTGGCATTTTGAGTACGACTCAGAAACAAAAATCCAAAGCCCTGAGTGGCACACCGACCTAAAAGGCAAGAATGAGCAAATCAAAAGTGAAAACAATGCTAATTGTCTTTTTCGACAGTGAAGGAGTGGTCCATATGGAGCCTGTTCCTCAAGATTAGACAGTTAACGCTGCCCACTACGTCAATGTGCTGGAAATACTCCGAAAAGGGTCATCAGGACGAGAAAAGACATCTCCGCTACCTGGCAACCCCATCACGACAACGCGCAACGAGTCCGCGAGTTCCTGACCAACCACCAGGCGCCAACGCTGCCCCATCTCCCCTTTAGTCCTGACGTCGCCCCAGCAGACTTTTATTTGTTCCCTCGGGTTAAGGCAGCCCTGAAAAGAGTCCGTTTTTCGTCCACAGAAGAGATCCAATCAGCCGCGACGAAGACCTTGCGAGAGGTCTCCGAAGATGACTTCCAGAGCGCGTAACGGTCATGGCAGAGTCGCTGGAAAAAGTGTGTAGAGACACAAGGACATTACCTTGAAGAATTTTAAGGGTTTGTAGAAGTCTATTCAATAAATTACTTAGAAAAAAGTAATTACATTACTTTCGGAACGCACCCTTTATGTCTTGATTAGCGTTTGGATTGGGTATTTTTTCAGCAATTTAATCAAATAATTTTGTCTGAATTTTTGTTTATTTTAGTTACGGAGACGCAAACTACGAACAATTAAGCACACCACCCTCGATGAAGCATTAAATTCTCCTGGTAAAATCGCGCTCTGTATTGCATACGAGAAATGATAGAAGGTAGAATTCCAAGCCAAAGGAGTAGCGATCGTTTCTTCTGGATGTTACGTTACACGCCGATTTGATTAGACTCAGTGCAGCGGTTCTCGCCTTGAGCCTTGTCGATAGGAAATAGAATACTACGTCGGGCATTGGATCCATTAAACGTGTGCACTGGAAAAAAAGGAAAAGTTTTATTTTAGATTTATTTAAATGCATAAGGCATTGAAATAATTTTGGATTCTTTTATGAAAGAATTGAAGAAAACAAGTGATACGGGGGTTCTCGAAAAATAATGAGACCATATAGAAAATCATATACCATACATGAATTTTTAAGTAATTCAGACACTAGTATTACTTCTGATAACGATGAAATTATCATAAATGTACACTAAGAATGACAATACTATGCGGATAAAAACGAGAAATGACTAAATTTCTGACGGAGTTAATACTCATCTACATACTAGCGCAATACGCGATCACTGGACATCAAAAATATAATTCACATTAGAGCACTCACCAACATCTGCAATACATATTTATTCTCCTATGCTTTCATCAGACTTATATGATGGCCAATATTTCAGAAGAGAATTTCTAAAATTTTAGTTGTGTAACAATTAATGGCCGACGCCCTACAAACCTTTGGCTCAGATAACAGTAATATTAAATATTTGAGAGGGGATAGGAAAAATATTAACTTGAGAACCATAAAGGTGGTCACAATGAATAATAAAAATTAAGGAAAGGGGAGTGAGAAGGGAGGAAAGACTCCTCGGTGGAAGAAAAAGGGAAGACCAGCAGTGGAGCTGAGAGGGAGGTGGGCTCAAATATGCTCAATGGAGCAGAAGAGAGGAGGCTGACTACGAGTCGTCGAACGGAGTGAAAAGCCGAAGCGATGGAATCTTTGAGTTGTCATGAAGAAGAGAAAACAGCTCCCCTGGGAGACGTAAGACACTTCGTCTATTCTTTGGGGTGAAAACTGTGGTCATCGGAGTACCAACCTTCAAATTTCCTCACACACCCGAGATAAGTGAAAAGAAAGCTGCGAGCGCGCGCCGAGAAAAACTCCACACACGGAGGCATAAATGACCCGGCATTACACCTCCTCGCTTTCCCCATATAAAAATGGGACCGGCACTGTCTTTATGCAAGTGCCCTCAATAATTAGGAGATCATCGCTGCCCTAATTACTACGAGTTCGGCAGGACCTGATGACGACGTCCAACGTCGAAAGGTGGGTCGTGTTTTTAATGAAGTGCGTGTCTGTGGAATTACAAAGTTACTACTTTCATTTCAATATGTTGTATAAATTCCATAGTATTACGCCTGAGACAACAAAGGACGCCAATGTACAGTTTTTTTTGAGTACGTCCGAGTGCCCAGAAGCCGCAGTATTGAGACATAATTAATTCTACTCTGCAATATTTATGTTTCAATAGGAATTTCCTTTTTGTGACAAGAAAAGTCAAGATAACACGCCTGCAGCAATGTATTCATGTTTTTAATCTCACAACTAGCTGTAACGCTATAAAAATATACGCATACGATTCAATATGTAGCGTTCAATGTGGAAGACCATCACACATCACTGGCATTAGCTGATTTCACTGTCACCGTTCACCTCAATATAAGATTGTATTACACCTACTCCGCAACCTCCTCATTGTAAAATATAAAACAAATTCATGCAAAAAAAATTGTGTTTAAGAGATTAAAGAATGATTGAGTGTGTTAAGTTCGTCTTGTAGACTAACAAAAATAATGTAAAACAGAAGTCATAATTTTAAATCTGTCGTAAAACCGAAGAGGTAAGATATACGATTAGTCCAGAAGAGTAATCATTGTTTGCACATATTAACTGATAAGATTTTGACCCTAGTTATTCAGCTAGAAGACAGAAAAATGTCAGAATTACCTCCGAGGAAAGAGTTAAGAAAAAATGGGAGCACAAGAGAAGCAATCCCATGCCTCAAGAGTTATTATATAGCCCACTTTTCACTCTCAACTGAGTCAGTGGGTTCGTTCAATCTGAGATGAATCTGGAAGCCTACCAAGAAGGCAAGAATAAAAAACCATAAACCCAGTTCGCGGTGGTCTAGTGTGTAGAGCGTTGGACTACTGACCGGAGGGTCCCAGGTTCGATTTCCGGGCAAGGCACTTTGGGCACCTGCAGCTCCACCCAAGCTAGTTGATTTTTCGGGTACCAGATCTTCCTGGGAAACCATAACCGGCACAGTGAAAGGAAGGCAAGAATATGGACCAAATATTTAAGAAGTTAGTAGGGACTGTTTCTTGAAGTTCCACCTTAAGTGTTTCCGTTCCTCGTTTCCTTAATAGTTACTCTTAGGTAGTTATTCAAATAGCACATGTGAGCTATCAGCACGACGGCGTCGTCATGTAGTCCACTTGGTTGATCCAAATACCAAAATACAAAGGGTGGGTATTCGCTAGCCAAGTACCGGCGATTAGTGATGGCCCCTGGGATGGTATTTTAACATGCCGCATTACATTATAGATATGCCACACCTGGAAATAATTAATGGACTTTTCGATTAACAAGATAACATCAGTCGTCGAAACATCGGCACCATCTGCCGCATAAAGATAGGCACCGGAGAGTCCTAAAAGGGGAGTCGAAGAGCCCATTCGCAAGCAACAGGACTCATATAGAGTCATTAAAGTCCCTTGCCTTACCTTTGACTTCCAACAAGACGGCGTATTTTACCTTAAATTATTTTTATTTAATTACGTACCCTGCAAGCCACCGATGGGGAATTGCTCTTTTTCTCAAAATGTATCACTACGTAATTTTTTTATGTTTAATTCTAATTACCAAGTGTCGCACCAGCGTTGTTTAGCTTTAAGGTTAATTGATAAATCTGATGTGTCCTCAGGACCACGGATATCACGGTATGCCACTGCATCGTCGGAAAATAAACGTATCTTACTAGTGACTACGGAGTCAATGTCGTTAACGTAAAGTAGGGATAAAAGAGGTTGTGTCTCGCAGGATCTACATTTTCGGAAACCGTGCTGATTTTTCATTGATAAATCCTGATTATCGAGGTGTCTCACGATCGAATTAGGATCTATATGTTTCATAGCCTTGCACGAAATCGATTTGAGGGAAATAGGTGTGTAATTACTCGGGTGGATATTTTTCAGCAAATGTTCTATTCCTTTAAAAGATATTTCAATTTTGGGAATTGGTTGACTGGTACGATATGGTAAGCCATCGGAAACCTTCGGTGAGATATTGGTGAAGACGCTTTGACATGAGGGATGCCATGAAATGAAAGGAGCCAATCACTGCCAAAACTGAATGAATCAAATGAAGAAAATGAGAAATTAACTGAAGAAATTGAACTAACTCCAATTGAAGAAAATATGAAAGCACATGCAACGCTATACATCATAATTTAGCCATTTTCTTAGAGATAGTGGAGGCCGATGATGCTACAGTCCAGTCCAGATGATGGTAGAATATCGCTGATACTAACAGACAATAAATTATTTATGGTGGAAAATCTAAGTTTGATTCCTTCTTCGTGATTTAGAAAATTCAAACATAAATTGAAGTTAAAATAGAGGTCGTAAATGTAAGAGAACCATCAGAAATTTGCCAAGCCTTCTGGTTTAAGTAACAGCAAACAATTAGTATTTTATTATTAGGTAATCTACCCGTTAAGGTAGATTTTTGGATGGACACGACTATCAAATAAACATGTTGTAACTCCAAACAAAAACCAATTCAGCAACCTAATCTACATCAGGTCCCTCTTCATCTCTGTGTACTTCTTCCCTCCCTTCATCCCGTCCAACACCCCTATCCTGTTCCTGCCCTTGCCTCGCTTGCCCAACATTCTCCCCTCTATTACGCTCTTCAACATTCCACTACCGCTCATCACGCCTTTCATCCATTTTTCCTGCCTCCATAGTATTTCTCTCAACAAACCCTTCTCCTCACCCACCATCTCCAGTACTTCCTCATTTGTTTTCCTTTCGGTCCATTTCACCTTCTCCATTCTTCTCCACACCCACATTTCAAAAGCCTCCAATCTACGTCTATCCTCCTGCTTCAGTGACCACGTTTCCGCACCGTACATAGCTACGCTCCATATCAGAGTTTTTACGAGTCTTGTCTTAACATCCCTACTCAACGTCCCCGTCATCAACTCCCTCCTCCTTGAGAAAGCCTCCTTGCCTAGCGCAATTCTTCTCCTTACGTCCCTACTACTTTGAACGTATTGGTCCAAAATACTTCCGAGATATGTAAACTGCTCTACCTGCTCTATTTTTTCCCCTCCTATTTTAATATTTAGCTTAGCCTTTTTCTTCCTGAAAAATCGCAAAAACTGTTAAAATACTTTTCACTAAAATTTTTAGGTTAAATAATTTTTCCATACAACTTTAATGTGTAAATCTCAAAAACATCACTCTTTCACCAGTATTAAGAATTAAAATAAAATTGGATGAGTTTTGGACCTATATCCTGTTGCCCTTGACTACGTCTTGTATAACGATATTTCTCAGGTTCTTCCTAATTTTTCTGAAAGAGACACCTTCGAAGATTTCAAAAACTCAGTAAATAATTTCCGGGTGACAAATTAGATAGATTCTCAGCCTTCCCGTTGCCATGCCAAACTTAAACCGTAATTTCGTCAACGCAACACGGATGGAAGCAGAAGCAAGCAATAAGACCGCAAACATTTTATACTGCTGAATAACACAAATAAAAATAAATGGAATTAAAACAAACAGGGTTTGAAACACGCAAGTAGCGAAAAAGATTTAAATCGCCAGAAATTATTTGAAATCAACGACCACATGACGAAATCAACCGATAAAATGTTTACTCTTTTCCGCGATGATGCCTCTGTCGACACATAGATGAAATGTTAAGCTGTCGAGTCTCCGGAGGGCACCCAAAGCCCCTCCGTAATAATTTATCAGGCCGTCGACCCAGGAAGGCTAGGAGACGGAAGAGAGGAGCCCCACTTTAGCGTCAACACCCAAGTAAATGGGGAGGGAGGGTCTCATTTTTATTCTCCGTCCATACCCCCCGCGTGCACGTCGCCACCTCGCGGGCACTTCCTCAATGACCCGGACGGGAGAGCTGTAGGAGTGACTTCGCGTCGTCTCGCATTGGTTCGCACTGGCTCCCCAGCCTCACCACCGCCCCCGAATCCGGAGAGTCCACTTTCATCGCGGCCCGAAATACTAATGCGGTCTTGAAGCAGGTTTTGGGTGTAAACCGCTTCTCAGTGTGTCACGATCGCCGTCCCAACGAACTGCATCTTTTGCAGCGGAGAGATTTTTGCGCCCTCCTCGAGGTCATACATATCTGGTCTAAAGAAATGGAAGTTCAAGGATGCGCGGGGCTCCATGGGAATATGGTGGGCGCCAACCTTACCCATCAAGTCAAACTTCGGGTTGATTACAACTGATTTTTTATGAGAACATGCAGAGGACGTGATGACCTTGTCCGCCAAAGTACTGTCCCGGGAGGGCTTGGGTTCCACTTCCGGTGACTTTGGGCATTTGGAGAGGGATGACCAATTCCCAGAGTCAGTGTGATTTATCGGCAACCAGATCTTCCTGGGAACAAATAGGCGGCACAAGGAAAGGAACTGGTTCCCACAACCCTGGTACGTGGATTTCACTCGCCTTAGGGCGTCGAATTAGGTGAGCCACAACTATCACACCAATTTTCTGGTTGATTACTATGCATGTTAATAATGTAGAATGTGCTATAATTTTTTCAAACAGAGTGAAAGGACTTTCCAGGGATTTTTCATCGATTTCTAACATGCTCTTATTAAACCTAATTTTCACCGTGAGTATACGATGAAGCCGGATAAATTTAATTCCGTTTCTCATTCCGAAGCGTAAGGCCTTGTGTGTGTGCTAAAAGTCAAGACACCTTACCTCGATGGAAAGCAGGTCTCAAGACAATATGCTCTTCAGTATATTGCAATGCCAGAAGCACATGGCATAGATAAAAATATCCTGGGTAGGAACAGACTTTTTGAATGGTCAGGGACAAAGAGTAGTCGTAGATGGAGTAGGCTCAAACGCAGTAGAAGTCACTTCAGGTGTCCCCAATGGAAGAGTTGTCGGACCTTTTTTATTCCTACCTTACGTTAACGACATTAACTTATTTCGTGCAAGGTTATGAAACATATAGATCCTAATTCGATCGTGAGACACCTCGATAATCAGGATTTATTAATGAAAAATCAGCACGGTTTCCGAAAAGGTAGATCCTTCGAGACACAACCTCTTTTATCCCTGTTTTCCAAGATTATTCGGGTCTCCCACCGAGTCCACGTTCGTAGGTTTGAAGACGTTTCGATGGGCGAGTCGTCCATCATCCTCAGAGCATGAATAATCTTGGAAAACATTATTCGCCGGGAAAGTACCAGATGATTCCTCTTTTATCCCTACTTTACGTTAACGACGTTGACTCCGTAGGCACTAGTAAGATACGTTTATTTGCCGACGATACAGTGGCATATCGTGATATCCGTGGTCCTGAGGACACATCAGATTTATCAATTAACCTTAAAGCTAAACAACGCTGGTGCGACACTTGGTAATTAGAATTAAACAAAAAAATTACCTAGTGATACATTTTGAGAAAAAGAGCAATTCCCTCCCGAACGCATACTGCATTGGGAACACCGAAAAAGAATGCGTAGACTCGATTAAATACTTGGGCGTTACCCTCACTCACGCCCTCTCCTGGGTGAAACATATACGGTGAATATGTGAACAAGCTAACAAAAATTAAGATTTATTGGAAGAGTACTCGGTAAATGGGATGAAAAGGTCTTTCGCTGGTTCGGCCTCATTTAGAATATGCTGCAAGTATATTATGGGATCCTCCTCACGAAGTTGGATTGATTGCCGAATTGGATCGCGTGCAGCGTAGAGGAGCTAGATTTTTAAAACTTTGTTATGGCGAACTGAGTAGCGCATCAAAGTTATTAGAGGAGGTAGGTTGGGAATCACTCACGAAGCGAAAGTTGAATTACAAATTGAAGCTCTTGCATAAATTGGGAGTCTTTTTGGCAGTGATGTTGAAAATGTATTATTACCCCCATCGTACTACAGCAGGAGATATCATGTGAATAAAATTAGAGATATTAAGTTTAGGACCGATAGATTTAAGATGTCATTTTTTCCAGTAACGATAAGGGATCAGAATAACAATGTCCGACCGCTGTAGGGGTAAAAATATTCGGGTCAAATTAGTCTGGTGTGTATTCAACCCCTGCCAACACCTTAGCGGTGGCTTTTAGGTTATTAAAATATCTACTAAAATATGAATAACCTCCTGTATGTTCCATAACCTTCGACGAAATGGATGAGAGGGGAATAGGTCTGTAATTGCTCGGTTCCTCCTCAATTCTGTTTATATACACACGTATCCACATGCCTATCTGCATCACGTGACAGTGGATTAATTAGTTTGCCCGAATCATCAAATTTCGCTTTTTCGTAATGTCAAATACTCGAGTGCTTGGAATGGATTTCATTATGATTGTTGATTTTGCGAGAGAGGAAAGAGTGATTGACTCTATCAGTGAGAGTGTCTTTTATTTTATGTTTGTGGACGAATGTATCAATATAAATTGGGGTCATTATGATATCTTCGGTACCTTAAACAAACTCCGGTGTCCTGTACATTTCTGAAAGTATAAGAAAGCCTTCGTGAATCAAGGGGCTCCCGACACATTTTTATAGGAATATCTTGTTGATGCGCAACGTAATTCACCAAAATCTGTCAATCGTATTCCAATAATCTCTCAATACACAGAAAACTTTCATTTTGGAAGTAGAAGGCATAGGATTAAATCGAAAATCGAGGTTTAGTACTTAAGACATCGTTCGCAACGAGTCACATCCCTTCTCACTCCATAAGCGATATTAAAATTTTCGGACTTTCAGGTGCGAGTTGTTATCATTGACTACTGCACACCTAGCCTGTCATCCGTAAGCTCAGCGTTTCTAATCCCCTACATGAATAATGTTGTATGATGTAACTATGATTTATTTCGGCCACTTCTGAAGTTTCACGAAATCCAAATCCATGTTATTTTTGCATTTTGCTCTTTTGTAATTTTGAAATGCTAAATTTTTCAAGTCCTTCATTTTATTTGCCGTTTCTACATTTTACTAAGTTCTATTTTCGTTATGGCATTCGTTTGTATTCATAAGGACAAGGAAAACTGCGGTACCTTTTCCATTTAGAACAATCTATTAAAGTGCACTCCATAAAGATAAATTTTCTATCATTCATTAAGGACAGATAACATGTCTTACCCCCCAAAAAATCTCGAGTCTGATAGCAATTACAGAAAAAATGTAGCCGATCAATGGTTACCATGAGAGGCGAAATAATTGATTGTGAAAGAACTCATTAGTCTGAATTACGTCTGTGTGATTGGTAAGATTTGGTTTTCGCATTATTATAACAATATCTTCAAGCATCAAGCATCTTACAAACGAATAGTGAAATATTTTAGTTGGCAGTAAAAATAAACATTTTGAAGCTGCAACATCGACACGCTATTCGGATGAACACCCTCGATGTTACATGGCCCGGTGTTTTTCCGTGGAACTTCACGAATTGTATATTCTGGTTGATTTTCCTGACCACGAGTCAATCAAAAAATGGATTTTTTCCCTAAAGCTTTGGTCTTCACGTTCTTTGAGTATACTTCATACTGAAATGTTTTCATCTTCATGGATGTGTCATATTTATTGCAGTAATACCCGATTTACAATAAGCACGTCTCCCTGGATTTTAGAAGTTTTCCAACGCTACTTTCAAGCAAATTAATGCTATCAACGGGAACTATTTAATGAAAAAGTAAATTCACGCTGAGCAGTCTGAAATACAATGTAAAGACATCCGTCGTTTCTTCGCCTCTTCCCCAAAACTCTCAGGAATTTCTCCCTCCATATATAATGTTATAATGAGGACGTAAGAGTCCACGAGACCATTATCGCGTATGCTAAGTTATGGAAACAGACCGCTCAAGCTACAAAACCAGACTAGTTATGCGATTACAGTTATATCTCCTGTGACTACGACAAAGAAAGTCAAACGGGGTTAATTTTGGAGATAAAGAGGAGGAAATCCCACCAGCGCAGGAAAACAAAACAAAACGCTTGTATTTATTTGAACAAATGCGACCGGTTTCACCTAATTAGGGCATCTCAAACTATGCCGGGATTGTGAAAAGGAGAGGACGCCGGGGCGTTTTGTGGCAGAGCAAGGGGAGAGGGGAGGAGGACATTGGTTCAGGGATGGACGGTAGATGGGGTAAACTTTAAAGAAGCGGGAGGCTGCGCGTCGCCTCGGAAGAGGAGGCACTTTAAAATCACGAGAGGAAAAGAAAGGTGATGACTGAGAAACCAGCACATCCGAGAACGTTGTTTGGGATCCAGGTACTTGACCAACCCCCAGACCGTTAGAAGTCTTGAGGGCAGAAAGACATAGAAAGTAGGAAGAGAGGGAAAGGCTGCCGAGGGAGTGGATTACCACGTCGGGCCAAGGATGCCTATGAAAGGTACAGGAAAGGAAGTTGGGAGTAATTGTTCGACAAAGAGAAATATTTGGCACTTTGTACATTTGGCATATTTCAAGGTGGCCTTCTTTCCGTCCGATATTCTGCCACACCCTCCCCACAACCCCCATTCTGTCCCCCAATGTGTACCTCTCCTTCCCACGCTTCCTATAAATATATATTTTGAGATACATGCTTCATAAAGTTGCCAAAAGATGCCTCATTTAAGTGAAATCGGTCGCGTTTGCTCAAATAAACACTGTGAATAGTAAGCACAGTGTCTGTCACTTCTTTGAAAAACAAAAATATTGTAGCCAGAATTTACCGTACTCCCGATAGAAAAGTGAATTACATCAGAATAAAATAAATTGTATCGTGCGCAACGCAGAGGAGCTAGATTTGTAAAACGTTGTAATGATAAACTTAGTAGCGTACCCAAAATATTAGAGGAGCTAGGTAGGGAATCACTCATGGAGCGAAGGGTAAATCACAGATTGAAGCTCTTGCATAAATTGGAAGGACTTTTCTTTAGCAGTGATGTGGAAAATGCATTACTATTGACCCCATCGCACTACTATAGGAGAGATCATGTCAATACAATTAGAGAAATTAAGTGTAGGGCTGAGGGATTTAAGATGTCATTTTTTCCACGAACGATAAGGGATCAGAATAACATTGTCCGATCGCGGTAGGGGTAAGATTTTTCGGGTCAAATTAGTCTGATGTGTATTCAACCCCTGCCACTCACCCTAGTGGTGTCTTGCAGAGCACTAAAATATCAAATTAAAGAGACAAAGATATAAATAACACTAAAATGCTAACACATATTGAACAAAAACAAAATCGAAGCAATTCCGGAAAATTAGTAGCAATAAGTGAATTCAAACGGTCAACCCCAATATGATTGCTTCGAGTGAAAAGTTGTAGGTTCAATGCGGAAAAGAAGAGATAGATGAGCAGGGGATGGAGGCTGGGCGGATGGAAACCCGGCTTCCGCTATGGCCCACTCATGACGAAAGGCACCGCTACGTGTACGTCTCATTCGACAGACGGCGAACTCCCATCGAAATGCTCTCCGCATAGAAACTGTAGTTAGGATTGGGATACGACTCCTGCTACCCACGGGCATCGAATCTAGAGACCCAGGGTGGGAAGCTGGTACACCAACCCGATTCCATGGATTGCCTACGGTCACTTCGGCATAGATATCGGGTTATGTAATTAGATTCTGAACAAAATAGCGATTGTCATTAAAACATAACAAACTTTTGTGGTAAATTTCTTCAAAAGATAAACGGGATTTGTTTACAAACTAGATGGAATTGACTTATAAGTAATTTTTGCGGTAAAAATACCTTTATGTAAATAATGATAAAGACCGTTATTGCATTTTAAATTTTAGGGCAAACAATTACATTGTCCATTAACAGAACTTTTTTAAATCCCTTGATTTATGTTCGTTGATATTGTATAATTTAATTACACGACTCTTTGTTTGATGAAGTATAATCGGTATTCAAGCTCTTCAACCAGCGGTTGTACCTTGCATTATTCTCTGCTCAGCATCACAAAGCCCTGAAATAACTGAATCAGCAGTCAAGCCATACATGATCGGAATTTTTGCCCCGAAGATGAACTTGAAATAAGTAAAGGGTTGAGCGTAATCCATTCGGACACACCTAAATACATGGCCGCTATTTTAACTATACTGAAACTGTATTTCACACATGAAGTTAACTGTTGCAAATATTGTGACCAGTCGGTGCTCTTCTCATCAGTTGCACCGTCATTGCGGAAGGAAAGGAACGTAAGGAATGCGTACACTGGTACCAAAAGAACTCTGGAGTTACCCTCCATGGCACTGGCACAGAGTGTACACTGGGGTACCAGACCATGCATTCGCATTTTATTATGAGAAAAAATGGAAGCTTATTTCCACATCCGTTGGTCGGAAGTAATGACTTCTCAGACTCAAATATTACTTCACTGGTCCAAGCTTACAAGGAGTTACACATAAATGGCTGTCTTATATTTCGAGAGAATTTCAAATGAATGCATACGCGCGACGACAATGAAAAATCAAGATCAACAAAAAAGGAAGGGAGCTATAATATTAAATTAAAGAGAAATCCGGAGATTTTATTCTTGGTCAAAGAAAAAAGCAAATCATGTGTAACCCACCATACACTGTCTCATTGTTCAACGTTCAGCGATCCGCGATAGAAAATGTGCTCGTATCTCCAGCTCATAACTTCTACTTAAACTTGAATGCAACGTTTTAATGGGCATTCCTCTTGTCCATAAATAAAAAAAGTCATCGGTGAGAAAGCGAAGACCTCTTTTCAAACTGCTGCTTATTCATTAAGAATCCATAGAAAAAAACATTCGAATTAATTTTGAAGAGACCATTATTTCCTGGCAATTATTTAGCCTTTATTTCTGCTATAAAGAAACTCTTTGAACAAACTTATATAAATTTTTCACGAGTTAGAGCAAGGAAAATCGAATATAAATCATGCATTCAGCAACATTTTCCCACAGCATTTTGGAGAATGTACGCAAGTTCTGATTGAATACTAATTTCTGTCAGCCTCCCGCCCCCTATGAAAGTATCATATTTATCACCGCAGCCACTCGTTACGTTATTTTGGTCTTTTCAGGGCCTTCACGCAAAGGCTCTCTCCAACGTGAATTGCTCTTCCACTGAAAAAAAGGGACTTTCTAATCTGACATTCCTGAATGTATAACTTATCCCCCCCACTTTTTCATTGATTCAGTCTTTTCCTGGATGTGTCTGGGCATCCTCAGCTTCACCCAAGGTATGCGTTTTCTCAGGAACTAGATCTTCAAGGGATATCGGAAGGAATAAGGAGCTGCCCATCCCCTCCACTTAAATGAAATTTTCACACACGAGGTTAGAATTAGGCAAACTCAAATATAAAACCAAACTTCCAGTTGATTAGTGTGATTTTGTTGGTTTGTTACATTTGATTCCATGCACCAAATTTGTCCCCACTTTCTGCTGTTGACTAATTAAAAACAATTCCTAAAGTTCCCTGAGATTGCCAAAGATTGATAAGATCTCCCTGTTTGGAGACTTATTTTTATCCTATTTTTCTGAAATTCTTTTGCCCATTAGAAATGGCTGCGCAAAGATTTCCACTCTTCGTATTCTAACTTCTTGTTACAGCAGTAAGTCATTACTTTGAATTATTGCTTTTCCCGAAAAAATAAGCACTTTCTATATTGGCAATGTTGAACTTTGGTGTAAGCTCAATTTCACTGTGTGAGGGTTGAGTAACACAGCACTGTCAAATTCCGGCTCCCGATATCCCGTTCTTGATAAATTCCCATTTTTCCTAAATACGAGTAGAATTAAAGTCCCTCTCCTCACTCATTGTTTTCTCCACAGCCCCACCTTCCCTATCAATCTAGGTAATGCTTCTACATTCCATTTCCCTCCCCGCCGCCCCTGCCTTATCTTCTTAAATCGGACGCTAGACTTTATAATTACCAAATTTTGATCGGAGTCCGCATCCACCCCTGGGAAATCATGTAAATTGATCATGCTTTTCCTAAATCTGTGCCTAACCATAATATAATTTCACTGGTACCTTTCTGATTCACCTGGCATTTTCACGTATACCTCTACGCCTTTTATGGTGACTAAACTAAGTGGAGCCAAATTATTATTTTTTTTATAACCGCAACCACGCCAGAAGGGAAAGTATTTTGGGTCAAAAGTAGTCTGGTGTGTAATCAGCCTAACGGAGGCTTGCAGGGTACTCTGTGCATAAATTCGTCAAATAACGTAGCCCTCTACCGTAATGAAAACGTAAGTGTCCCTCTACCGAGTGGCCATGCTGATTTTTCATTTTTCAACCAAAATTCTTTCAAGACATTTTAGAACTTATCAAACGTCTCAAAAATCCTGAAAATTTACGATGGGCGAATTCCAAAAGCATGAGAAGGGAAAGGTTCGTTGTTCGACCAAGAGAGCTTTCGCCATACTGACTGTACGGGTTTCTTGTCTTTTTTAAAATGCAATTTAAAACAAATGTTCACATTAAAATTCACAGATATATATCTACATTTACAGAGGATGCTTGGAATTTCAATTAGTGCTCAAAATCTGTACATGTTGATGGCAAATGAAAACTAGTCCCTGTAGTAAATGGTCAGGTTCCTTGTGCCCTTGGAAATGGGATAATTTTGCCCTCAACTGTAAATGCTAGTGATTTTGACGCGTGAATTGAAATATTTGAGGCAAATGTTGGGGCATGCACGTTAACTGGTTAAAAAAGATTTGTGTAATGATATACAAATTCATAAGGCTTTTAAAAGCACTAGACAAATGCAATGGATAAACTCAACAAGCAATAAACAATAAAAGCAACTCAACCCCAAATGCACAAGTATGCCCTTCAAAGATTGAGGCTTGGTTGACTGTTTAAAACCAGTATAAACCATGGTCTTCATTTTACAATATCGTATTTTTATAACCAAATTGATGCATGTTAGCTAATGGTGGTCCAACGTTCGTTTGCGAAACTGCAGAACGTTCATCAATGAAGCCAAACTTAAATTCGATTAAGTCGTTGCAGTGTCTGGTGAATGGTATCAAAGAAATTCCCATATTTTTTCCCGCAATTCAAAAAAGAATCCCTACAGATTTTGACAACTGGACATTTTTGGTGTTCCTATTATCGGTCCCTTTCTATTCCATATGCGGTAGTTTTAGGTTTGACGCTACTGCTTGTAAAAACTGAAATTTCGTTGAGATCGCAATCATTCCCCGAACATTATTACGCTCGAATATAAGGTGTTGTACATGTACTCCTCAAAGTGGACTAAAAAATCCATAATGCCCAGGAGTTCTCCCTTGGCTTAGGCGATCTACTTTCTTTGTAAAACAGTTGGGTCAAGATTAGTATCAATGCTCTCAATTCCATTGTAGTGGGAAAATGAGGTATCGGTAGCAAGAGGTCGAAAATATCGATCCCTCCATCCTGTTCGGGCAGCTTGTGCCTTATCTTTCAACCATTACATCCTTGATCTTTTTAATTTTCCGAGAAAATGTAATTGGGCTTTTAATGGTAATCCGACGACTGAGGCCATGTTGTACCGAAGAGATCAATGACACTGCGTGGCGACACAACAGTCATTTTCGAGACGAAGTTCAAATCCTCGATCCCCAGATTAGCCGGAAAACCAGACAGCTACCAAGCTGCCCGGTTCGACTCCAACTACGAGCCGGTTACGGGCTCTGAATATATTATATTACCTAATGATTAGTTGCAGTATAAGTCCATTATTAAAAGCTATCGAACCATGGGCGGTGCAGTGGGTGGGGATCCTATGCGGATCTTCACCAAAAGGTTGTGTTCTCTTAATACCCCCTCCACCTCTAGCAATGGGATTTTTTTATAATGCTTGGGAATATAATCACTGAACTTCACAACCGCAGAGTCACAACCCCATCCGTAATTCTGTGGCATGAACCATAGAATAAATGAAAAGCGAATAACAAAACGTTTGAAATTTCTTACAAAGAAGGTCATTCTGTAATTTCCATGGTAAAAGGTCAGCCGGAAAAACTATTTACGTATTGAAAAACTTAAGGACAACCTAATTTTATTTTGAAACCTAGATTACCTCAATTCGCATCAACTGAAATGATTCACGAATTCTTAACACATAATAAACTTAAAGGCACTATGGTTAGACACTAAAGGGAAGTATACGAAATGATAATTTTTATTTTATGTATTTATCTCCACAGCACCTTACAAACCTCCGATGTGGTGTGTGGCTGGGGGTGATTAAACACCAAACTACTTTTGAACCAAAATACTTTCCCTTTTAGCGTCGTCGTGGTCATAAAAATATTTAATTAATTTGACACCACTTGATTTAGACATCACAAAAGGCGTAGGTTTGAATGGAAAATACCAGGCGAATCAGAAAAGTACCCGTCAAATTATATTATGGTCAGGCACAGGTTTAGGAACAGCGTGATCAGGGAATAGTAAGATTGCTAAATATTCCACTTTCAAAATGAAATTTTTCCGGAGAACTTAATATAATATAATGAAAATGACTGTAGTGAAACACGAATACAGCCAGGACTTCGTTGTAAGAATGCTTGATTAGAAACATCGGAGTAAGGAATCTAATATATTCATCCCAAGGTAACGAGGAAGAAAAAATTTCACTGGTGTAAACTTCCATATTACGGACACATCTCTGGAAAGAAAAGCCGACCTCTTATCCGAAGGAAAATTTAGGATCGCATACAACTACAAAATCAAACTGTGAACGTTTTAAATAAGACCAAGGACAACGTGAAAAGCATGTAAAAAATGACATTTACAAACTTAAACGCAAAGATTGCAGCGCAGTCTATGTAGGGCAATCGGGAAGATCTTTCAAGCTATGCGCGGAGGTGCACAAGTGGGATCTCAGGAATGGGAATGTCACCCAATCCCATTTCGCCATGTATCCATTGGGGATGGACCACCAGAGTGAATTTGTTCCAGGCGTATTTCACCTTGAGGAAAAGGGACAAAAAATGAACACCCTCGAACAGCTAGAAATAAAAAGAGTGTATAACCGGACATTTGGTAAACCAGAACATCTTTGTAAGATACTTCTGTTGGAAGTTTTATTATTCATCAACAAAGTGTATTGGTAAACTGTGTCTTCCTCCCTCACCCCCATTCATAATCCTTTCCTTCCTGCACATTGTCTCTTTCCCTCTCCTGCCAGCCTCCTCATTGTATCATCCCATGCCTCCCCCTCCCCAATGCGGCTGCATCTTAACTGACACTTTCCCTTTCCTGCAGCAAATTCCCTCCCATAGCCCACCTACCATACCATAGCCACATGAGGAGAATATGTCTATGCCCTGGCCATGTATGACATTTTATACCTTATGATTACTGTTGCCTATGCGTCTAAACTGGTAGTAATATAATAAAGTTTTTGAGTGAAAAAATACCAAGTTTATTTATTCAGTGATCATGAATTTTCACAAAAATGCACCTCAAGCCATCATATTCAACAGTTGATCTGTTCGAAATGTATGGAACATTTCCTTTAACATATCCTGCCTATTTAAAGGTAGGTTCCAGATGAACTCTGATAACTATTTAGTACTTCTAGTATTGCGAGAAATCCCTCTTACTTAGCCCAACATGACTTCTTTCTTCATAAATCCAACCTGCCTTCATGCTGTCCAGGAAGCCTCCTCTATTCCTATCTTGGTCCTGTTCATTCAACATTCTCCCTTCTATCACAACCTTTTCAACATCCCACTTCCTACCCTTTGATATTTCCTCCATCCACAGCCATTTCAGCCTTTCTTCAGGGATTCCCCAGTAATATCCTCTCTTCACCCCTCCTAACTAAAACCTTGGCATTTATCTTCCTCTTCGTCCAATTTATTTTATCCATTTACCATTAAAACTACATCTCAAAAGCCTCCATCTATGAGCTGACTATGTGAGATGCCAGCAGTTGTGATTATGTCGACCCATTTTCTATCTCACCAGGATTCCTTAAAAACATTTTATTAATAATACCTGAAGAGTTTTAGAATGTTAATTACTGCTGTAATTCTAGAATTTTTAGAAGGCTAATTACTGCTGTAATTAGCATTCTAAAACTGACTAATGCTGTTTGAATATCTGTACATGTCAATACGTTGTTCCTAATGTCCATTGGGTAAATTTTCTTAACTACAAGGTCTATTTAATGACTACTACTAACATTTATTATTTTGTGCCATCATCTTGCTCGTAACAAATACTATATTTCTTATGTTCTGTTTCCATTTTTTGATTAGAAATATTGTTTCATATTGATATTTTGTCTACATTAATAAATCTAATTAGGTATGTCTGTACACCATTAGAAAATGTCTTTCATACATTGCAAATCAAGATTTTTCCTAAATTCTAAAGTATCTTTTCATTCTCAATAATGAGATCTTTATGTAATTTGAACCCATATGTAAATATTTTTTATAATTGTGGAACTAATCTATGTTTTTGCCTTTCTTTTAATAAAAGGGTTGTTCCAGTCAATAAATATTTAAATCTTATTGTACCCAGACCCTATAGTTTGTAGCCCACTGCTCTGCCTGCTGATAACCAAAGCAAAGCTTATCAGCAGGCAAATAAAAACTTACATACAAAAATTTCAATTAACACAAGAGAGAGGGGAGTGAAATCATTAAAAGAATCTCAATTTTTGACATAAAACTAAGAACATATATTTAATGGAATATAAAAATAGTAAGCCAGAGACTATCTATGCCGCTTTCGCAATTTTAATAGAGAGAACTAAAAAGTTATAATGAAATATAAATTGCTTAACAAATATTGTTCTTTGGAGATTTCTCAATACATTCTTTACTTGTGTTGTTTTTCTACAAAAGAACCTTTGTAAAAATTCATTTGAAAGTTTGACATGGTCAACGTTATATTCATACTATATGTCTTTAGATTAAAAAAAATAAGAACTTGACTACGTTCTCATATTTTCTGAACATGCTAAATCTTTAAGGAGATTATTTCACATATTTTGAAAGCATTATGAATGGTGCCATTATTATTATTAGGTAATCTACCGTTTAAGGTAGGTTTTTGGATGGACACAACTATCAAATAAACATTTTGTGACACCCCACCTAGCAAACTAATCTATATCAGGTCCCTCTTCATCTCAGTGTACTTCTATCCTCCCTTCATCCTGTCCAACATCTCTATCCTGTTCCTGCCCTTACGTCGCTTGCCCAACATTCTCCCCTCTGTTACCCTCTTCAACATTCCACTACCGCTCAATACGCCTTTCATTCATTTTTCCTGCCTCCATAGGATTTCTCTCAACAAACCCCTCTCCTCACCCACCATCTCTAGTACTTCCTCTTTTGTTTTCCTTTCGGTCCATTTCACCTTCTTCATTCTTCTCCACACCCACATTTCAAAAGCCTCCAATCTACGTCTATCCTCCTGCTTCAGTGACCACATTTCCGCGCCGTACATAGCTACGCTCCATATCAAAGTTTTAAGTATTTTCTTAAACTCCCTACTCAATGTCCCCGTCATCAACTCCCTCCTCCTTGAGAAAGCCTCCTAGCCTAGCGCAATTCTTCTCCTTATGTCCCTACCACTTTGACCGTATTGGTCCAAAACACTTCCGAGATATGCAAACTGCTCTACCTGCTCTATTTTTTCCCTGCCTATTTTAATATTTAGCTTAGCCTTTTTCTTTCTGGAAAATCGCATAACCTTTGTTTTATTAATGTTGATTGTCATCCCATATTTATCGCACTGGACCTCCAATTCACTCAGCAATGCTTGCAAACCCTTGGCTGACTGAGCAACTAATGCTTGGTCATCAGCAAACCTAACCGATTTTACGAATTCCCCTCCAACTTTCATTCCTACCTCCAGTTCTTCCCATGCCTCTTTAATCATTTCCTCCACATATACGTTGAACAGCACCGGTGACAATGGGCAACCCTGCCTTACCCCTCTTCCTAACACTGCCCACCCGGACTCTCCATTCCCCACTCGCACCTGAGCAGTCTGAGACATGTACAGGTTGCGGATCAGTCTCCTGTCCCTCCAATCCATTCCTATTTTCTGCAATGCACGCATTAATTTTTCCCAATTCACTCTATCAAATGCTTTTTCGAAATCTACAAAACAGGCAAAAACGTCCTGGTTGTATCCTATATTCCTCTCAATTAGTGATCACATTACTGCAATGGCATCACGCGTACCTCTTCCCTTCCTAAACCCAAACTGATCATCCCCTAAGTAATCATTTGCTTTACTCTCTATCCTTTTGTTGATGATCCTGAGAATAACTTTAACTGCGTGGGATATCAAACTTATTGTTCTGTAATCCTCATATGATATAGCCTTTGCCTTTTTTGGAATAGGAACTAACACCGATCTCACAAAATCTTCCGGCCAGATTCCTTCTTCATAGATACTACGAATCAGTCCATATAGGGCCTTCTTCCCATATTTTCCTAAACACTTCAACAGTTCTACAGGTATGTTGTCCATCCCTATGGCCTAATTTGCTTTCGTCTCCTTTAATGCCCTTTCTATTTCATCGTCGAGTATGCCTGGACCTAAGCTATCTCCTTCTACGTCATGTTCCTTTTCTATGTCTCACATTGTCGGCCTAAGTTCTTTACCATGCAGTGTTTCTATATATTCCTTCCATCTCTCTTGGATTTTTCCTGGTTCAACTATTATCTTACCCCACTTATCTTTGACTGTTAACACAGATCTTGCCTTCTTTCTTCCCGATAATAACTTAACCTTGCTGTATAGAGCACCCTTCTTCTGTAAACTTTCCATATCCTCGCATTGCGTTTTCCACCATTCTTCTTTTGTTTTATTTGTGGCCCTTCTCAATTTATTGTTTAACTCTTTGTACTTCGTTTTGCCTAACTCTGTGTTTACATTCTTCAGTCTTCTTCTCTCATCCATCTTTGCAATCATCTCATCTGTGACCCATGGTTTCCTTATTCTTGTCCCGTTAATGGTTCCTATAGTGTGTTTTGCTGCTTCCGATATCCCTTGCTTGATATATTCCCATTTTTCTTCGATTGTACTCAGTTCTTTACCGTCATCCATTATTTTCTCTACAGCCTGCTGATACTCCTTCCTCATTAATCCATTTAATGCTTCTACGTTCCATTTCCTAACCCGCCGCCCTTGCCTTATCTTCTTGAAAAGGACGTTACATTTCATAACAACTAAATTGTGGTCAGAGTCTGCATCCGCTCCTGGGAAACTGTGCGAATTTATCACGCTGTTCCTAAATCTGTGCCTAACCATAATATAATCTAACTGATACTTTTCTGAGTCACCTGGCATTTTCCATGTATACCTACGCCTTTTGTGATGTCTAAACCATGTGTTGGTGATGACTAACCCCTGTGTCTTGCAGAATTCAATCACTTTCTCCCCACGTTCATTCCTCGTGCCTAACCCATAGTCCCCCACCTCACCACCCTCTCCTCCTTCGCCTACCGTCACATTCCATTCCTCCATCACTATCAAATGTTTCCCTGCAGGGACACACGCGATGATATCCTCTTCGTACATCCTATCGACTTCTTCCTCCTTGTGGTTGCTCGGTGGCATGTATACCTGAACAATGACCAAGTTCGTCGGCTCTGCTTTAATCTCTACGAGTAAAATTCTACCTGTTGCTTGCTCTATGTTTACTACACTTCTTCCTACCCCTTTATTTAATATTACTGCAACCCCTCGTTGGCTCTCGTCCCTGCCGCTGTATATTACTCTATAATTGTCACTCCAGTAATCCCCGCTATCCTTCCATCTCACCTCGCAGAGACCTAAAATATCTATATTACCTCTTTCCATCTCTCGCTTAATATTTTCTAATTTGCCTCTCCTCAACATTGTCCTGACGTTCCATGTTCCTATTCTAACTATTTTCGTCTTCTGCGTCTTCTGTCCTGCTGCTGTTATTTCTCCCACGCAAGGATTTCGTGGGATGATGACTGCGGAAGCCTTGCCTCCCCCGCTGCCAGGCACGACACACATCCCCTTGGGCCGAGTCCCGCAGTTGCCAGGACTCATATTATCTATAGTGCCCATCATTACATTCTTGGGAATGATAATTGAGGTGGTTTCCCGTTGCCTTCCTCAATAGTGTTTTTAACGTGACACCATCACTTAATGGCCGCCCCACTGGGGTCAGAAGCCTTTGCAGCCGCCTCACTGAGGAACAGACGCTGCGTGGATTACCTTTTGTCTGGCTCCTAACCTTCGACCTATCTGGCATGGGAGACCCTACCAGGAGCAATTATATTTACTCCTGCCAGCACAGCTCTAGGGGTCATCAGAACACACAAGCCCTTCCACCACGACAAGGTTGTAGTCCATGGGAGGGAAAAGCCTTTATATTAGAGTTAATTTCAATGCTAATGGGGAGTACAGGTAATTTGTTAGAAGCAGTGTATAATACAACATCATCATATTTATGCTTTCAGTTATTACTAAAATATGTCCATGAGTGGATGACGGTAAAGAGCTGAGTACTATCGAAGAAAAATGGGAATGTATCAAGCAAGGGATATAGGAAGTCGCAAAAGACACTATAGGAACCATTAACAAGAAAAGGATAAGGAAACCATGGGAAACAGATGAGATGATTGCAAAGATGGAGGAGAGAAGAAGATGGAAGAATGTAAGCACAGAGTTAGGCAAAATGAAGAACAAAGAGTTAAACAATAAATTGAGAAAGGCTACAAATAAAGCAAAGGAAGAATGGTAGAAAATGCAATGTGAGGATATGGAAATTTTACAGAAGAAGGGTGAAATTGGTGCTCTATACAGCAAGGTTAAGTTATTATCGGGAAGAAATAAGGCAAGATCTGTGCTAACAGTTAAAGATAAGTGGGGTAAGATAATAGTTGAACCAGGAAAAATCCAAGAGAGATGGAAGGAATATATAGAAACACTGTATGGTAAAGAACTTAGGCCGACAAGGTTAGATATAGAAAAGGAACATGACGTAGAAGAAGATAGCTTAGGTCCACACATACTCGACGATGAAATAGAAAGGGCATTAAAGGAGATGAAAGCAAATAAGGCCGTGGGATTAGACAACACACCTGTAGAACTGTTGAAATGTTTAGGAAAATATGGGAAGAAGACCCTTTATGGACTGATTCGTAGTATATATGAGGAAGGAATCTGGCTGGAAGATTTTGTGAGATCAGTGTTAGTTCCTATTCCAAAAAAGGCAAAGGCTACATCATGTGAGGATTACAGAACAATAAGTTTGATATCCCACACAGCTAAAGTTATTCTCAGGATCATCAACAAAAGGATAGAGAGTAAAGCAAATGATTACTTAGGGGATGATCAGTTTGTGTTTAGGAAGAGGTACGTGTGATGCCATTGCAGTAATGAGATCACTAATCGAGAGGAATATAGAATACAATCAGGACGTTTTTGCCTGTTTTGTAGATTTCAAAAAAGCGTTTGATAGAGTGAATTAGGAAAAATTAATGTGTATATTGCAGAAAGTATGAATGGATTGGAGGGACAGGAGACTGATCCGCAACCTGTACATGTCTCATACTGCTCAGGTGCGAGTGGGGAACGGAGAGTCCGGATGGGTAGTGTTAGGAAGAGGGGTAAGGCAGGGTTGCCCATTGTCACCGGTGCTGTTCAACGTATATGTGGAGGAAATGATTAAAGAGGCATGGGAAGAACTAGAGGTAGGAATGAAAGTCGGAGGGGAATTGGTAAAATCAATTAGGTTTGCGGATGACCAAGCATTAGTTGCTCAGTCAGCCAAGGGGTTGCAAGCATTGCTGAGTGAATTGGAGGTTCAGTGCGAGAAATATGGGATGAGAATCAATATTAATAAAACAAAGATTATGCGATTTTCCAGAAAGAAAAAGGCTAAGCTAAACATTAAAATAGGAGGGGAAAAAGTAGAGCAGGTAGAACAGTTTACATATCTCGGAAGTGTTTTGGACCAATACGGTCAAAGTAGTAGGGACGTAAGGGGGAGAATTGCGCTAGGTAAGGAGGCTTCCTCATGGAGGAGGGAGTTGATGACGGGGACGTTGAGTAGGGATGTTAAGAGACTCGTAAAAACTCTGATATGGAGCATAGCTATGTACGGTGCAGAAACATGGTCACTGAAGCAGGAGGATAGACGTAGATTGGAGGCTTTTGAAATGTGGGTGTGGAGAAGAATGGAGAAAGTGAAATGGACTGAAAGGAAAACAAATGAGGAAGTGCTGGAGATGGTGGGTGAGGAGAGGGGTTTGTTGAGAGAAATCCTATGGAGGCAGGAAAAATGGATGAAGGGCGTATTGAGCGGTAGTGGAATGTTGAAGAAGGTAATAGAGGGGAGAATGTTGGGCAAGCGAGGAAAGGGCAGGAACAGGATAGGGATGTTGGACGGGATGAAGGGAGGAGAGAAGTACACGGAGATGAAGAGGGACCTGATGTAGATTAGGTTGCTGGATTGGGTTTTGTTTGGAGTTGCAAAATGTTATTTGATAGTTGTGTCCATCCAAAAACCTACCCTAACCAGTAGATTACCTAATAATAATGTCCATGATATGCTTGCAATGGAAGTCAAGCCCCTCTGCCAGGGAATATGACCGAGTGTTTCCTCACCAAACAACTGAGGGTTTCAGACCTGCTCATGCACTACATGCCATGCCTGCCTCTCAAGTGACACTTTTTGAGGCATATGATCTCAGTGGGATGGGTAACTCAGGTGAGGAGAGAATGAATTGAATGGCGATAAAAATTAACAAAAAAGTTTAAGATAAGTTTGGAAAAGAGAGGAAGTCACAAGATAAAATTTTAAGACAGCAGAAAAAGTGGGTGATTAAGATTTTCATAAAAGAGAACCTCAGATAAGCAGAAAAGAGAATGCATGAAGAGAATAGACCTTTTGGAAGACACAAAGTTTATTAGGTTAATTACTCTTGATTATGTTTTTGAGGAGTATTATGGACAGAGGATCAGAATGATGCAGTGTCTTAGGTACTGGCTTCCCACCCAGAGGGTCTGGGTTTGAATCGTGGAGATAGCAGATAATTTTCAGTGGTATCTCAATCTCTACTTGAAGTACTTTGTGGAGAGCACTTTAAGTAAGAACACCATCCGTCAGATGGGACATTAAACTGTGGACCCCTTGGTGACTTTTATTAAGAGTAGGCTAATGCTAACGAAGGGTACCTCTCCACCCTTCCTCCTTTCCAATCAATTCCTAATGGCGCAAATGACCTTGGCTGTTGGTCACCTACCCTAAAACCACTACTACTGGTATTTGAACAAACTGTTCAATATGTACGAGAATATTCATTATAGTAAATAAATCATTCACAAAAATGTTATAACTTGCAACTAGGATTAGGGCAAGATATACTAAGGAGATATATTAGGAGAGATATACGATATATATATGTATTGTACATAAAATAGGGTTGCCATATTTACTCGATCTTGCTGATACATTCTCATTTTTCGAGGAAAATTTATTTCCGAAAACAGAATAAAGATATAAAAGTTTGAGATAGCAGAGAGAAATTGGGAAATAGAGGCGGACAAAATTGGCAAAGCGATTAGAAAAGATACTATTGGCTAATGTTTAGATATGAAAGACCGTTGCTAAATGATAAATGTTACATAATTGGGGAAAGAGGAGAACAAATAATATAAAACTGATGAAGGGTTCAAATACCGGTAAAGGCAAATGATTTTTACACTCTGAAATTGTTGCACTGATGAAGGGGTTTAAAATTATGAGAATGTGCCAAAAGACATTAAAAAATTTTGTATACCATTAAAAAGTTCTGATGAATGTGCACATCAGTATCAGTTGAGAATATTCTGAAACCTACCTCTGAATATAGGCTAACGGTAATAAATTTCAATGCATGCATGCAATATAACAGCATGGCCAATTAAATGGGATCAGATGCTTTTCTGACCTTTCCAGAATATCAGACCAAATATTCACTCTTTTGCTTATACTTCTCATGGAAGATGTGCAATTTTATTCAGGTCAGTAGGAAAATATACTTTGAGAATCCAATGAGTTTCATGCATGACTGATCTCGCTAGATACCCAATATTTGTATATTTCTCCAAATCACAGAATATTAAAGAAGAAAGACTGATGAAATTGATAATTCAATTGAAGTTGTACTTATGTGAAAATTGTAATTGAAATAATGATAAACATACCACTTGCAATTAAATTAAGATATCATTTTACATAATTTGAGGCATTTATAAACCAAACAGGTTTTCATAACTAGGGATACAATTTTGTCCTAATTTACAAATTTGTTCACTTGAAAATTTTCATGAATATTTCTGAAATTCCTTGGCTTTTCCAAAAATATCAGGGCTTTTCTTAACCATTGTAATTATTATTATATATAGCTACAGCATAAGCAATGATATCATGAAAGATAGATGTTCATACATTAGAACTTGAAGCAACTCAATTTTCCCTACGATATTGACAGCAAAACTCCAAATTTTGTGCCCAATGACAAATTTAGCCAAATACATGGATTATAACCACTTATGAAAAGGCAGGGTGCCCAATTGGGTATAGTATTTTCCTCATAACCAGAGAGTCCTGAGGGATGCTTTAGGATAAAACACTGAAAAATCCAAGCTGTGTCATTTTCTGGTTCAAAATTGGACAGAACTAGTTGGTGGTACAGTATTTGGTAAAAATTGTTACACATTACCCCTTCTAAATTAAATAAACCCAGGTTGACTAACAAAAAATATGATTAGTTATCAGCAAAGAAACTGTCATCACCCTAGTTTAAGCTCTCTTCTTTTGTAAGAAGAAATGGAAACAAACTTATTTTTCCTAGAGGTGGTCTCAGAAAACAAAACCCATTTTCCCAAGCCAACCTATTTCTTTGTTCAAAAGGTACTTTTTATAAGTTTGCCTCAAATCAGTTAATGCACTTATGCTTACTTTTAAATCTAATTTAATCTTCCTTTGCTTCTCAAATGTTAAACCTGGCTTTTTACTTTGAAAAATTCAAATTTTTGTTGGCATAGCTACATTTACAAATAGCTTTTCTGTAGTTGCTTGAATGTGTTATGAATGAATGAATATTATGACAAATCTACGACCTTAATTTTACTTGTACGTTTTTCTTGTTAAACATTTTTAGTCTGGTCAGCATCCAACAGAAGATTATTCATCTATAAAGGAAGGTTTTTGGCAGACTCTAATGGATACTACTAGGAATGTTTTGTGAGAACTTTACCTAAGGCTCAATGATAATTTGCAATTTACTATATTATTAAGCAGAGCGATATATCTTGAAATTTCATTGCCTGAAAGATATTCACACATTCAAATTCCAGGCATCTATACTTGCAGGATACCATTACATTTTTGAGTCTTTTTTCTGGCACTGACTGCAGATAGCCAAGTATTTCCAAGTACTCCTGCTATTTTCCATAATGAAAACTTTACAAGCAACGCAAAATAAAAGAATTATTGACCCCTAACAATCCAATTCAAGGGTGATCTTATCTCATAAGTTCATTAACCTATTCTGCACACTCATAGCCAAAAAATAAATTGGAATTTACAAGCAGGAAAGCCCATCCTCTAGCTTAAATATGACAACCAAAGCATGTCAATTGGTTACTCTCATATTTTTCAGGGGCTTAAAAATTTATATCTACAGAATTCAATGAAGTATTCAAGTGATGATAAGTCAATTTTCTGATCATAAACCTAATATGTTACACAATGTCTTTATAAACGTAAATAAATAAGCGATAGCTTATAGTAAATTTTATTTTGATAATCACGAGTTGTTTATGTGGTTTACAGATAAGGCACCAGTAGACCAAATATTTGAGGGGAATGAAGCAAGACTTGAGAGTAAATTTGCTCCACATAAAATGATCAACTCCATATAAGCAAATGGCTATTAAAACAATGTAGCCATCACATCCTGCAAACAAAATACCCATTGCAAAATACTATTCATTTGGAGGTAAAGGATAAAGGGTAATTTAATCCATGTGATTAAAAAAGTAACAATCGACAAAATTTTATGTAGGTCAGAAGATTGTCCTTGGTGAGATACAATAAATTTGAGTTTTACAGGAATTGAATGGTTGTTCTTATCCTATCTTTTCCACAACATTGAATGACAGAAGTAATGACATACAAGAGATCAGCTACTTTGGGATTAAACAATGATGCAAAAATTTCAATGAAGGGTTATGGTTAATGTGTGCGTGAGCCTAATCCAGAATCTAAGTGAGTCCCATTTTCATCACTGTGCTCCTCTCATGTAAGTAAATATAAGAACCACATTAAGTAATCCAACACTTCAAAATTACACGTATAGTTAACAGACATGCAAGGCAAATGTCAACACAAATGGTTCCCCATCACTAGATGGGCGAACAATTAAAAAATTACACAAGGTACATAACCTCAAGATACTTAACCATATTTCAAATTCATAAAACTGTTAGCCATATCCTAAAAAATAAACTTGTTTTACAGTGCCTGAAAGATATTGTCTTCTTTATCAAACTATCAATTTAGTCATACTGCAGCTCACAATAAAATATCTTGGACAGCTCAACTAACAATTTGACAACCAGAGTGGTACCTTTAAGGAGGTGCCAGTAAGTAAGTGACCACAACTGAAAACTTATTCCTAGTCAACATAACAACCAGCAACGACAGTCATCATGGTCCAGCATCAAAACAGAAAATAGCTATCTACTGTATTTTTGATTATGTCTCAGGCTGCAGAGGGATACCGTTAAATATTTCCCTCAAAAATACTAGGGAAATTTGGAACTTGTGTCCTCCATTAAGCATATTTACAGCAATCACATCTATTAACATTTTCTGTATCCCTTAATTAAACATGATAAATTTAGGTTCTAAGAAGTCTTAGTCAGTCAGAGAAATGTTCAAGTCTACACCCAGCCTACACGGTTCATTTTTTATTATTTTCAGAGGCCATTTTAAAAATAAAAAATCATTCAATTAAATCAGTCAATCATCATACAATTAAACAGAAGAGGTCTCTTAGGTATTAAGTTATCATGTCTATAAAATGTTAAGGTGCTACCACCAAATCAGGCTAAGTAATGCCTTCAAGTAAATTATTTCAATTTTTGGAGAATGCACAATAGATTTTAGAAAAAATATAATATACCAGAATAATATTCGTGGGAAAACCAAAAAAAAATCTGTAGCAATGGCTTTTTTGCCTACCAAGATCCGACAATAGCAGGAAACATAAGACAATTGTGAACATAAAATACATCGATTTTACAACATTCACACTCAAATCGGAATCTGAACCCATGAACCATAGAGTCATCAACTTAATTGAACAATAATAATAATGAATGCATTCATTCATATATATTTTTATAAATATGTTTATATTTTTGTAACTTTCTTGGGTATGTAGACACATATGATGCATTTTAATTCAAAGGAACCCGTGAAACCACTTCTTCCAATGTAAGAACACGCATTTAAACTGGGTTTCGCACACAATGGTGCACACATATATACTATTTTAAGATAAATGAGAGACTCCAATAAAAGTGACCAACAAATTCCATTTGACACCAATGCTTTTGGGAATCAGTAAACAAAAACCTCCATGAGAAGAATGTGAGCAAGAGCTCAACACACTGAGGGATGGCCGCCATCCATGATGATGCCAACCAACAATAGGTAATTAAGCTTTGGAAATTGTAATAAATACTATTTGTTCACATCCAAATTAACTTGATCTCTCAGCAGGTTGGCATTCCCAGCATTATAATTTGTTGGCAGAAGTTTAATAGCACAATTTATATTACTACCAGCTCTCAGTAGGTGTACTGTAGTGAAAAGTTAGGGCAAGAACTAAAAACCTGAGAAAACATGTATGATTCACATTGCAGAAAAGAGATAGGATAAAGCAAATAGACAACAATGGAAGTTTTCACCATGAAATAACATTACACTTAAAAAATATTAGATCTTTCTCAACTTTTTTCAACATACACCAAGGAACTATGAAGGAAATTAATGTAGTCACAAACATTGTAGTTACAAGTAATTTTATGTCAGCAGTCTTTTTTTGATTACAAGCAGGCAAGAACTGTATCTATCTAGCCTGCCGGAAATATCGCACTTCATTCTCATACATCTTAACCTATATCACATATGAAGGACCTCAACATGACCAATATATGTAAAAAACTAGCATAACAAATTAGGTGAGCAAGTGTTGGGGTGATTCCCGTAGCACAAGATTAAAAAAACGGAAAAACCAAGAAAACGGAGGAAGCACACCCATCTCAAGGTTACAGGAAATTTTTTTTGCAAATTCTTTTGTATCTATACTAACAACTAAAAAAATAGCATATAATAATAATATTAACATAACTGAAAAATCAAAAAAACTGATATTTTAAATATAAAATACAAGCAAAAATAAGAAGCCTTATTGAATAGAAAATGTTGGGAGAGAAATAGAGAAAATTTTAAGAATGAGTAGACAACATTCAAAAGCACATCACCAGGGGTCTGTGAGTATCAAGTCCTTAGCATTGGAAGGATTCAGGTGGTACCTATCAATAAATTAGGCCTTCTTGCCTCACATAATTTAAGTAAATAATTTACCCAGACAGTATATTTTTAGTACCTCATAAACTCCTGTAATCATAAACAGTCATCAACCCAAAGGTCAATTAGGTAGGCAATGATAGAGCTCACCTAATAATAGTCCTGACATTGTGAAATTCACACATTAGGGTAGTGGAGCCTACTTGCCTTTCCCTTCACCCATGATTATGGTTTCCCAAGAAGATCTGGTACATGAAAAATTACATAGCTTGGATGAAGCTGCAGGTGCCCAGAGGTGCTTGCTGGGGAATCGAACCCAGGCCCTCCGGTCAGTAGTCCAATGCTCTACCCCTGGACTACCACGACTCTCATATTTTCTTGAATAATGTTTGAAAATTAATCTCTTTGTTTGAATCTGGCTCAAACACATATCTATTTTAAATCGGGTTCGGTTTCATCAAGCCCTACCAATGCGATTGATTATCTCATAGAGCGTCTTCTTAGGAGCAATTAATCACCTGCAATGGGAGGAGGAAAATGGAAGAGGAAAGCTCATTGGGATTTTACTTGTGATAGCTTATTTCAAATCCTCGCAATCTTAGCATATGACACTTATAATTGGCATTATAATTCAAAGATAATACTGCTTCTGCCAAGAATTCCCAAATTGCAATGATAAATGGCCCTCTGGTCAGTAGACCAACACTTTCCCCCTGGACTACTGTGACCCCATTAAAATCCTGTAAGCTGTAAAATTATGCTTGACATAAAATGCACATGTATGCACAAATTCTATGCAATATTTAACTGTGCAAATAACATAAAGAAATGCTTCTCTTATGATGATTGGTTATCTTTGGTCATCATTTGTTTTTAATCATTTGTACCAATTAATACTATTATTTTTGGAACACTGATAAAAAAAACCTTTGAATGCATTTCAGGCATTAATTGTTACAACTGGGTCCAGTCCAAAGATAGAAATTTAAGAAAAAATATTAAAAACTCATATGTAAACAGATGAGGAACACACCAAATGGACAAAGGGAATAGCAACTTGAACAAGAGCAAATACTGAGAGGAATGAAACAGCCAAAGAAATTTCATGGCTTCATAACAGTTACACAAAATTATACCATTATTTTACCCTAAAAACTTAAAACGGAGTTCCTTCAAATTTCATGCTCCTGCAATTATGAACTGATTAAGCAGAATAATTATACATTTATATGATAGACCAGAGAAAAGAATATTCAGTTACTGACACAAAGGCCAAGATTCTATTTATGGTGATATTGGTCAATTTCATACAAGTGATTATTTCAGCTCCATTTTTTCAGTAAGGTTGGAACTGGTTCCCCTATATAGGTTTGTGATTTTCAAACAATGTAGGACTTAATAGCTCTAACCTCCACCAATCAAACCGACCCCTGGGTTCACTACTGAGATTGCCTCTTCATCAGCTCAGGAGCAGTCAGTGAGTGAATTAAGTTTATGTAATGATGGATTAATCTATTTCATAATTTTAAAATGATTACCTGATTATGCATGAAAAAGAGCAAAATAACCAAAATTCTTACAAGAGCAAGTATCTGGAACAGAAAATTTCTTTTTCTTTTTTTTTTCAAATAAAAGCAACCAAAATAAATAACTTTTAAGGTAAAGTATTTCCACCCAAGTACTAGTAACCCTGATAAAATGCTTGAGATATTTCAAAAGTGTTTTATAAATGCATACCGCTGAATATAAAATGTATTCATACATATCACATTCATGATTTGTTAAAATTAAGAATTTCAGCCATCTAAACCATAAATATATATATGGTGTGTGTATATGCACTAATATATATATATATATATATATATATATATATATATATATATATATATATATATATATGTGTGTGTGTGTGTGTGTGTGTGTGTGTGTATATATTTTTTGTTTTTAAACAAAGGAGCAAGAAATCTGTAGTCAAAACTTCTTACCTAGAGGATGGTGGTTTGGCCATCAAAAATTTGGAATACATTTGATATTCATTAGGATGTGATTCTGTGTTTTTGTTGATCAGATATCTAACTCCTTTGTTTCAAATATAATTCACATATGTGAGAATATATATATATATATGTATACACACACACAAACAGTGAACAAATACCATTAAATGTTTTTAAAAAATCATAGCTATCAAAAAAGGCAAATCATAACAAGAGGATTATTAAAAGTATATTATGGAATCTTTATTTAAAAAGCAATGGAGTGCATAAACATAATCCTAACAGTGGTTAAATTATATGCGACATTATAGTCTTGATCATGGCCCAAGTGGATATCAGAAAGTAAATGAACAGTTTAAAAAGCATAAATGCAGAGCATCTTTCAAAATACACTTCCTAAATTGCCTGCCTTAAATTTAGCCAGGAGAAATATAAACCTCTTCAGCTTAGGCAAACAAAATTACCCAAAATTTAAGTTACCCACAGACCTCTAGTATTCACCTAAATAATTTTAAACCATAACACCCGAAAAGCTACGGGAGGGTGAAAGGACTCTCTTTAAGACTCAAAAATATAACTCCACTTGAAACATATCAGAGAATAATGATAACATTTCATTCAACACATACAGGGACATGCCAGTTAAATATATCATACTATGTATTAAAAATAAGTTTCTAGTCCAATAGGTGCGGTATTTGATTGGAACCAATAACCTTTTAGGGAAACTATGAGGCACTCAAATGCAAACCCTTCCCAGCCAAATTATATGGAGTAATTTTTTTGCAAATATAACCTTTACAAAAACAGGGATGCCATGTAAAAAAGAAATTTGTAAATGGATTCAGGGCAACATAATACAACAGTTAAAATTTATACATAAATAAAAAAGTCCTGCATTACAGACAAAATATTTTATGAACCATGAGAAAAACAGCAGGGAAAAGTATACATCATTTGTTTCATGTAAGCACAAAGAATTGGAAAAGCATTCCCTCAGCTGATCTTTCACTTATTGGCATTTACCTCCCAATAAAACATAAAACAATTTCTACTCTTGTACAGGCGGCTGACACAAGTTTGAAAAGAAAAGCTGAAAGTCTTTTTCCATTCCCATTATCGCCAATGAGTTCCGAATCAACAAAAATTCGGATAACTGACAAACAGCATAAAACGTTTATGCTAGCAAAAGTGCTGATAGGCATTTTAAGAAAAAAAACTTTTCAGCACACAATTCACAAAACTATGTATTCTTTTGTCTGAGCCATAGTTTCCACATCAACAGTCTGCAGCAAATCCTCATACTGAACACTGCCAAGTTGACTTTTCAATTGCATGACCTGCAAAAGCAATTTTTTCATTTTTATAGTAGGATTGACTAATTAATCAAGAATTACCAACAAAATGTTCATGAAATTATTGACCTTTAGACTGATACGTATTATCTTAGATTGGATACAGTACACCAATCAGTGAAAGTTAGTCACTATTAGTGATCATCCTTTGGTACAAACTTCAGAAATTTCCTGATATAGATTCATTTTATGCTATTTCAAACACAAGGACAAAGAAATGAGCAAACATGAATCCAAAATTTAATATTAACTAGATAAAATAATAATAAGTGAAACACTTTCATTTCAATTACTGAAATATGTACTGGCTATAATTGCTTGAATGAGTAATTTTATTACTCTCTAAACAATATTCATGAATACTACAGTTGATTCATCTGTAACGAACACCAGGTTCGAGTTGGTTATGTTAACAGTTTATGTGAATTAATCTCATATGCCTGGGAGTTTAGCATGCATTAAGTTTACCTTTTTATATTCTTTTTCAACATATTCGTGAAGGTCCAAGTCTTTCTAATTAATATACTACACTAGCAACTGATGATTTTCACTGGCCACTAAAAGTCATAGTACTTAATAAGATTTCAATTATTTATTAAAATATTTTAACTCAATATGTAACATGTAATATTGGTGGATGAATGATGGTAGAGATAATGATGGTGCATTGGTACATGATAATGATGTTTATTGGTCCCTAAAAGACATGTATGGAAAGAGAAACTCTGTACTAATGACTTAGCAGTGGGAGAGTGATGCAGGTGTAGAGAATAAGAGATAGGTAGGCAGAAGATGAATTAACTATATTTTAAGTATATAAATATTTGCAATACAATTTACTAGTGCATTAGAAATTGCATCAACAAAACCTGTGGTATATGACAATCAATATCACTCCTGGATAACCGAACACCTTTTCACTCACAGTTCAATCAAATACAAAGGACAATACTAAGAGATTCTTATAGAAAATTGAAGGCATCAGTAGAAACTAACATGTCTTATGCTCTCTTCCTTAGAATCTAAAGTGAAACAAATAGTGGCTCATCATTTCTGTGAGCAACAAGATGCACCTGAATTCCAGTTTTTGGTAGTTAATTTGAGGTTTTAATATCATTGATTTATTATTGTTGAAGCATTGTCTTTATCAATTAATAAAATAGTTACAATTCAACCATTTGGTCGCACAGTAACAACAAATGACAAAATGGAGAGCTGTCAAGACCTAAAAACACTTACGAATTATAGAAATCCAGCAT
Source organism: Hetaerina titia (assembly GCA_037158775.1). Lineage (NCBI taxonomy): Eukaryota > Metazoa > Arthropoda > Insecta > Odonata > Calopterygidae > Hetaerina > Hetaerina titia. The sequence goes on along the minus strand of CM073777.1, from coordinate 13,524,471 downwards.
CTATAAAATTGAGGCTTCACTCTACTATGTAACTTGAAGCACCTACACCAATGATGTAAGAGAAAATACAATTAAGCTTGGCTACAGCTTCTCCCACCTCCTGGGAGGATAGCCAAAGCCACTTACCTTGATTGTGAGCTTAGATTTCTTTTCTTCCTGAGAACAATGATCATCATGCATAAAATTCAAGGCGAGATAAGGATATTCAGGGGAAGGTGTGGGAGGGAGAAGAGAAATGCTAAAGTACGTTCCACACATTCTAACCTCAAAGCTTCCCAAAAATCCCCCTTATGGTGTTTAATGTTATGTATATGTACTTAATTGTTACCTGCTGCTGGAAATAGTCCCTTAAAACAACCGTATGCACAGGATCTTGAGTGGTCAATCTCTTCCTTCTCAAATCATGTTCTGTATGCTGCTCTACTTCTTCATATGGAAAAGATCCTGATGCATCCGATATCATTAACGAACTGAAATTGATTCAACAGATGGTGAACTATCTTTTTGAAGGAAATATCACGACCAAATTTAATCAATTTCTGAAATCAACAAATTTAATTGAGCTTAAAAAATATTGGTCGGAGTGAATTTTTTCCCATAAAATGTTACCCATGATAATATTAACAACAAATGCCACTAATCCGCAAAACTACTGAAGAATAAATAAATAGACTATTTTTGAAAAGTCACTAAAAGAATTTGGGAATAAAATGCTGTAAAACTCCTTTATGGTGGGTATATACTGGGGAAATAAGTTCTAGTTCGACAATAACCTTATTTGCCAGACCGAAACAACCAACATGTGTGGTGATACTTACTCTAATTGGGCACCCATCTCATCTGCTTTTATCACATCATTCAGTGCTTCTGTAACCTTGAGCAATATTCCACAAAATTTTTCCAAAACAACCCTGAAAACACAAGAAGATTAAAGAAAAACGACAATTCTAAAACAAAGAATGAGGAAAACTATTACATCAAGTTAACAAACAAGCCCTACAAGCCCTGTTCCAAAAGTATTCAAACTGAATGTATCATATTTATAAAAATGAAGCATGTGCTACAGCAGTAAGGTGGAGGGCACCTCGTTTCCCTTTTGGCCGACTGTAGATCACCTTAATTCAAATCAGCATTTTTCAGCCTTGATCTTCGCCCAGCATCTTGATCTTCCTCCATCCACTCATTCTCTTATGCCCTATTGCAGAACTCTCGTTTCCTGCATGTCTCTTGGCACCTCTTGAAGCCAGTGCACTGTGGTTTTCCCATTCTCAACGAATTGCAATATTTTATTGGTTAGTGTTCCCTGACAAATTTGGTAGAAGTGTCTGAAAAACATAGCTCTTCTTTCTCTGATTGCTGTCAGAGTGCACTCCATGCTTGATTGGATAGTCACTTTCTTAAAAATGAACAAAATAACTTTGGCAGCAATATCACATCCAGCTTGGCACTATCCAAAGAGTAATGATCCAGAAGACTTTCAAATTCAATTCAAATTCGAAGAGGCAGGCTTTCAGAAGCAATACCACCAGCATCATAATTTTAAGGAATTGTACACATGTTTCAAATATGGCCACACATCAGTGTAGCGTGGCTCACATTCCAGTGGCCTCTCAATATACTGAAAGGGCATAGTCGAAGTTTGTACTTGGGTAATTCAAGACCATCATACCACCTTCAAAGAAATTGAGGACAGGACGAGGGTAGGTACTGGTTCCACACATATCACTCTGAGGAAGGAATTGACCTAGTGGAAAATGTCACACAAAATTTATGCCAAACTGCTAGCGATGGAGCAGAAGCGACTCTTTCTGGAAGTCTCAAATAACATGTTGGACTCCACAAAGGGTGACCCTGGCTTCAGGAATAGGAAGATGTACCATGAGTTAGGGTGATGCTTAAGAATACAACTTAGATGCCAATGTGCATGGTCTCAAGGCATTCCCTAAGGCCAAAATTAGTATAGCAGGTGCAGAGCAACATCAAAGTGATGTTGAGCATTTTCTTAGACTTGATTGGGTTGGTGTACCATGAGAATGAACCACAAATGCAAAACATTGCCAAAAAGTACTACCTAGAGGTCCCCTGCCACTCATTGCATCATTAGGTGGAAAAGACTGGATTTTTGGACAGCAGGTCAATTTGACAGCTGCATAATGACAATGCACCATTTTACTCGGTTTTTCAGCCAAACAGAGAATATCTCTGTGGATTCCAACTCTCTACCCTCCAGCCAGTTTCTTATAATTTCTTGCTGTTCTCCAAGCTTAAAGGGACCTAAGTCGTGAGAAGAAATTATACAGAATTTCATGGCACAGCAGTGCTATTATTCCCAAAGAAGCATTTCAGAATTGCTTAAAACAATGGTGTGGCCACTGGGAGCACAGTGCTCAGGAGACCACTTCGAGGAGAATCAGGATTTAATATCAATAAAGATATATTTCTGGGCCAAAGGTTGAACACATTTTGAACAGACCTTGTACTAACAAGAAAGAGCTTTTTCCTCCTCACCCAGGAAGAAAATACAAACCTTGAGCCAGCAGTCAATAATGATGATAAAGCCAATCCTAAAAGCTTCCTCCTCTCCAATTGTGTAACTACATCCATCTTATCCAACCAAACATCCATCAATTTATCTAGCACCTGTTCCTGAGGCAAACTAACATGTTGAGAAACTTTTTCTACCATCTGCAATGAGACATCCACACCAGGCCCATTATTCAACATGAATTCAGATGGTGCACTCTTAACTTAAATCATAAATTAGCCAACAAAACCACAAAATAATACTGTTTTATTAATTCAAATCAATTAATTCAAATGATTTAATTAAACTATTCAAAATTATACTTTTTAAAAACTTACCTCCCCAAACACATTTCGAGACCCAAGAAGAACTCGGGCCACTATTGATAAATACACTGACATAACCATTGGATACTCTTCTCCTCTATACACAGCCCTGTGGAGATAATTAAAATTCATGAAGGTACTTTCATAATACAATTTATGTAAAGTAATAGAGTGAAAAATAAGCACTAAACCCAAATTCAGCAGCTAAAAATTACTAACTAATATGAAGGTATTTCCTTACTCAAAAATTCGAGGAAGCATTGGTTTCAGCAGCTCCATTGATTGGGCAGGCTCAGCCCTCAGGCATAACTCAAGCAAGTGCATCGTCATGACTATACCTTCTGACCTCATATCAGACAGCATATCATTGCATGCACTCACTACTGCAGTACCGTACTCCTGAGGTGCAAGAAAAAAAGCTGTAGTACCCTCTTAAGTGGATGTACTACGGATAATGAACACCCTATTGCTGACATACCTCACTTGTCAAGCTCAAAATGTTTTACACGAATGTAATAATGTTTAATTAGTAATCACTTGGTCCAGGAATGGGCCAAGTGATTACAGATTGAGTGGCAACTAAACAATTTTCTGAAAGAAGGCATTAAAGCCATAAGCTCACAAAAACATAGGTTTTTAACCCTTTTTCTGCTGCTACCTTTTCATCCTCTCTGTGGTGCACTAAGATACTTAAAAATTATGTAATTCATAAAAAATTTTCATTAACCTAACAGTGAATTTTGATTATTTTTATTATTACAATGTTTTTATTATTTCAGGAGCAAAAAAGGTTACAGAGACATGATACCTTCAATTTTTGCAGCATGTGAGGAGTAGGATTCCGGAGAGGGAACAGCAACGAAAGGGTTAACAACATTGTCTCACAAGATTAGGCAAATCATTACATTTTTACTCACACTGGCAGTTAAATCACACATCGCTCCCTTACTCACAAAACTCTCATAAATAACCTTTTCATATAATATGTACTTTAATGGAAAACACAAAATAAAAATTATTTTCTAGAGCCATACCTTTAAAAACTCATTTGGTGCTAGAAGGACATATGCTTGTATGATATAGAAACATGTACGAAGGTTTTCTGAGGAAAATTCTGAAATTAAAAATATCCATCATAAACTTTGGTAAATCATCAACATTAAAATGGCTACCAAATATTTCCAATAACAACTAATTATTTCCCAACACACTGATAATGAATACTTGTTAGAAAAATTTCACTTGAATTTTAAAGATTCTCAAACGATAAGACAAGTTATGTTTCAGTATTAAGTCTAATTACATCACACAAAATACCATTGTTCATAAATCATTGACATTATTAAATTTTTGCGATATATATAGAAACCAAATCAATTTTCCTCATCTGATTTATATGCGAGTGTGATGATATGGCATAAGCAGATGGTAGAGTGCTAGCATTAAACAACGTATTAAAACTACTAAAAAAATATAAGATATCATTTCGGGCCAACCTAAAAGGGGAGGCATATTTCTGAATAGCAGCATTAACTCATTGGTGATGTAAGCAGAATTCTCAAGTACAGCCAACCACAGATCAAGTCCATCTTCTAGGAGGTATACATGGCAATCCTGAGTAACATCAGTGCTCAAACGTATAACAGGCAGCAAAAATGGACTCAGAGACACACATTCAGATCCCATGGCCTGCAACAAGAAGAAACACATGACTCAATGAGTGACGTGGCATCCAACATAGCCTTATCCAACGGCACACCAAACATGACTATTGGTATTTACACATGAAGTACAAGGAAGGAATAACAATGAGCCCCTAATTAAGAACATTCATCCAGCCAACAGAGGAATTCATACTGCTCAAATATTATGAAGCTAACCAAATTATCACACATGAATTGGTGATAACTCACTAATGATAATGCTTCATTTAAAAAGTTTTAACTTTATTACAATTATTTTTTATGTGCCCAGAGATTATAATACAAAAATATCAGGTGGCTGGTGTATGTCCATGATACAAGGCACATCAAAAAGAAGCAAAGACACAGGCTCAACAAAAAAATTTGATGCTCAAAGTTACATAATATTAGGCTCAAACCCATGAAAATTGACAGTAACATGCACATGAAATATCAATTTAGAAAAATCATTGATCATTATTATGAACTAGACTATGACCATTGCTATAAACTAATTATATGTGTATGAGTATGAACTTATTGGTCAGGAATTTTGTTGAGATATTTGTCAACCAAGTAGAAGCACCAAGCAACATCATTAAGGCTTGTGCACACATTAAAATGATTGCTGTAATGCCCATGGAACTGGTAGGGTAATGGAACCACCACAGGTTTTGTAGTTACCAGCTATTATGCACCTATAACCACTCATTGTTCAGTACCTATGTAATTATGGTAAATAAGAATGGGCAGTAATTGACTATTAATAATTTTAACTATGTGAAAAATTTCTGATGGGTATTACAGAATGAACTGCTGGATTTAGGAAATAATATAGAAACACTTAATAAATCACTCAAGTATATGTATGTGACTTTGGTACAATATGCCACAGAAATTAATGTCCTGGAAATGAATAGCATATATCAGATAGTTCAACATTGAATTATTTGCAGCAGCTATTTTTCACCTGCCATTGAAAATCAATGCTCTTACAGTACAAAACTGTTCACCAGTAAAAAATTCTTTGCTGGTGTGTAATTCAGGAAAAATGGTGATGGGAGCACTTAAATTGCTTACCTCCATCTCCTGTAAGATTCTTGAACACATCATTGTTAGTTCCATAAGGAGGTATCTCGATGGTCAAGATTTACTGATTAATAACCAACATGGCTTCCATAAGGGTAGATCCTGCGAAACTCAACTCGCACTTTGTGCACATGATATATTGAACTCCGGTGAAAGTAATATTCCAGTTGATGCGATATTCCTAGATTTTAAGAAAGCTTTCGATAAAGTCCCTCATTGCAAATTACTCGCAAAATTGGAAACTTATGGAATACACGAGAGTATTATTAACTGGATTAAAAAATTCTTAAGTGATCATGTCCAAACAGTCGTCCTGGACGGTGTATCATCCGATACTGTCAAGGTCACGTTGGGTGTACCACAAGGAAGTGTCATAGGCCCCCTCCTATTCCTTATTTACATAAATGACCTCAGTACCGTAGCTAATAGCAAGCTCCATCTTTTCGCCGATGATGCAGTAATTTATGGGCACATTCGAAGTCACGAAGACAAGAGTTGTGTTAGACAACGACCTAGATGCAATTCAAAATTGGTGCGATACATGGCAATTGGAATTAAACTTTTAAAAATGCGTAGTAATACATTTTTGGGAAAAGAGTAATTCCCTCCCTTATAGTTACAAAGTGAAACAAACCAAAATTGCGAGGGTAGATTCCTTTAAATACTTGGGTTTAACAATTACTCATGTCTGTCCTGGGGAAAACACATACGAGAAATATGCGGTCGTGCTAATAAAAAATTGGAATTTGTAAAAAATAATTTGCTAGGTAAATGCGCTGAAAAAGTGAAGGAACGATGTTTCCTTGCCTTGGTCAGGCCCCACCTAGAGTATGCTGCCAGTACATGGGATCCTCAAAATATAAATTTGATTTCAGAATTAGATCGAGTTCAGCGGAATGGGGCTAGATTTGTCAAGCATTGTTATGACCAACGCAGCAGCGTATCTACTTTGCTAGACGATTTAGGTCGCAATTCTCTTACGCAGCGACGTTTACAATATAGATTAAACTTATTAAAAACATTTAAAGATGGGCCATTTTCTGATGACATCAAGAATAAAATACAAACCCCAACGTATTACGGTCGGAGGGATCACGAATATAAGATTAGAGAGATAGACTGCAAGACTGACAGGTTTAAAATGTCATTTTTTCCTAGAACGATAAGAGACCAGAATGCTTGTACTCGAAATCCCCCAGGAGTCAGTTCACCATCATAAGTATTAGCGTACAGGTTAGGGACTGCACATAGAGAGAGATATATATTTGTTACAGGTTCCCCCACTTTCCCCCACCTATTTGAAAAACCCCAACTCCCTCATCCCTTACCCTTTCCTCCTGGTGCTACACCCCCTGCTACACACCATTTTTGGTAGCTCGCAGGGTATTTATGTAGATTTAGATGTAGTAGAAATCTTGCGAGGTGTGAACTTTCTGAAGAGTAACACACTTGAAATGCAGGCACCATAAAGTAAGTCACAAGTTTTTTTACAGCACATATCATAAAGCAAATTTAGCACAACCATACCTCATTTTCATTTAATATGTAACTACTCATTAAATATGTAACTTTTGAAGATTTTGCAAAATCATTCTTGGCTTAAATTTTACACATCCCTCAAGTTACCTGATTTGCAACTGGTTTTAGATAGAACTTTAAATTAAAATTAAATGATCAGGATTAGAAGCCATCTATGTTAGTATTAAAGGCAAAAATGAGAAGAATTTAAGGTTAATTATTTAAGGATGTGCCTGGGTGGGCTTCACAGAATGTTAATATGGGTTATCATTGCATAATACTTTACACAAATGCTTCTCTTGTATTATTAGTTCAGTGCATATGATTAACAGTTTGCTATATCACCACAATTGATATTACTAATTAAAATGAAGCTAGTACCTGCACTAGATGCACCAGTGTGGAAACAATGGCACACCTGAGCATATTATGTTCAGCAGATTCCTCCCAAAGTGAAGGTAAATATCTAACCAAAGCAGTTGAATGGGGCCTCACTGCAGCCCCTACTCTCTCAACTATGAAGGATAAAACATATAAAATCTGCATCTGAAAGCAAAAGATGAGAGAAAATATTTAATATGGGAGACAAACACATTAGTACAATCATGAATGGTGAACTACACTTTCAATTTTGCCATCAGAAATTAATTTCTGTGCCATAATAAATAAGGTGTGCTCAGGAAAAAGTTTTAGTATTAAAAAAGTACTAGTCAAAATGTACTTCTAAGCTTGAAATATTAATTTTTCCATAATGCACGAAATTGAGCACACAAAGTTTCAATATTAACAAATAATGGAAACAATAACAATGCATTCAAACATAAATAATGTATACATTCATGCATAGTTTGAATTTTTAAAGGAAAAAGTTTGGGCAAGAACTCAGGGGTCATCACATAAATGTCAGCTGTTCAATAACTTCTTAGCGAATCCAAAAGTTGATGCTCATATTGTTAGAAAAGGTTTGCTTTTATTAAGCCTCATCTCTCACTAGCTTGGAGACTCAGCTCCTTCATATTCAACTGTTGCCCAGTGGACAAATGATTTTAAGTCTGGCTGGGACAGCGTAAATGATGACCTACGTAGTGGTCCGCCAAAATGTGCCACTACCCCAGAAATTATTTCAAAAGTGCATAAAATGGTGAGACAATACAGTCAACTGGAAAGGTGATGGCTTCAGTTTTCCGGGATACAAAAGGGATACTGTTGATATAATCTTCCCACTGTTCTAAACATTATTGCACAATACCATCCCAACCACCTGGACCAATTACAGCAAAAGATGCATGAAAATAGGCCAGGTTTGCCAAGGAAGTAAGGCATCTTTCAAGATAATGCACCCCCCACACACAAGTGTCGTTGGCACAACTAGAATGCATGAACTAAGATACAAATGTTTGCCACATCCGCCTGATTTGGCTCCATCAGATTTCTATCTCTTCCCCAAGCACAAAATGTGCCTCGGTGGGTGGAGATTCTCTTCAAACAAAGAACATACAGCCAAAGTAGATATGTATTTTGCAGGCCTCAAGGAATCTAATTTTTGAGATGGGATCTAGACATTGGGATGTCACTGGACCAAGTGTATTAGTTGAAGGAAGACTACATTGAAAATTTAAAAAAATTTCATTGAGGGGTGACATTTATTTCCATTATATTTCGAAAAATTTTCAAATAACACTCGTACAGGGTGCAGCAACATAACTTCCTTTTTTATAAAGCAAAACCCCAAAAAGAAGGAAGTCATGTTGCCGCACCTTGTACTTTAGGGGGATTAAAAACTCAACTCCAAAAACTCTTATTACCTTTGAGGGTTTGACACATTTCGCATCCACAAAATGTGTGGTTTAAGAGGTGGAGAGGAAACCAATGTATGGCTGGAGAAAGAGTTATTAATGATTATGAATTTTTAGGAATTCATTTTGATAAATACCCAAATGGGACCTGCACACCACATATCTCAGTTTAAACTAAATTCTGCATACTATCTTTTTTCAATTCTGATGCATATTTTTAGTAAGGATGTTTTAAAAACACTATCTACTATGGTCCATTTTATTCCCATGTATCACATGGTATCACAATCTGAAGAGTTACTGGAATTTCACTAAGTTAACTGAAATATTTATTATTGAAAAAAAATTGCTCAGGTCCATGCACAATAAACCCTACAGAGTCCACTGCAGACCACTCTTTGCAAGCCTTGCCATATTAAAAGTCTCCTTAGTGCTCATTTATAATTCAGTAATTTTTGTAACAAAGAGTATGGCTCTATTCCCATCAAATAATGGCTCACACACCTATGAGACTAGGACAAGAAATCATCTGTCTGTAGTATTTGCTAGCATTACAATGATGTCCAAGAGACCTCGTTCTCTGTGAATCAAAATGTTCAACAAGCTTCCCATTACTTTAAAAAATGACCTTGAAATGAAATGACTTTGAATGAAAAATTAGTTTAAATCACTATCTATTTTTTAAAATAAATTGTTTAAATACTTAAATGAGAAATCTTTTTACAGTTCGAATGCCTACATCAATTTGGATAATTCTGAATTTTATATTGTGTACATTATTGAGCATGTAGATGTAATTTTATCTTTTTTTTTGGCAAGTAATTATGAAGTTATTGTACTTATTGACATACCCTATACAAAAACATAATGTATGATATTTTGTGCTGTACTATGCATATTTCAAATGGGGAAAATAAATTATATTCATTGCATAGATATGATTAAAATTAAAACATTAAATATTATTGACAACTTTTGATTTTGTGAAATTAAATACTTTTAACAAAACCAAGGTATTATGAGAAAAACAAAATTTGCACTTTTCCACAGATTTATTTGTGACGTACAATGCATTACAGTCAATTGGTTCGATGAACTGTAACACACTGTACGTTACAAATAAATTGTGGAAAAGTGCAAATTTGTTTTCCTAGTAATGACGAACTTCCACTACACCTTGCCTGAATCTGTTGAACATATCCAAGGTAATTCAAACTTGTATTTTTTTTAAGCATTTGTACTGCAGTGTACTGCATTTTGGCAGAGCCTCACTGGCTACCATATCACCAGATAAGACTAACAAACAAAATTGGATTAAGAAGGTAGTTGATCAATAAAACCTAAAACCTAGTTTGGCAGCTTTGCTCATTCATTAGTTCGGAACTGCTTATAAATTATGGAAAGCCCATGAAACCATTGCCCTCATATTGATGCTTCCATGTAGCATTGAAGAGACCAATGACATATACTTAAATAGTGAAAATGATATCGTTGTCATGAAACACTTTAAAATCTGCTAACTTCAATACACACACAATGAAATAAGGCCATGATGCAATGTAATTATTGGTGGAGTATAGTGGCCCTTGCAAGGTTAATGTACATTCATCACTCTACCTACATATTTGATGATTCATGCTAGAGAATCCTTAGGAGATCACCAGTACCTTTGTATCACACTCATTTGCTTCTCTAAGAACAGAGAAGAGTAATCCAAAAGCTGGCTCGAGGAAGGAAAGAAACTGCTCAGTGTTGAACTCAAAATCATCAATCGCTAGCTTAAGTGTGTTTGCAGCAGCTATGCGCACAGCCATATCTTCATCTCTAGACAAAAGAGGTAAAGTGGCAGCGTACAGCATAGGACGCAATTCCCTTGACATTTTCACACCTGCCCAGTGACCAACCAGCCACGCCACTCTCCTTCGGATTATCCTGTAGTTAGGATCCCTGATGCCCAATTCTGTCACTAGAGTTGATGTAAACCATCTGTCAAAGTCAACCTAAAAAAAGAAAAATATCCATTACAATTCTTCTCAAAATTACACTCAACTTTCCTTATCTAAGTTGTTCCAAATATTAACACAGACATGCATTGCTGATACCTTGGAATTGAAAACATAGGGTTAGAACCAAAGACAGGTCAACTTTTACTAAATGTAAAGACAAATAATAATTATAATTTTATTTGCCCAAGGAATGGTGTAAACAACAATACAGGGTGCATCCCAAAGGATAGTACATTGAAGACTTTTAAGTGTTTGTGCAAATCTGTTCCATAAATTACCTATATAAATAATTGCAGCACGCACTCATAATAACTTTATTCAGTGTGGAGAAATGCTTTGTCAAAGCCATTAGGCTATTTATTATACACTGTGAAGTTTAATGTGGATTATGGCACATTAACTATTGAATAATTTTTCAAAATTAAAATATAAAATTTGGTACAATCCACAAACTGTAATAGGTGTTAATATCAATTTATCAAAGTAAAAAAACTTGGTCATGAAGGGTTTCTTTCCCAAATATTTTTTGAACACACACTACCTAAAAATAATTTTACACCTCAAAATTACCACAAACAAGTACCTACAGCACTTACTCTCTCATGGAAACTTGTGGGAAAAAAGAGGGGAAACTAACCAAAGAGAAGATCAGTTACCTTGAATTGTCTGCTGCTTGGGGAGGTGAAAGGGAAGATTAATAACTCAAAAAACTGCGACCCTTGAATGGTGTTCTAAAATGAACCATATGTTGCTATCCATGAAGGCCAGATGACACTAGCTCTCCCAAGCTACTGTGTCATCTGCTGATTACTATCTGTTTCTGGGTGAGCGGCAGGTGATAGAGCTGACATCTCCTATTGCCATTTGCATTGGAGAAATGCATTAGAACGATACTGCAGGTCAAATCTATAGCTCCACTTGTTGCTAATATTGCTTTGAAATATCTTCGGGACAGGCCAAAGTTATTTGGGTAGATGGAAAACTAAGCACATGACTTTGTATGGACCAACTAGGATGCTGCAGGTGGGATCTAGTAGCTCAAAAATTGAGCCATTCACAGACCTCTCTTGAGTTGACTTCATGAATATGCATGCCATGTTGTCAAACTCCATTACATTTATTTGATTTTACCGAATAGCTTTTCTGCTACCTCCACTCCCTCACCTCCCCATTTCCTTCTCTGTCTCTCTTCATTGTCATTCTTTAACTTTCCACTTTCCTGTCTCCCAATTACCCTCATCATCATCATTTGTCTCATCTCTCTTACCTCAAAAGTATACTTCTTTCTAAGAGGGCTTATCATGAATATTAACAAATTGAGACAAAGTTGCAAAGGACAGTACATTTCAACACAAGAATTTGAGGTTTAATCCATACGAGATCAGCAAGTAACAAGATTAAAATATTTCTTGTAATCACTGTTAAATGGAGAAACGTTGTAACTTACAGTTTTCAAATGTCAACTTGGGAATGATTGAGACAACTTCCCTAACAAATAGAAAGAACTGCATCAATGGATAAGGTTAGCCCCCACCATAAAAACAATGGAAACCAAGATTAATCATTCCTTATGCTCAGAGATCATGGCATGGCATACATGTGACCGTTAAACACATGCTATTAGGATGCTTCCTCATTAGATTCCTATGGAATGTCACCAAGAACACAACCAAGTTGTAATCTGTGCCACAACCTGCTGCACCCCAAACAGAGTGAATGCCGCAATGTTGAGGTTTGAGCTATCACTGTTCAAGTTACACCTCTCGAATCCATACAGGGGGCGGAGGGAGCTGCCCCGTTGGTTCTGAGCTTATAAGCCTTAAAAAATAAGCAGAATAAATCAGGGAAAAAATTCATTGCAGTTCTAAGTACAAAACACTAAAATTATTAAAAATAGCATTTTATGTATCGATACATGGATGTCAGTGCCTTCCTTCAGTTACCATGGATAATCAGCCCTTTGCTGTATACTGGAAAAGAATGATTGGTTTAAAAGATACAGACACCAGAATGTTACGGACCAAAGACGTCAAGAAGACTCCCAAGACATGGAATGTTGAAGTCTCAGGAACAGAAGAGCATGAAAATATGTAAGAATGCATATATATATATATATATATGCATTCTTACATAATTCACATTCATACACATTACATTGGTATTCTTTACTTCGGCAATAATGGATTTCCATAAAGTTAAGCCTGAAAACATCAAATTGTACAGATCCATTTAAAAAAAGATATTAAAAACCATGCTTCTATTGTGTCCCTTGAGTAAGGGAAACACGACGATGGGTAAAAGGAGAGAGAGAGCACTATGAAAAAGGATGACTAAGGATAAGTATGCATACCTCATCATACAGATCAAAAGCAGCAAGGCCAACAGCATTGTACACAGCATCCTTGCGTAAAATACCCTCCAAATCTGATGGAGGCACTGGATCATGATTATTGCGAATCATTTCAAGCAGAATAGGGGACAGGACATCTCGGTATTCATGGAAGATTGTAACAAACAAAGTTTGTGTGCAGGGCTGAAAATGAAATAGACATATGAAGACAGCAACTGAACAGAGGGCAAAATTGAAGAGATAAAATTGAAGAGCTCAAATTTTGCAATAAACAAAATTATTTAATCCAATAGTTAAAGTATTAATTTATTCTCACATGAATGATGGAGCAAGATTGTTTTCTTCACTGTAACAGTGAAGTCAGGCATGTTATCATGTTTACCTTTCATAAAGTAACTTGCGTCTCAGTCAAGGTCCAAAATTTCATTTAGTAAAATGATGGTATCACATTTTTGCAATTTAAACTAAAAAGTCAGTTCATATAAGAATGATAGGGCCCTGGATGGGACCTATTGTTCTCTTATGGACTGGCTGACTGATGTAAACTAAAGATTTTGCTGCTATTATTGTCATTCAAAATGTTAAACTTCCTTTTTTAATAAGTTCATATCTGCACAAAGAACCACTGTAATACATAATGACTTTCTTATAGTCCATTCTTTAATCAGAGTTATTGACTCTTCCATTTTTTTGATCCATTTTTATTTTTGTCCATTCAAGAATTGCTGCATATTTACGTAAGAAACAAAAATATAAACACACGTATTTTAAACCTAAAATTGATACACCTATTGACTGTTTTGTTCATTATAGATATGTAATTCAATAATGTTTACCATAATAAATGTGTGTGGCAGCATGCAAAAATAACTTAATTATTAAAAAATATATTTAAGCTTTCGGCTATGGCATCTAGCAGAATTTTTTCAATAAAATTAAGACATTTTTGAATCTCCAAAATTGACATGTGCATAGAGAAAAATTTAATTTCCCCAATACCCAAACATAAATTTACCACAAAAACCTAAACAAAAAGATCTCTAAGATAATAGAGTAAATATAGAGATGAAATGTGGTTGGATAATATCCAATGATTTATTTCTAGGGTGTATTCTCTTAATGTAAAATTCAATGCATACTCTTAAGCTGTACTTCCAAGATTCTCCTCCCTCATCAGTTGCTGTAAGAAAAATGCAAGAGCTTATTGAATAGAGAGGACATTTAGGCATCAAAATCACTTCATTAACCACCTTCCTTATTCAACTCACCAAATCCTTCTGGATTGTCATCCCAAAGCCTCAATTCCTCTCGTGTAAGAGGGAAGTACTGAGTCACCAACTTATGACACATTTCAGTCAACGTGGGTGGTACAAAAAAAGCCATTTTTATTTGGTGAGCTTCCACTGTAGCAGGCTCTTTAGTAACTGGAAATAAACAGTGCCTGTTCTATATATGTAGAAACATCTTTATCTCAAAATATACTGAATTGATCACCTGCATTTTCACATGCCACTTTTGAAATTACACCCAAAAAATACTATAAGGCAAAACAAGTTCACATGCATCCCTTGAAAATAAGGAAAATGAAAATTACACAAAATATTTATATAAAACATAATATGCACAAACTCATAGCAAAAATTATGTAATGTTGCTTGGTTTACTGCAGAAAGAGTAAAACTAAATGGTGAATGATATATTGATACAATAATTTTTATTAATCATAATGCTTAGTTTAGTTTCATGCTGAGACTCATCCAAATTATCTGGATTTATCTTAACTATAGATTGGATTAGGGTGGACATTGTCAATTATAATAATCTTTCATGGTCCCTTAAGAGTTTTCAAAAGAAGCTTTTCACCATATATTTTCATCTTGTGAGGCATGCTTATCACCTCACAAAACATTACAGATGTCAAGCTATATGAATAACTCATTGCAAGACTCTTTGCTACTAAATTCACACCTGTGCACTAAAGTGCCTTGGTGATTATAAAAGTAAGGAATTTGCATTGATTTAAGTGCTGGATCATCCAACCTATTCCCCAGATTAGCCTCTCTTGCACCTCCTCTACCTTTTCAAGAACTTCACAAGTTTCTTTGCTCGTGGGTCCATGATAAAACTGCAGCACTAGATAAATGTTTGGTGTCAGATATCAATGTTTTATATGCACGATATCTAAAAAAACACCAATTTCACCTTTTAACCTATCAATTTTACGGAACTGACGACATTTCTTCTGAAATGTGATGATATTCCTTCACCAGAATCAAAAGTTGGAGATGGGAATGCATATTATTTCTCACACAACAAAGCCACTGATTGTAATTTGACTCCAGTACACAAATCTTCCTATCTGTAAGAATACAAGTGCAAGAAGATGGCCCAGATATTGAACTTACTTGACTTTTTACAATCAAATTCCTAATTTTCATCCATGCAGCCCATATTTTACATATTTTTCCAAATTCTGGGAGAAATACTTATCTACTCTACACAAACCATGGTGTACGTTACTCCTTACATACAAAATATAAGGAGTGACATTTACTGTTCTACATTTGTAACATGTAACATTAGTTACATTCTTATGTATATACTGCTACACATTTATGCATTAAACAAACTTTACCAGTATATGATATGAATGTAAAATTACATGAGGTAATAAAATACTGAACACTTTTCAAGATATTCCACCACAGTAGGATTTCATTGCAAAATAAAGTCACTTTTGTTTTGAAATGGTTAAGTCCCAAGGTGTCTTTTAATGAGCTGGGCAAGTGAAATTAAGAGTCTAACACCCACAGGATTGTTCAGTAGAAGTGACTTAAGGTTTACTCAAGGCTTTTTTTATGATTTACCTTTAGTTAAGGATGTTTTTTTAAAGTAGAAAACTACACTATGAATGATAGGAGTTTACAGTTCAAATGCACTGCAATGACCCTATGATTCAGGCCCTTTTCAAATATTTATCATGAATAATCAGAAATATTTTCCTTGAGAGGGGCATACTTTGAGAACAGGAATCCTGTGCCTGATGTGCATTAGAGTCACATTTCACCTTTGACGCATCACTTCCTTTGGCCTACAGCTTTTACAATGACTCCAAATTTTACTCTGTATGTTTCCATGTTTCTCCAGGTGGCATACGAAGGAAAGGTGAAAAGTTCTCGTCCTGACAATGAAATACTACGATTTTTAGTTAAAAATTGACTATTTTTTATATAATCTCCCTTGACATCAAAAAACTCAGTGCACCATTTCTCCAACAGCAGCATTCCTTCCCAGAAGTGACAGTCTGGAGGACTGTGAAACTATCCATCTATGGCCCTCTTTCTTTTCGAAACAAATTTCTTCAAGTTAGGAAACAGACGGAAGTCTGAGGATGCTAAATCAGGAGAATAGGGGGGATGGCTGAGCGAATCGTACCCCAAATCCCATAGTTTTCCCATTGCCAACAGACCTTTGTGAGCAGGTGACAGCAGGTTCTGGCGAAAGTTTTTTTTCCTTCTTCAAGCCAGGCATTTTCTCACAAATTTTGGCATCCAGCTAGTCAAGAAGGTTTGAGTAATATTGGCCTGTAATTTTTCTGCCTTTTTCAAGGCAATCAATTAACAGGATCCCTTTTGAATCCCAAAACACACTGGCCATGACCTTTCCGGCAGATGCGATCAACATGCGAGCCACCAGCTTCCACCCACTGCTTCGACTACTGTTTTGTTTCTGGCATGTAGTGAGGGTTCATGTCTTATCCATGGTGACGAATTGCCGCACAAAATTGGTTGGCTCCCGAACCAAGCCAGACATTGCTGCGAAAATCATTCTCGCATTTGCTTTTGATTGGCATTCAGCAAATGCAGCACCCATCTTGCTCATAGCTTTCGCATCCCTGATTCTTTGTCTAAGATGTTTTGCCCCCTTTCTTCCAATATCCTCACGGCCTGAACTATCTCACTCACCTTCACTCCCCTATCGTCCAACACAATATCATGTACCTCATCGATGGTTTCCCGTGTGGTTGTGGTTTTTGGCCGTCTTTCACTTGGGTCATCTTCAAGGGATGTGCAACCACGTTGAAATTCAGCAACCCTTTTTTAACAGCTGATATTGAAGGAGCAGAATCCCCACTTTAGTCAACTTTGGATGAATTTCCTTAGGGGTCAATCAATCCAAAATGAAGAATTTTTTGACCTCATGAAATTGAAGTTCTTCCATTTTTGAAGAACATGAAAGACGTCTACTGCAACAATACGTGTACACAAACTACTAGAAAGAACAAGTTGAAACTTGCC
This sequence comes from Hetaerina titia, assembly GCA_037158775.1. Taxonomy (NCBI): domain Eukaryota; kingdom Metazoa; phylum Arthropoda; class Insecta; order Odonata; family Calopterygidae; genus Hetaerina; species Hetaerina titia. The sequence goes on along the minus strand of CM073777.1, from coordinate 13,506,882 downwards.
TGATGAACTAATAACACATGAACCCAAGTAGGAATCATAAATGTTCGCTGATTGGAATGGCATCTCTGTCAGGCTGAGAACTTTTCACCTAACCCTCATAGTAATGCACTGATTATTCACTTTGCTCTCTCGTTCCTGCAGGAATGTCAATTAATTTCTCTTTTCTCAAACTTTCATTGCTTCTTTATTGTTTCCTTCAACTCTTTGAATTTAAGTTAACTCGTCACGAGCGCTCAGATGCGTTCACTGCCAATAACTCTTCCTAGATAATATTTTACCATCCGTAATTCATAAAAACTGTGCCTCATTCATGTGCTCAATTCAACATCATCTAGTGTCAAAAGAAAGCATTAAGTTGTGTATAAACAAATGTAATAATTAACTCACCTTCAACAACCTTTGATGGTTTATACTCAATACAAATTAAAATTCCCTTAATTAGATTAAGTTGTTGAATCACAAATCTTTCAAAGAGCAATCCTTCTCCAGCTGGGGTGAAAATATAATAAACAGAGAACTCCAAAGTCATTCGAATAAATGGAATGAATGAGAAAGGATGATGTTCCAAAACATCTGCTAACACTTTGGTTAGATGGATTATGAACTTCTCACAGAGTTCGGGTGATTGACTCTTGTTCTGAAGAGACTTTCCTGCAAATTGGACAAGGAAACATCATGACCAGTGAATTAAACATTCTTCTAGAGTAAAAATGACAATTTAACACAATCCCTAGTACACTTACGGCATTCCAACATAGTTTTTGCACGGTCAAACACAACTTTCAGGAAAGTGACTGCATCCACAGATTCATGTGGCCTCTTGAATCCATGAACCGTCAGTTTCCTCAGGATTCTCAGGGAAAGGAGGGCTTTCTCCAATGATGATACCATTCCAGAATCATCTTCGGACATCTGCAGAGTAAACAGGCAAAGAGTGTCAAGTAAGGAAAGGCTAAGCTAATATTAAGAATGAAAATATTGAAGAGAGGATAAAAATATCGGTTCTCTAAAGACCAAAATGTTCACACTTTCCACATAATTCCATTTATTGAAGAAGATGAAACTTGAAAGTTACTAAGCAACAACAGTGCCTTTTTTTAGTTATTACCCATAACTGAACTCTTTAAATGCAAAATTATTACAAATTTGGTTCTGAAATTATTCCAAGCTTTCATGATAATTACGCAGTATGGTGATAGCTATCCATTGCTACGAAATCTTGCATGCTTACTGCCTAGAAGATATGTCAAAATACAGAGACCTTAGCATTTTTCCTGTACCAACTTTTTACTAACCATATACTATTCATAGGCATTGCACTAAAATTTTAATCCCTTGACAATTGCTCCAACTTTTGAGAAATTTAGGGATTGTTTTGGGAGAGGTGAAAGAAAATATTTAGACCAACTGAATTCACGCAAAAACTGCCATGACATATAAGACAAAATACAATGATATGTAAATAATGAATAACTGATTGTAGCACTTTCCGCAGCAAAAAAGGTGTGGGTTCATAAAGAATTTTTCTTTAATACAATCCGTTATTCATTATGTTCGACTTCCACCACATCATGCCTGAGGCTACTAAATTTGCAAATGTAAATAAGTACACATCTGGACAGAGTACCTAAACTTCATCAAAGAATCAGACATGAATGAAACATCCTTTTCAATGCTTTTAACACTTTAAATAACTATAGTCTTTCCTACCCTAGTTTCCTCCTATATACAAGGTGTGTTCAAAAATTAACAGGAATTTTTTTCATTTCGCGGGCTTGGAGAGTCTGATTCTCAAACTTTTTTTTATTATGTTGGTATACATGCCCCTGAAGTATGATAAAACTTTCAGCTGTTTTCATTGTGGACTTGGTCTGTGACAGCCACTAAGGTCAGACGTGTTTTATGACCTCGGAGATTTTCGTTTGTTAAAAGAAATGGATCAAAGAATTTGTATCAAATGTTGTGTAAAAAATTAAATAAAGTGTGTTAAATGTTAACAAAGGCCTATGGTGAGTCTGCTATGAGTAAATCGAGAGTTTACGAGTGGTATAAGCATTTCCAAAAAGGCCGTGAAGACCTTGAAGATGACGAATGCCCTGGACACCCCAACACATCAACAATCGATGAAAACGTGGAAAAAGTAAAAGAAATGGTTATGAACGATTGCTGAATCACAATTAGAGCGGTCGCTGATGATGTTGGCATATTGCTTGAATCATGTCATGACATTTTCTAATTTTTTGGGTATGAAATGCGTGGCAGCAAAATTCATTCCAAAATGGCTTTTGCACCATGATAATGCACCAACTCACACTTCATTGCTTGTTCGTGAATTTTTGGCCAAAAACAATACTGTAACGATGTCCCAGCCTCCATATTCGCCAGATATGGCTTCGTGTGACTTTTTCCTATTTCCAAAAATTAAGAGAACCTTGAAGGGCCATCGTTTTACAGCCATCGATGACATTAAAAGCACATCACTGAAAGAACTAAAGGCTATCTCAAACATTGAGTTTGAGAAGTGTTTTGGGGATTGGAAGAAGCGCTGGCACAAGTGCATAATCTCCAGTTGGGACTACTTTGAAGGTGACAACATCAATGTATAAGAATTAATAATAATAAAATATTATTGTCCAAAAAATTAAATTATCATTATTTTTTTAACACACCATGTACACATACACTAACACAAAATACTTCTACAAAGACTGAGGGCATTAAGTACCAGCTTTAAAAAGGTTTCCAGATGATTATGCCATAGCTCATAGACAAATGTAAAAACAGTCCTGGTGAGGTCTTCAAAGAGCCTTCTGTCACCTGCAAGTCTTTTAGAGGAGAGTGTCTTCACTACATGATGAAGAGTTAGGAGGACTCTGTGCTGAACAAGCTGGTCTTCACTCCTCACGGCACTCAGCAGAGTTGGGACCAACTCTGGCCATTCTCGTGGGCAATCAAACCTATAAAATAGACAATCACCAAATGTAAAAAAAGGCAAATGTGCACTGTTTTGTCACAGAATGCTACATTAATAAATAAATAGATATATAATGTGGATCCAAACCTTTCAGAATTTCGCTCACAAGGGTCCATTTTCTAGGATGTCAGTTTCAAGAACACACAAGAGCTACAAAGAATACACAACTATGCCTCCCAGCTTGCGCAGAGCACAACTGGACAGGTCCAACACACTATATTAACTTCAAAGAAGCTAAACTGGTGGGTAAAGAAAGCTGTTATTTGCTACTATTCATTCATGAAGCAGTGAAAATAGCAAGCCCAACAATTTCAACAAGGAAGAGAGCTCTGTGATTTCTACTTCCTTGAAATGTGTTGTAGACAAAAAATGTGAGTTGACCAATAACAGCTCCCTTCTTAGATAGGAAGCCTATATAAGATGGGTAAAAAAAGCATCAACCACTTCTGTTCTGAAGAGACTGCAACTCCAGCAAAACTGTCATCCTAGAAAATGGACCCACATGGAAGAAATCACCGCAGACTCAGATCTTCAATTGCTACACAGCATAGAAGACTTCACAGCGAATATACTCATAGATTTGTACTTGAAATCTCAATAATTTTTAACAAAATATACAATTAGAGACATCACATAGCGTGGTACTGAACTATTCCTGGTTGAATGTTTATTACCCATCTACTTGTTAACAAAAACAAATTAAAATCATCCGAGTATACATGTGAGTGGGTCGCAGTAGTCCAGGGGGTAGAGCGTTGGACTACTGACCGGAGGGCCAGGGTTCGATTCCCGGGCAAACCACTCTGGGCACCTGCAGCTCCACCCAAGCTATGTGATTTTTTGGGGACCAATTCTTCCTGGGAAACAATAACCGGCACAGGGAAAGGAACTAGCCCCCCCTACCCTGGTGTGTGAATTTCACACGCCATTGGGCTTAGTACTGGGTGAACTATACAACAACCTACCAAACCTTCAATAATAATAAGGGGGAAAAAACTCCACTTTTTTCCCCCTTATTATTATTTAACCTAGAGGCCGTAGAGCTCTTGAATTCTTGCTACCAAACCTTGATTGAATACTTTCTTGAAATCTATCAAACAAAAAATTATATTCTTATTTTATTCTGTGGTCTTATCAATTAATGACCTCATTACCTCTACGGCAACATGAGTACCTTTACTCTTTCTGAACCCAAACTCCCCCAAGTAATGTTGAAGGTACTGTCTATATTGTTGTCAACATATTCTTCTGTGAAATCCCATAATAGTCAATGAATAAGTAAAATCACCACCACTTAGGATGATATGTTCTATCTTATATAAGAGGCAATAACAGATCATATTTCCAAAATGAATACTCATGGACGATCATACATAAATCAAACCATGCAAATTCAGTCAAACTCAACTGGGTATGATGTCTATGATCAAAATCCTCCAACAATCTGTCTAGATAATCCCACACAGCTGTTCCAACTGACATGGATTGGAATAACTCCACAATAATACCACTCCAGAAATCAAAGGATGTAGAGCTGATTGGCAAACCATCACTTCTGAAGTCCTATAGATTATTATTAGGTAATCTACCGGTTAAGGTAGGTTTTTGGATGGACACGACTATCAAATAAATATTTTTTGTAAATCCAAACAAAACCCAATCCAGCAACCTACTCTACATCAGGTCCCTTTTCATCTCTGTGTACTTCTTTCCACCCCTCATCCCATCCAACATCCCTGTCCTGTTCCTACCCTTTCCTCGTTTGCCTAACATTCTCCCCTCTATTACCTTCTTCAACATTCCACTACCGCTCAATACACCTTTCATCCATTTTTCCTGCCTCCATAGGATTTCTCTCAACAAACCTCTCTCTTCATCCACCATCTCCAGTACTTTCTCATTTGTTTTCCTTTCGGTCCATTTCATCTTCTCCATTCTTCTCCAAACCCACATTTCAAAAGCCTCTAATCCATGTCTATCCTCCTGCTTCAGTGACCACGTTTCCACGCCGTACATAGCTACGCTCCATATCAGAGTTTTTACGAGTCTTGTCTTAACATCCCTACTCAACGTCCCCGTCATCAACTCCCTCCTCCTTGAGAAAGCCTCCTTGCCTAGCGCAATTCTTCTCCTTACGTCCCTACCACTTTGACCGTATTGGTCCAAAAGACTTCCGAGATATGTAAACTGTTCCACCTGCTCTTTTTTTTCCCCGCCTATTTTAATATTTAGCTTAGCCTTTTTCTTTCTGGAAAATCGCATAACCTTTAATTTATTTATATTGATTCTCATCCCATATTTCTCGCACTGAACCTCCAATTCACTCAACAATGCTTGCAACCCCTTGGCTGACTGAGCGACTAATGCTTGGTCATCAGCAAAACCTAACCGATTTTACGAATTCCCCTCCGACTTTCATTCCTACCTCCACAGTTCTTCCCATGCCTCTTTAATTATTTCCTCTACATGTATGTTGAACAGTACCAGTGACAATGGGCAACCCTGCCTTACCCCTCTTCCTAACACTGCCCATCCGGACTCTCCATTCCCCACTCGCACCTGAGACATGTACAGGTTGTAGATCAGTCTCCAGAGTCCTATAGATGTAGGCATCATAATCATGTAATTTTCAGTCAGCCACATGAGATAATCAAGTCAATAACCAGTTAATCCAACATCAAAGAATATAATAAGTCACACAATCAAAATTTTTGTCAGGCCTTGAACCCTGATTTTCCCATAGTACAACACTAAGAGTCAAACCGGGATACATTCTCACTTAAATTTGAGTCCAAAGGCTGATTTACTTGGAGGTAGAGATAGCCAAGTAGTTTTATAAAAAATGAAATAATCTGATATTTATTAATTTCAATTAAATTTACACAATTTATCTACAGCACTATGTCATTTAACTCCCTGAATGTTTAACTGCACCACAGTGAAAATTAAATATAACCCATCAAAATCTATGCTCTTTCTAAAGACCAATTACTTTCTATATTAAAAAACCAGTTAACTACCGGCAGGACGGTTTGATTAGAACTTACCTTGTAATAAACCTTATAGTGTCTAAAAAATCACATTACAAAGTAGGGGGGGGGGGGTCCTTCCCCTGTGCCGCCTATGGTTTCCCAAAAAGATCCCACCAGGAATCGAACTCGAGCCCTGCGGTAGGTAGTCGACCCACTGGACTACCACGTCCTCAATTACTTGGTTATGTATGATTCACTTACAAAAATGCGAGGAAAAATAATTACTGGCAACCTAGCAAGGCAATAATTTCTCAACCACTCCACAGTATAAACAATAATTCATTATACTATTTCAGTAGATATGACCATCGATTGGAGCCGAACAATTGACACTTGGGAGAATAAAATAGAAGAGGAGGAAAGGTCAGTTTTTGCAAATACTAGGCAAGATGAACAATTCTTCTAACTAAAATCATAATGTTAAATACACAAAGATCAATGTTAAATACACAAAGATCAGGCAATTAAAACCATGTCTAATTACAGAGCTCACATACGGCCCAGGAAACCCAAATTCACTTCTTAAGGAGAGAGGGAGGCTTCGAATTAAAGAACAATATAAATCGGATATACACTGTTCACATCGGACATACCTTCACATTAAACATTGCATTTTTTTACGACGAAGAAAACCAATTCAAATATGGAACAGTATAAAAAATCTTCCTATTACTTTAACTTGGGATGATGACCCGATGATCGTCCTTCAGTGAAGCAATTACTCATTACTCATGGTGAAATTTCACGTAGAAACTTCAAGGTAGTATATGAGAACTCTTTGCGTGCTGAGGGACTATAAGAAGATAATATCTTTAGAATACACAGTTTTGCGAGTGTCGCAGTATCTCCAGTGATAATGACAGCCGATTTCATTGACAACCGAATTTCGTCGCAGAAATTGTTTTTTAAAAACAGCACTTGAAGATTAAATCGCTACTGTTAATCTAGATTTCATATTACCAACAAGAAGCCCAAAATCCACAATGGAGCTTGCCTCGAATATTGTAACTTATACATACCTTGCGACTTTGGAAACCAAAACAGCTAGTTGAACGGCAATTTGATTTACTGGCTCCCTGAAGTTCGACACCAGACCTTGTCGGAGAGTTGATTTCTCCGCCTCGGATATGGCACTGAACAAAATAAAATACATTCAATCATAAAATACAAGTACAGCAACAGCATGTTGGGAAAATATTTTAATGAGATTACTTCGGTGCCGTTTTCCTCCAATAACGATCCACGCCGTTTTTAAAATATAATACAGCGAGCCATCTGGCGTGGACGTCTATGGAATGATCTGAAAATATGTTCTGTAACGCATAAAAAAATGTTAAAAGACTCTAATTTTAAATAAACAATACACATAGTGTTCATATTTGCTGTAAGTCTCAGGATCTGTTACCAGTAGAATAGCATAAAACCCTGGTTCAGTTTCCCATTCTTTCAACTTCGTCTCTGCCGGTTTGAGAACCTCACTACTTTGACTAGATGCTCTTTGAAGAGCATCCAAGACCATTGAACGAGCAATATTTATATCCATATTCACCTATGGTATTTACTTAGAACAGTCATTAGGTGTTTATCTTTGCTACTACTATGTATTACGCAAATTTTAACCGTCATTGTAAATTCATTATCATCAAAGAATTGGGTCCTGTCTTCTCTAACAGACTTAGGTCGAAAACATCGAATCTATCGATACATCGAACCTCAAAGAGCTCGATTAGCTGTTTGCGATGCAAACTTGATGCGATATTCTAAGTCGACATTGATTACATTCACACTGAAATATATTCGTCAATTACGTGACCTGACACGACAGGTGTTACCTAAAATTTGATCCGTACGAGACTATATTCAGATAATTCCACCTAGAGAAAACTGCCGAGGCGATAGTTTTCAAACAGTTAATTGAACTTTGTACAAAAGAATATTTTGGTAGTTGCGCAAATAAATTCATTTTAATGGTTATTAGCGTTTGCAATGGCCAGGAAGGCGAGAATAACATGAGTGAGGGAGACTGTAGGGAACCCAGCGACCCAACACAACTAACGCTGATCCTGGCATTGTTTATTTATCCAGAATGTTTTCTCATGAAGGGGTATGAAAGTATCGATCTCAGTACAGTTGATGATGTGAAGTCCGAGGCATCTAGATTATCCAATGTCTCGAAAGATGTACTGGGTGAGTAACATGACTCTAATAATAAATACGCCAGTTTCACTAAGTTCATGTGAACTAGGAAACTTGCACTTATCAGTTGCAGTTTTATGTGGCATATGGGTTTTTAGTCACTCATCAGGATTGTTTATGTTTGTCAAGTATTCAAGATTGATCAGTAAAGGAAAAGCAATTTTCTGGTTACCCTTAACATCGGATGTTTTCGGAAGATCATAGATAATTGTTTATTTGTGAACATTATCTGTCCTGAATCCCATATAACACTTTCATTATTCATACTATTACCATATGCACGAAGACGTCTTTCAAAAATGTCCATTATCTCTCCTCTAAGTATAATTCATTTTTGTTTACACGGACTTGTATTGTTCCAAATGACATCTCTGAACCGCAATGCTTCTTTTTAGTGGTGACCCACAATGAAAGAGTCCTGAGAGATGAGGCTTCTCTAAGATCCTATGGAGTTAAAACTGGAGACACGTTGATGATAACAAGGGCATTTGTGGGTAAATATTTTCTCTATAATTTTTATTTAAAACTGAGTTCACGGGGTTGACATTAACTGTCGAGATTTTATTTTAAAGGAGAGCAGCCAGCAGAGCCAAAGAAGTTGACTGAATCTGAAATTCAAACTATCATCAAGGTCTACAAAGGTTATAAAAAGGATCCAAAAAGTAAAGCAGTATTTGAGGTTCAGTATTCAATATTTAATTTGTTCCAAAATATCTACTTTTTAAATTTCAACATCTAGACTAACTCAGTTGTCATTCCAAAGTCAAAACAATACTCAAAGTCAATGTTTGAAATATTTCGTGAGCCACGACCTCGCCTATCAAAATAATCTTCGGGCCAATCTCTATGGTTACATTTCAGTATATTCTTACATTAAAAGCTGTTTTAACGATTTCGGTGATTTTGTATAGCTGGATAATAGAAAGTATCCGGTTCGGAGGGCTAAGTTGTTATTATCCTGTTAAATCTGACGTTGTAATTCATTAGTACTGAATAATGGCCTGACTTTTTTTGGCCAAGAATTGCGTATATTCTCTCATATTTTTCCAAAAAGTATACGGGATTATTTCGGTAGAGATAATATTTTTTTTAGACTAGATTAGTTTCAATTATTTCTGATGCATATTGGTATATATTTTTGAAAAACAATACAGGACTTTTGGATAGCCCCAATCACATAAATAATTGATGCAGCCATTGCATACTATGTCGGGTCTTTGTTTTGATTTACTATCTGTGGCCATGTTTACAGTGCATGCAAAATATTTTCCTAAGGCAACTACCTTCCTTATTATTATCCTTCAAAGTTATGGTTTCTTGAGCATTTTTCTGTATTTCAGGGGCTAATATGCTCTTCCTTAGTATATCTGTCACATATATGAAAGTTGAATTTCAAAACAAGAATTTTGTTATGACTTGGAGGCGTATGAGCTTTTCACAACTAGCTCGAACATTTTTTGACATCCTTACTTCTTGGACAAAAAATATCAGACTCTCATACTGACCACAGAGCTTCCATGATGGGATGATCTACTACTTACCAAACTACCAAAAAAGTGATATTAGAAGTACCAATAACTTTAAAAAAAATACAACGATAAAAGGGTGTACCTTCGAACATTGCAAATGAGTCTCTGAATTTTTCTCCCCACAAATGATATTGCTTGCCTTCAAACTGTAGCACTTTTGGCAAAAATAATGTTGAAAAATTAACCAGAGAAAGGTCTTCAAAAAAAAGCCACATAAAATAAACTCAGGAATGAGAAATTAACCGAGATGATAAAACTTCAGAACAAAATGTTTCATTATGTCCCCTTATTTTTATATTACTGGACAAGGAATGTCAAAAGTGGGGGTGTCAGCATCAGGCACACACTATTTTGTTTTATGATTTTACCATCACGATGCCATATCACAAGATCTTAAGTTAAATTCTAACTTTAGGATTTTTGCCAACATACAACCCTGAATTTTAAAAAATCAGGGAAGATCCATTCATTGTTTACCCCGAGGGTGCCAGGTGTCCTTATTTCAAATCATTAAGTCTTTTTATCAATTTCATTATTTTCATTTGGAACAATTTTATTAATGTGACCCATTAGTGACTAAGTGGCTACTACCTTATAGAGTGTATTTGTCAGACTTTAAAAGTGGATTTCCTTGGTTATTCTTAGGGATACTTATAGGTATTTGTGGTTTAAATGGATAGATAATTATAATTACTGTTGAAATGGAGGTATTACAAGATAAATATTGTTTTAATTAAATTTTTAGAAACTTCATGATGCCACTTTTCTGAAAAAACTTATTGACACCGTTCCTGGCTTGGAAGATGATCTTTCTGGATATTCATTGGTTGCAAACCCTCGATTGTTTATCCAAATGGGAGATGCTGACGTTATTAGGAGGTATGTTTAATGTGTTGCTAGTAAGTAAATATTAGTTTTTAAGGTTTAAAATCTTACTTTAAAAGTATCCAATATACACCAACATACCATGCGTTTTACTTTGCATCTTTGTAGTCCTTCCCCAGGGCTGTAATTTAACTGTTTAGATGATTGTACTTCCTATAAATTATTAATGTTCTAAATGATCACCCTCTATTTCATTAATTTTAATTTCCTAGAAGTTTATGGTGAGATTTTAAACCCACCTTTACCCAAAAGATGTTATGGTACACCAAAATGTCTTCCTGGAATTGGTTTTGTGAGCTTCAAGTCAACTTGGCCATTAACGCACATTAGTCACTCATTTACCACTTCCGGTATTCTGTACATGTTGTCTTAAGGATGTAGTTTAGCGTTGATTGAGTGGATATGTCTTGGAGGATGTGATGAATATTTTTCCTCTCCACAGAGCAATTCAGCATCATCCATGGGTTGCTGTGGCTGCCTGGAATTTCATGGCCATTGTGGAAGAGGAAAGGGTCAACATGCCTGATGTACCCGAAACTGCCAACAATCTCTTGGGTTTCAGTGATGATGAAGATAGGGACACTCCTCGGGTGTGCTTGTGTTTACAGTATCCTAAACAACAAAATGCTCGGCCTAGTTTTTTAAACAGTAGACGAACTGGAATTTCTCACTCTAATTGTGCTCTAAATGTTGAATCTTAATTTTTGTTTAAGTTTGAAGTTTTATTTACCTTAAATTTAAAATTTTATTATTTGTAATCAGTTTTAATATTATAATATTCATAACTTTGGCTTTGCAATATTTATTTTGCAATAAGGAAATTCAAAAGAGCATTCATATTGATGATACAAGTGTATTTCTCAAGTACTTTGAACAAAAATTCCAATATCCTTGGACACATGATCTGGTGAATGTAAATCATTGATGTCAACTGATTGTTGATGTGCACACTTGATCAGCTACACATGTGCCTTGTTCCCACTTTTACTTTTCATTTCCACAGTTACCATTATTCTCCTACGGTTGTCTTCTTGTTGATTTTTCTTCGGGGACATTTTTAAAGCTATGCACAAAATATTATTAAACTTAGCACAATATAATATGTCTGAACACAAGATTGGAAACATATATAATCACTAGCGACAAATGCCTCATCACTCATTAAGTGAGGCATTTTCGGGACCAATGTTTTAATTCATTATGCGAATTATTTACTGTGCAAGGTTCAACTGTATAGTCCATGTTGGTAATAATTTTTGACAGTTTTGCTAATAAATTGGGAAAAAATAGTTTTAAAGATAAATGTAAGACTGTAATTCATCAAAAGTCCCCAGATATCACTGATTTCTTAAAGAGTTGGTGTGTAGACAAAGACTGCTTGAGTTACGAAAACTGTCAATTTGACAATTCTGGTGCTATTAGTGTTAATTGCATTCAGCAAAGGTGGAAAACTTGTCTGTTGTTGAAATTATTTTAAGTTTTACTTGGTGTGCATTTACAAAAGCTGTAACAGTAATTGTTTTGGATTATGGGGCATTGCAGTTGTTTGGATTTGATTAAAAGTTTTAAAAATTAATAATATGGTGAATGCTACTTACGATTGCCTAATTACTCTACTGCAGGTCCCTGATCATCTTCCTTCCCCGGCCCTTGAGTTTGGTCAGCGGTTGCGAGATGAGCCTGTTGTCACTGCCACTCAACTGGCTGCTGCACTTGCTGCAGCACTTGGTGGGCCATCAACCTCAAGGTCTTCGTCTGAACTTTCTCCAGTAATGCCGCCACTCTCAACTCGCACACCAATGTTCCACCCACCATCTACCGGCCATGACTTTGTGACTCCAGAAATGTTTAATGATGCAGTGCAGCGTGCTTATGCAAACATGCCATCTCGGTCTCATGAGGTATGAACCAGGCATTGAAATGTAGATGTTTTCTAATTACTTTAATGCTTCAGTAAAACATCCTGTATAAAACTCAAGAGAAATAGTTTTTGCTTGTTTGCTACCCTGGATTTTATCAATTTGAATTTTATTAATCATAGTCTTGCTTCGTTTAATGCAATTTTGGTGTAGCATTAATTGCTTTTCCTCTTGATTGTATATCTACGTGCAACATCTGTATGCTGTATGTTGTCCCTCTTTCGCTGAGGGCTTTATTATTTGATATTGCTTTTATAATAAATCCCCCCGATCATTCCTTTCCGTTTTGTGTGGATTTCTGGAGGCCTCTCATCTTTCATATATACCTTGGCCCCTCTCCCCTTATTCCATACTTGCCTCTCCAAATATCTGGCAGACTTTGTTCCATGGGTCCACCCAAGTGGTGGAGAAAGAGAGAAATGAAAGGAGAATATTGGCCAATGTCCACTGACCTTCCCAAAATGTATATATAAATTAGATGTTGCTTTTCATGATTTTAGGGAAAATTAAGTCTTCATTTTTTTAAACCCATAGGGTGTATAGTTTTCCTATCGTGGAAGGTAACTCATTCAATTCCATAAGACTAATGATTCCTCTAATGAGGATTCACGCAACACAGCAACCCCATGGAGCATAGTCCTCACAGTCTGGAAAGATCTCCTCCTTGTTCTCTAGGATAATGCAAATAGTTTAAGTCGACCAATTGTATATGCATGCTAGCTACACTGACACCTTGTTCTCCCTATTCAATGATTAAAGGGTAACTAATAAAATCAAGTATTAATTCAACTAGTTTCCATCTTTTTTTTAATAGATCTTGTACTTTTCAGTTATATATTTTTATACTCCTGTGGCTATCATCTGGCAGCTCTTTTTACGGGGACATTTTTGCCAGGGTTGTTAAGTTTTGCACAAAAAATCACAAATAATATGTCTGAATATAAGTTTGGAAAAATGCTTGGTCACTGCCATCATTATGATGCTACTGGAATGAGTACTGCACAAAAACTGAAGTAGCAGGTGTGCAGTCATTCCAGAGATTGCCTTCATTATCCAAAAAGCTGCTCAAGCGAGTCATTTTTGGTAAAAATATTTCTGCTCAAAATGTGAATTACTCTCTATGCAAGGTGCTCAGTAAGCAAGCTTCCTCTGAATCATTTTTCCATTACTTTAAATCTGAAGATGAGAAAATTGACCAAATTTGTTATTCCTAAAGAATGGGCCGTCCAGTTTGAGCCGTAGGCAGCCAGAAGGTCCACCTGAGTTGTCAAGGGAGCAGCTTGCCCACCAAATGGGCCAAATGCAGGAGTTGGGGCTTGTGGATGAGGCTGTCAATCTTAGAGCCTTGCGCATCACTGGCGGGGATGTCCAAGGAGCTGTTGACTTGATTTTTGGCGGTCTCTGGCTTGGTGATGAAGGCCCTGAAGTGGAGCTAGAGAGTATGCAAGAATCAGAGTAATGTGGTATTGCATGCATCTTTTGTTTTGTGACCTGTGGATGAATCATTTTTCCCATAGGAAAGTCTCTTTATTTTAAGTGTTTATTTTGTCTTACTGATTGGTGTAGTCAAATAGATACGCTTTGTATCATTCTCTAAGATCTGGATGGAAGGAATATACACTTAAGATTATATTGCAAAAAGTGGAGATGTGGGTAGAGCATTGGGCTACTGACTTGGAGGGTCCTGGGCCAATTCTGGAGTGTGATGCCCCTGGACAGCCTCAGCCTTTCCCAAGCTGATTGATTTTCGTGATGTGTGAATTTCACGTGCCATATGGGGCTTAGTTCTAGGTGAGCTCTACCCTCACCTATTAAATCAACCTTCAGGTCCGTAACATTTAATTGCCAAGAGTAGCTTTCTTGAAGTAAAACCTTTTAATTTGGTTTATTTTGATATATATCTGACTCAATTTTGCCATTGATCTCATAATTGTGCACTTTTATTTTGTATCCTTTGTGTAATATGAAATACAGTTGGTGTTTTGAAATAAAAATGTATATTACTAAATTTATTATTTCATTACCCTGATACTACCTTGATCAAAACGTTCCCGGAATTTATTCAGAAATTTAAAAATACAAGTTTATTCATCTAAATCTATATTGTCCCCTTCAAAGTAATCCCCATCGACTGCAACACACTTATGCCAGCGCTTGATCCAATCCTCGAAACATTCTTTATATTCGGTTTTCGGTATGTCCATCAGTGCTTCCTGCGATTTTTCCATTACTTCCTCTCGGCTGCTAAAACGCATTCCCCGTAATGGTTTTTTAACTCGATTGAACAGAAAGAAGTCACAGGGAGCCAAATCAGGTGAATTCGGTGGCTGTTGGATGGTATTTGTTGCATTTTTCGTCAAAAAATTACGAATAATGATAGCACTGTGCGACGATTTCTGGTCTCTTTCGGCGAATTGCTTCACGCAAACGTCTCATAACGCCCAAATAATATTCTTTGTTTACTGTCTGGCCTTCTGGCAAAAATTCATGATGCACTACACCATTGTAATCCATGAAAACCGTCAGCATTGCCTTCTTTTTTGACTGAAAACGACATGGTTTTTTTGGTCTCGGCTCATTTGGTGAACGCCATTCACTTGCCTGATGTCTGGATTGCGTGTCGTACTCATAAACCCACGTCTCGTCTCCAGTAATGATCCTTTTGATGAATGTGGGATCGGATTCAGCCTTGCAAATCATGTCTTTTGCGATGTCAACACGGTCTCTTTTTTGCATGAAATTGAGGTCTTTTGGCACCAACTTTGCTGCTACACGACGGAAACCCAAATCATTAACCACAATGTCTTGGGCGGATCCATAGGCAATGTTCAAGTCCTCCGCTATTTCTCTGATGGTTAATTTGCGGTTATTGACCAACATTTCTTTTACTTTATCAATTTTTTCACCGACTAACGATGTCGATGGTCTGCCACTGCGTTCATCATCTTCGATTGACTCACGACCACTTCTGAACCGCTCGTGCCACTGGTAAACGACCGTTTTTTTTAGAGAATCGTTGCCGAAACACCTTTCCAACATTTCCAACGTCTGTGCGCCACTAAATCCGTTTTTTACGCAAAATTTAATTCAAGTTCGTTGTTGCAAATTTAAATCCATTTCTGCAATTGTAAAAAATACCAACACACACAGAGATAGATGTACTCTTGGCTACATAACTTTTGCAAATGTCAAGTTATGACACTAAGATTTAAAGGGAATATCAACAACAGATGTACCAATTTGACAAAAAAAATAGAACTCAAATCGGAACAATGGGAGCGTCACACGGTGGTTATTCCGGGAACTTTTTGTTCAAGGTAGTATTCACCTCTTCATAATGGTGCTTCATGAATGCAAGCATTTTAATAATGTAATATTTACTTTGTGTTAGATTTGAGCACATAGTGGATGAGGCTTTGGTTATCTAAATTTGTAGAATACATTATGAAATTATTCGTGTATCAGACATTCTGGGAGATCTTTTTTTATTCCAAGAATTCCAAAATGTTGGATTATAAGTGAATAGATCTTATCAGAACAGAAAATACTTTGTTCCTCCACATAAATTTTATTATTCACATTTTATTATCTAGTGAATAATAAAATTGATGTGGAAGAACAAAGTATTTTTTTCCAATATGAATTGCATCCACAAAGTGATGCCTCAAACCATTCTATAAATAGACTGTGTAAATTATTGCATTTTTTGTTTTTGATTATACGGTCTTAGTAAAAAACGGTTCAGGTTCCACCTTACATAAGCCATTTTGCAAGTTAAACTTTACATATGTATTTAAAACTTGCATTTCATCATTGAAGAAACAAACCTCGGTTGGCATGTATAATGAACTAGCTTGGTGGAGAAGGAATTCATAAATTCATCTCCAAAATGGTAAAAATGAGGAAGTATTCAAGAACTCTTTGTGATCTATGAAGAATATTTATTGAGACAAAAGTAATAAAGAACTAACAGTAGCAATTTTCCACTAGAATGTCGCTCGGCGATGAAACCCGGGTCGTTTAATAAATTCTATATGTGGAAGTCTACAGTGTTTCAATTTTTTACCATGAAGCAATTCCACAAAGTTACGCCTGAAACCATTACTTTCACTAGATGTCTAGTGGAAAATTTTAGAATTTTGTCATGTCTATCAAAAGTTAAATTATAACTGTATGTACGTTATGGAGAAAAAGATAAGTTCCCTCCTCAAGACAATGATACACAGCCTCTGATGTCCATCTAGATTGATTCCTGTTTGATGCTAGAAAAGATATAACTTGGCAACCAGAAATAAGTCATAAAATTTATATGAGAGGAGTGCACACCTTTCATACAAGTATCAGGATTAAAATATTTTGCCAAAAAAACACCACCATAATCATCAGATCCGTGTGATAAAAAGTACATTTTAAAATGTATAAAAAGTATCAGCATTAGCTCTCTACATTTAGTGATAGAATGTCCTGTGTGCTTCTGTGAATAAAAAAAATGAAAAACAGCATTTTCAGGTAACTTAATGAAAAAACGAAAGCTCTATGATGGCTAACGTGTTTATTTTGTGTCCAAGAGGAAATCCTCCATCATTAGATTAGAGAGATTGATGGTTAACAAAATTTTGTGTAATACACACTTCAGTTTAGATTTAACACCGTAATATTCTACTTTTCTGTATAAATTTACATGAGATACTCATTCAAATGCTTCAGATAGATCACATGTCAGGTAAATACTCTTCTTATCTTCAAAATCAGTCATTTTAATTAATGACATACTCTACAGCCATGGTTGATTTACCAGAGTGAAAGCCATATTGAGAAAGTAAAAATAGATGGTTGATATCAAAATATTCATAGCTGTACTTTAACAATGGTTTCAAAGAGCTTTAAGAGAGTAGGTACACTATATATTGGACAGTACCTAGCTGGGTCATCTTTATATCCATTTTTAAATCTAATATTACTCTGCTGCAGTTTGCAAAATCTGGGAAAACTTCTACTAGGCACTCGTTTATGATTGTAACATTTGATGGCAATGAATACCGTCTACTCCTGGAGAACCCATTCATGTCCCTATTGTTTGGATCTTAGAATTTATCTAAATTTTTGTCAATATCATTGGTAGTTACGTTTCCATTTGAATGAGCAATTTTAGATTTAGTAATTCCTTCCTAAATCATAAAGGATAAACAGTAGGGGGTTTAGATTTAAATGGATACAAAAGAGTTATTGAAAACATCTGGTGAGATAATGAAATTTGAAGTAGTATTAGTATTGGCAGTTGTAATTTGATAGTTCTAGAAGTTTGGCATCATTTTTAAGTATTGGATTCATAGTATGCATTAGTTTTCCTCTTATCATCTGGTATTATTATTATGATCTGTTGAATGGAAGTTATACCAACATGATTAGAAAGAAACTTAGGAAAAAACCCTTCTTAATTAATTCATGAAAGACGATGAAACAAGAGGGGGTAGTACGATCGTATATTTCTGAAGATTAGCATAATCTCACCCCTAAGCAGAGCACAACTGACCTATTGAAACCAAGGTGGAGGAGCACCCAACCCCCATGGTTGAGGCCAGAGCTTGAGAGTCTTCAAAATATAGTAATATTTATTGATCCCAGGACTTAACCAAGTAAAATATAGGAAGTCAGAGAGCAATCAGATGTTTCAGTGTTCCAAAGACTACAGAAACTCTACTACACTATAATAGCATTTATCTATAAGAATGTGCTTGAGATATTTCTTAAGTGTATCCCTAGAAGGAACAGATTTTATGCCTGGTGGCAGATAGTTGAAAATTTTGATGGCCACATGAAAGGGACTCTAGATTATACATAGCAGGAGAGTGGCAGAACAAATCTATATCAATGCTCTGTCGAGTATTATGCCCATGCACTTGAGCATTGGTGATTTGTTCTTTCACATTGTCCTTAACATATATGCATGAGTAATGAATGTACAGATGTGGCCAAGTAAACAGTTTCAGGCTTAACTTTGTGGAATTCCTTCATGATGAGGGTAAAAAATAAGGGAAACTTTACACTTCCACACACATTTAAACGTTCTACGACCATGGTTTCAATGCGGCACATCATCATCAGGTGCATTTTAATAGATAAAAAGATAAGGCAGCAGATTTTGCCTGAAGTATATAAGAGCAAGGGATGGTGATGCTCATAAACTGGGAGCAATGAAGGAGAAACAGAATTAGATCAAGGAGCCAAAATATGGTATTTGGATGGCTGCAAGATTAATAATAGGGTGATGGCTGGGGTATATTGCAACAAACCACGCAAGAAGCTCTCAATCACATTAAGAAGACAAGTGGATGGTTATGAGGCTGGCATCAATGCCATCCAGTATGTGCACATGAGGTTGTTCAAGACCATAGACTAATACACATATTAGCCAAACACCCAAACAAAATCAAAATACTTGTGGTGTAAACTACATCTACTATTAAGAGTTCAGAGAATGGCTCAATGATATAGGCACCTAGATGAAGGAAATTAGAAACATTTCTGTGTAACAGGTCATAAAGTATAATAGAAAATGAGATTGGACATTCCTTGGCGCTACGACTCACTTTCCATTAATAAACTAGATGGGTGGTCAGACAAGCCAGGATCAAATACCACGGCATGATTATTGTGCTTATGAAAATCCATAAAAACATTATTTAGAAATAATTGAGTATTAGCAGTTACTCTGGTTGGTATATTGACTAATGACTTCAGATTATATGAAAATAGATAAGGTTAAGAGTAGCTGTTTCTGTCCATCCACCAACAAATTGGCGTTAAGAGTCCCAGTAAGAATGACTCTTGGTCTATTAGAAGGTTGGTCACTGAGCATAGCAAGTAATTTAGTTTTTCTTGGAATCTTGAGAAACTTCCTAATGGAATAATTAATGGTTTCCGGTGTAACTTTATGGAATCGATTCATATTGGAAACGAAAAAATAGTAACTTTGTGATTCTACTGAAAATGTATCACGAGATGACCTGGGTGGAGATCTGTATACTACTAACACCAAAACGTTTTTGTCTGAAAATGAGCACTCAAATTTTAGTTCTTCATTGAGATTCTGTGATACATGTGACATATTTCCTCACACAAGAGAAGTTCAAACATAAACAATCACTCCACCATGATGGCGATTCTTCTGACAATATTTATAATCTATAAAATAACCTGGAATTTTTATATCTCATCATCATTTATGTTTCTCATCCAGTGTTCACTGATGCAAATCACGTCTAGTGTTCCACTAAATGCAACTTTTTATAGTTCAGCCAGCTTATTATTTATACATTGAATATTTATCACAAATATTTTAAATGAAAGTCATTTGATCTTCTATGTTTAAATAAAAAAAGCAACCTCAGCAGTTGAATCAGGTACAGAATTTCACGCAGGATCCAATTTTTGCTGAGAAGAATACCTATCAAAAAGGACATTTTTGGGTCAGATAGCTGGGCTTTTGAAAGAATGTATTTGGTTATACAAGGTGGGGCAGAATGGACTCCCTAGTTTTAAAAAATCACTGAAGAGCATGCAGATAAAGTAGCAGAGTAAGAGTACTGGCATTAACTGGGAGAAGTGATGCCATTTTTAGTAGTTACCATGCAGTGGCCTGGTGAACATTGAGGCTTTGTCATAAAAACGTTCTTTAAGAACAATGATAGTGTGATGGTGATGCAGAAGGTGCTGTGGTCTAGCGATGAAGCGCATTTTCACCTCTCTGGCTCGGTAAATAAGCAAAAGTTTCATTACTGGGCAACTGACAATCATCACAAACTTCACCCAAGACCTAAAGTGACAGTTTGGTGTGCTTTGTCCTCCATTGGCATTATTTGGCCTTACTTTTTTGTATCTCAAGGTTCAACTGTTACTGTGAACTCTGTGCGCTGTTGCGAAATGCTGGAGACCTTTTTACTCTCCAAAATGGAAGAGTATGGTGAGGAATATGACAGAAACCTTTTGGCAGCAACAGGATGGTGCCACGGCTCTTATCACCCATCATTCACACCAAATTCTGCAAGAATAATTACCTGATCTCCTTACAAGGGGATGTTCCAAGGCCCCCATACTCCCAGGATTTGAGCCCATGTGATTTTTTACTAAAGGATATCTCCAAATTGCTGTTTACAAAGTTTGACCAAGGACCTTGGAAGCTCTTAAGGAGACAATTACAGATGTCATTGCTGAAATAACGCAGGATATGTTGAGAAGAGTTTTTGAAAACTTTTTTAAACGACTCGGCATGTGTATCGCTCATCAAGGTCATCACCTGGATGAAATAATTTTCAAAACCTAATGAAAATAAAATAACAATGGCTACAGTTTTCAGAAATAAACCCTCTTTTAATTTATCTTGGTTGGTTTTTTTACAACTTGCCCATCAAATCAGGAATTCCACTCTGCTTTACCCTGTAGATAAGGTAAAGAAAAGAACAAATCTTTCCCTCACATTCTGCATGAGCCATGATCATCATGATGCCATCTGCATGATCATATTCATCTTCTAAAGGCAGACATTTGTCCTTTCAGCCATGTGGCTCTATTCATTACTGTTCTCTGCTATTTTGTAACACCCATAATCCTTTGAGTGCCATTCCATAATTTCTTTCTTGGCCTTTCATCTTGCTTTCAAACCAGGGAATTTTCCTTTTCTATGCAAGTGAACGTCCTGGTATAAAACTGGATTAATTTATTTCTGGGGCCATTAATTAACTCAAAGAGATCATACTTATCCCAAAATGGCGATTCCACTTTCAGCAGGTCCATACGACACCGCTACGTGAATTCATCATTTTAGACAGCAAATGGACTGGCCAGAAAAAGTGCTAAAGGAAAACCTCCTATGCACATTATATCATAACTCCAAAAACTTTCATTGTGTACCCAAGTTCATTCCGATGAAAAAATATTCCCTGTCACTTCAATTTTATTTCTGCGGTAATAAAATCACACTTCTTTGTTTTTCCTTGCCTTGAGCCACTTTAACGTAGACTATGCATTAGTTTTTACAGCACATATATCTTGAGCCATTCCAAAGGAAAACAGAGGAAGAGGGGTGTCAAACTGATTTCCTTTTACAAAAATTAATAGTTACTGAATCCTCTCAAAAAGTTAATTTTTTGTCCAATTTTCTACATATTTACTATTTAATACATGTAATATTAGCAGCAAATCAATGATGTGGTCAAATCATCCTAATTTCAAAATTATTCAGAACAGTTTATTAAATAGTGATGATACATTTCATTAAAAAAACACTCAATACGTATAATGTGAGGTCAACAAAAAAAAACAAATACAAATATATCCACTTGTGTTATTGCTACATTTCACAAATGAGCTATCATGGTCAGTCATTAGAGCTGGTCATCTTCTTCATTTCATTGTAAAAGAAAATTCTTAGCTGATTTCTTAAAAAAATATTGTTTGCTTACTTAAAGGGACTTATACGCCAACAATCAAGATACATAACTAAATTGTTTGAAAATATAATTCAACTCCTTACCATGCCCTATTTGATTAAAATTCTTTCCAAGCAGCCCAATTGGGTTGAAAAAAGAAAATGGAGAAAGAAAACAAAATATACTCCATTGAAATAAATATTCTTATTTAGAAATAAATATGTCTTCTTAAATGTATCTAGATAAGTCAATATTTGAATATCAATGCTTTGAAAATCACAGATAATAAATACATAGAAAATGTATTTGGAGAGCATCCAAAACAGATCAATAACTTTGATGCAACAAAAACTATTCCATATTTTTAACAGTAAAGCAAATAATTCATACTGTATAAACTCTTAACTTGTTTCCTATCTTCCATGCTCTAGGCCAATCAAAATTAAATAAAAATCACAAAGAATCTACTTCGATAATATCTTTACAGGATTTGCTAAATATCAGACTTCCCATTGCATAGTTATCATTTCAATAAACTCTCTTCATAGCCTTAATGCACTAAATACCATTAAGGAACATTCAATTAGTAATGATGAGGGATGCAAAAAAGCCACAGAATATCAATGAGGTACAATTGAATCATTAGTCAATAGAAACTGTTTCACAAAAAAATAAACAAAAATTCATCCGTATATAAACATTGATGACCGATTCAATTATCTAACACAATGGCACAACCTTGGATGGACACTTATACAGGATGCCCTAATATGGTCTCAGGCTTTTTCAAAACAAAACCGAAACGTGTTCAGTGTTGCCGCCCAAAGGAATCAGCATTACGAGCGGAAATGCCCCCACCTCCAACCCACCCAGCACTGCCCATATGGCCCCTGATTGGCCGTCCATGGTGGACAGAGCGCTCTGGTGGCCTTGGTAGATATGATCCACCCATCCCGTGGGATGGCGGAGAAGAATGGGGGCCAGGAGAGGCACCGAGACGATCAAAAAGGGTTGCTTTCGGCACAAAGGGCGGGACCTTGTCCCACAGACTGCACAGCAGGTTGCCAACAGAGGGCTCTATTTCCTGTTAATATCAAGGAGGGACAGGCGGAAAAGAGAGATCAGTCAGTTACAAGTCAAGATACTAACTACCTCTTACTTAAATAAACCACCAGTTTGACATCATGAACAGGGAGCATCATTGGCTAGAGGTTACTAGGATCACATACTGGAAAGATTTGATCATGAAATCTATTAATGTAAATGCTTTGAAACATTTCATTTTTGTCCAATTTAACTGTAATTATTAACTTGTTTTAAAATTTTTTATGAGATGATGGAAACTATTATTTGAAGTCATTTCAGTAGCAAAATTATACATATTGCCTAATACAGTTGCACATCCATTTTCAGAGTGAGGAAAAGCAAAATTTGGAAAAGGAATTCAATGAAACTATACCAAACTTTCTTTTCTCCAGGTAATTTCATTTCTGATGATGCTTGAGAAAAATTTATCCAAGTTTTGATGATACAAAACAAGAGAAGAGTCCCATAATTATTTCACTTAAAAATCCTACAGTCTCACTTCTTGCTTTTTGATCCAAATGCAAGGTACTTAAATGATTTTTAAATGAACAATCCAACGCCACCATGCTGCTGTTATTATCATTGCAGATAATCTGCTGATTATAAACTTGCACATATTTTTTAAGGTCCCTGACTATTAAAAACGCCACTTTGGAATGTACTTCTGCAATAAATAAACACTTAGTTCATTACCCTACACCCTTTTTGTCCACAATCCTTTATAGGAAAACAGAATTATTAAAATAAGCATTCATAACTCTATTTTCACCATCAACTTATAACGTGATGTGCTTTACACGTACCTGTCCATCGCGACTGCTCTGCACTTTGCGATTCTCGTTGAAGGGATTGAGAAGATGCCGGCAGGCCTGGAATGGGATGTTTGCTCGCTTGAGCCACTCAACATGTCGGGGTGCTCCAAGGTTTGGCGCTGTAAGCTCTGGGCACCTCTCTCCTTCAACTGTTCCTTCACCTCGCAAACGGGCAAATCCTTGGAAGTGGCCACTGCCTTGCACACTGAAAATTAGCAGTACTATCTTCCCTTCCTGAAAGAGATAACATCAAACCAATATGGTAAATATTGTTCAATGCAGTGACCTGCAAATCTTTGAGATTCAATTCACTTGGCAAATTGAATGATTTGATATGAAATTTGAAAATTTGATTAATTGGATTTGAAAATCATCTGCTTCCATTACCATTTGGTATTTAATCAATTCTGCTCACATTTATTTACAAACATTTTAGCATTACATACAGAGCATTAATGGAGTAAGTGCACACTTACATAAAATACATTATATTTCATTGTTACTTGCAAAAAGACAGTAATTTAATGCAAATTTTCCAATATATTTTCCATGTGGCTACCAAAAAATAGAAAATTTAATACATTTTCAAATTCAAGTAATTTAATTTTGAGGAAAATAATCATCAAAAGAATTATTCTGGTAATTTCTCATTTTGTCTCCTCCCTTATCTAGCACATTTTAGAAAATGAGAACTAACTCATAAATCCAACAGCAACCAAGTGGAAATTATGAGGGTTTTACATCTTTTTCCAAGTTGGAGCAAAAAGATTATACTTCATCTTAAATGATATCTTGAATGATTCACCTGAATTATTTTTCTGCAAAATAATTTTAACCATTCATTTGAGATGACAATGGAAGACTTTCCACTTAAATTAATTCATTTGGATGTAAATTCTCATTAACTCAGTAGTTTTCTAGTAAGTTTTTAACTTTATTATACTTGTATATAGTTTAATTGCAAAGAGTTACTAACGGTAAGCTTGGCATTGAATATGCTGTAACTTTACAATACTTATCCAACTCTTACAGAACATATTTTCCCCATGACATGGTCATTTGTGAGTTTCATTGCAGTATTTGTTTGAATTGTACAGTAATTTTTTTATGAATCTTTGTCACTGGTTTGGTATTGAGTTTTCCATAACTTAATAATGGCAGATCAGCCCTTAAGTCTTTATTTGCTCATAAGGTGGCACAATCAATGCATTTTATTGTAGCACTTGCTTGTGTTGTGCAATACAATATTTTTACTTTCATTTAGAAATTCCTTTGTAATAGAAATACCTTTGTACCTTAATGTTATCAAAGATGGCCAACCAGCAATTGGTTACCTGGATAAAATTTAATCACCATTAAAAACCTCCGGAGTTATGCAATGCCTACATCACCTCAAACAAATGAATTCCCAATAAATGAATTAAAAAAAATTTGATTTACCAAATTTCATTGATGAGAGGTTTTACTGTATTTGACAATTATGATAAATACAAGTTAAATGCTGCATAAATTGTAAAGAAAATCCAAAAGTCAAAACAATTACTTTAAGAGGTTTCAGCAGCTTCCGTTCAGTAGTTGGTGTGAATGCCCAAACACCTCGGCCAAGGGATGCCTCAATGGCTTTCTGACTGTTGGCTTTTATCACAAAGTACCTCACAGCTGTGGATATTGTATTTCCTGAGGCCATATCTTAGGAAAAAATAAATAGAACTAAATTAATTGAATCATATACCAAAAAAATCAACATTGCAAATGGAAGAAACAAGATAATTTTCATTCATGTTACATGAAAACACTATATAAACATAAGTAAAAAACTGAGAAAATTAGGAAAAGACCCTTTTGCCCTTGGGTTTTTTTACAAAGTTATTTTAGTCCCATTTCAAGCAAATATGTACATTGTTTGACATTGATTATTGTTCTGACTTCATGGAATATAATGACTTTAAACTGATAATAATCCATTTGCATATAAAACCTCATTAACTCAGTAATTTCTTAAGAAGAGTTTTAGCTTGATTATATATAATTTAATCGTAATAAACAGCAGGCAGTCGCAACCCAATTAGTTTTTATTCTGATACACATTTTCAATTCATGAAATTGTATTTATAGGGGTGTAGATTTATTTTATAAATCCAAAGAAAATATTAAGGAATTATTGTAAATAAATATTTGCATTTTTATTACTATTACGTTCATAAATCATTATCAAAGATTACCCTATGAACCATTTGCTAATGCATTCCTGCGAAAATAGATTCATTATCGTTCAGGTACAAATGAGAAAACATCAATTATGCCCAAAAAATTCCTAACAGTAAGAGATAAGAAAACTTGAGACAAAGTTAATTATTCAGAGTGGGTCCACAGAACTGAACAACCAATTCCAAATCTTTGGAAAAGTACAAAAGTTCTTTTAATATGCATATCAAATACTTCCACCAAGTGAAGCCTAAAACCATAGAGTATTGAACGACATGTATTTAGCTGAAATTATGCAAGAAAAAATTTGAGAATTAAAATTTAAATCTGGCAGTAGGAAACTCAGCAGAAATTTAAATTCTGTTTTTCAATGTTAAAATGTTATATCCAACAGGATTTGGTTCACATGAATCAAAAGCATGTTACTCACCTTCCTTCTCTGAAGAGCCATCAAATGCACTGTTAGTCCTTATCCTAGATATCCGACCACGATCACCATCTTCATTCTGCCCTCTTTCATCATTTCCATGATTTTCATCTGAGAGAACAGCACGAACTGGACCTTGAGAACAATATTCGTAAAGCTGAGACTATGCATAAGGGGCAATCAAATGAAAAACTAACAGACAAGCACACTAGACCAGTCCACGCACCAATAAGGACATAACCCAACAACTGCATGTGCCTGTGAGTTGTCACTATGCAGCTCTCCTACCAGAGCGATGTCAATATTGATACGTAACAACAATGTTGCAACCTTTTGCATGGACTGCATGCTATGGAAGGTGTTTGGTTTTCATTTGACTGCCTCTTATAATCTAGGGCTGTATGATGCATATATGTGGGTCATTCAATAATTCCTTAGAAAATCCAAGGAGTGCCACTTATATTATCAAAAAAGGTACACTGTTAGGAAGTTCCATCTCTCACTAGACTGCTGTTAAAATTTCAGCTCTATCCACTAAGTGGTTTCATTTTCCTAGTCAATTTAAGCAAAAAACATTTGTTTATTTAGAAAAATGAAAAAAAACGAGTTGTGAAATTGAGTGAATAAACACTTCTATTTAAAATACTTAACACCAAAAGAGATCAACATTGAGTGG
The DNA here is from genome assembly GCA_037158775.1 of Hetaerina titia. Lineage (NCBI taxonomy): Eukaryota > Metazoa > Arthropoda > Insecta > Odonata > Calopterygidae > Hetaerina > Hetaerina titia. The sequence continues at coordinate 13,479,713 of CM073777.1, read as the reverse complement.
GATGAAGTTCATGGTACATCTGCTCCTATGTTTGTGACCATTCACATCTGGGTAAATGATTTTAAATGTGCCAGTATATCCATAAATAATGAACAACGTTTGGGAGGTCCAGTGGGAGTGACTTCCTCTGAAATGATTGACAGTGTCCATGATATGGTTTCAAGTAATTGACTAATATAAGTTGGTGAAATAGTTGAGGCTATAGACAAATCACAAAGTACAGTGTTTTCAATTTTGCATGAAAAGTTAGGTCTGAAATAAACCTTGGCAAGATGGGTGCTGCGTTTATTCTCAGTGGAGAATGAATGTTATTTTGTGGTTGATTGAGAGGCTGGTTTGTCATTTTTTCCTTCGCATTCCTGTTGAGTTTCTGCATAGACGTAATTGTGGACAAAACATGAATACACTAGGGGATTGAGATAGTGCGGTGGCTACCATACTGGCTTCCCAACCAGGGTTCGAATTCCAACGGCATCAAATATTTTTCAGTGGTGTCTCAATCCCTACTTGAGGCGCTTTGTGGAGGACACTTTGAGTGAGTACACTGTCGGATGGGATGTTAAGCTACCCCTTGGCACCTTTCATTAAGAGTAGGCTAATGCCAATGCCAGGTTCCTATCCACCTTTCATCCTTTCCTATCCATCCCTAATGGCGCAATTGACCTTAGCTGTCGAGCACCTCCCCTAAATACAACTACAATGAATACAATACAACACATCACAGACAAAGGAACAGTCAAAACAGTGGATTTCTTTGGGCCACACGACTCCAAGGGAGGCTAAGATGGCAATATTGGCCATGAAAGTAATGCTACAGTTTTTTGGGATGCATCCAGAATCATCTACATCAATTAATTGCAAACAGAAAAAATGATAAATGGAGACTATAAACCATCATTATTACACCAGTCGAGCAAAGAAATCAAGGAAAATCTTTCCCATTTGGTAAAGAAAAGAATTCTTTCCCACCAAGACAATGCATAGGTGCACACTTGCACAATTTCAACAGCAAAAATTATTGAAATAAAGTTTGAATGATTACAACATCCACCATATTCACCAGATTTGGCTTCCCAGTAACTTTTTTCTCCAAACTTGAAAAAAATGGCTCCGCAGAAAATGATTCATGTCGAGTAAAGAGGTCATCGCCCAGATATACTACCTTGATCAAAAAGTTCCCGGAATTTATTCAGAAAATTAAAAATACAAGTTTATTCATCTAAATCTATATTGTCCCCTTCAAAGTAATCCCCATCGACTGCAACACACTTATGCCAGCGCTTGATCCAATCCTCAAAACATTCTTTATATTCGGTTTTCGGTATGTCCATCAGTGCTTCCTGCGATTTTTCCATTACTTCCTCTCGGCTGCTAAAACGCGTTCCCCGTAATGGTTTTTTAACTCGATTGAACAGAAAAAAGTCACAGGGAGCCAAATCAGGTGAATTCGGTGGCTGTTGGATGGTATTTGTTGCATTTTTCGTCAAAAAATTACGAATAATGATAGCACTGTGCGACGATTTCTGGTCTCTTTCGGCGAATTGCTTCACGCAAACGTCTCATAACGCCCAAATAATACTCTTTGTTTACTGTCTGGCCTTCTGGCAAAAATTCATGATGCACTACACCGTTGTAATCCATGAAAACCGTCAGCATTGCCTTCTTTTTTGACTGAAAACGACGTGGTTTTTTTGGTCTCGGCTCATTTGGTGAACGCCATTCACTTGCCTGATGTCTGGATTGCGTGTCGTACTCATAAACCCACGTCTCGTCTCCAGTAATGATCCTTTTGATGAATGTGGGATCGGATTCAGCCTCGCAAATCATGTCTTTTGCGACGTCAACACGGTCTCTTTTTTGCATGAAATTGAGGTCTTTTGGCACCAACTTTGCTGCTACACGACGGAAACACAAATCATTAACCACAATGTCTTGGGCGAATCCATAGGCAACGTTCAAGTGCTCCGCTATTTCTCTGATGGTTAATTTGCGGTTATTGACCAACATTTCTTTTACTTTATCAATTTTTTCACCGACTTTCGATGTTGATGGTCTGCCACTACGTTCATCATCTTCGATTGACTCACGACCACTTCTGAACCGCTCGTGCCACTGGTAAACGACCGTTTTTTTTAGAGAATCGTTGCCGAAACACTTTACCAACATTTCCAACGTCCGTGCACCACTAAATCCGTTTTTTACGCAAAATTTAATACAAGTTCGTTGTTGCAAATTTAAAGCCATTTCTGCAATTGTAAAAATCGCCAACACACACAGAGATAGATGTACTCTTGGCTACGTAACTTTTGCAAATGTCAAGTTATGACACTAAGATTTAAAGGGAATATCAACAACAGATGTACCAATTTAACAAAAAAAACGGAACTCAAATCGGAACGATGGGAGCGCCACACAGTGGTTATTCCGGGAACTTTTTGATCAAGGTAGTATGCATACTCGTATGCATATATTTTGTTGACTTTCTGAAATCTTACTTTTTGGATGGCTTAGTAAAATTAGAGAAATGCTGGGAAAGTTATATTGAGCTAAAGGGAGATTATGCTGAAAAATAAAAAAAATTCTATCCAAAATAATTTGTTTTTATATTTTTCTATGGACTTATTGAATGACCCACACATATAAATAGCATTCCTATTAACTCTAAGCAGCCTTTATTTTATATTAGTCTGAGAACATGTATAGGTTTTGCCAATTACCATGCTATTGGAGTTGAAAGTATGAGAGTTATGAGAAAGCTTACTGACAAGTGAAAAAATTTAAGGCCATATATGGGGATGGAGACAAAAAAATGTCATCAGGAATTATTAATAACTTTGTTCAACCAAGTCAATAATGACTCAATGATACACTTATATTAATAAAACCAACTCCATTTAGGACTTCCAGGTCAAATAATGGTTATAGAAGAACAAAATTAGAGTGTTAACTGAAAAAAAAACAAAAAAACTGATAATTTTCAATGAATAGGTAAACCAAAACTAAAACATTTTGCATTTCTTTTGATAAACAATGCATTCAGTGTTTTATCAAATAGAAGGTGCAAAGGGAATCGAGCACACAGGCATCTTAGTAGCGCATTGAAAAGAATGAAGAACATACCAATACCAAATTGAGAGTCTGGAGGCACAGGTTTTGGTCTTTGTCCAATTCCTGGAGGCTGCTGGATACCCAGTGCTTGCTCTTCTAAAACCAGGACACCCACAAGAGATCTTAATACTGATTCATCCACCTTTCAAAGGAAAAATTAAAACAATCTAAAAATTATGGCAAGTCTTGATTATAATTCTTTTTAATTTTAAATCTGAAGTAATATTTCATTTGTATGAAAGATATTTATCAGGCTAAATATCATTGATGGCCTATGCTGTTCACGCCCAAACAACACCATAATTACAAACCTGACTTCACACAACGTGAAGAGCTAAGTATACATTGTCTCTGTTTTTGACCACAGACTACAATATTCCATGTACACTGGAGCTGTTATGCTTTGAATAGAAATGTTATATGAAAACAAAATAATATAGACCATTAAATTTTGATATTTCTTACCAGATACACCAATAAAATAGCTTTTGTAAAGTTTTGATTGCCTTATTCTCAACACAATTCCTCACAGCAATGACCTTAATGTTCATGTCTCATGCTATTTTGTAAAATGATAATTCATAAAAAGAAGCTTCTGTTAGAAATATCTATTAATTGTTTACAGTAATGATATTCACCATAGGAGAAGAGATTATGACTGTCATTCTATCATATTTAACTTAATGTCTGAAAATAATCTCAATATATTTGCACTCCTTTTGGTGTTGGAGAATAGGAAGTTAAACGCGATCTTTTATTTAATGCAACACATCAAAAAAACATGCCAGGTCTCCCCACCACTATTACATCATTATTTTGAACAGCCCTCAAGTGGGGAATTAGGGGTCAGTTAGAAAAAGGAGAGGGGGTTGAAAACTCAGATGTAAGCATTGAACTATTATAATGCAACAGAAGTTGTAAAGTTTGACATCCCTTTTCAAATAGCACCTGTTGAGTTAGCAGTGATCTCAAAACAGCAGCTCAATTGGAATCAGAATACCACACCAAAATATTAACACAGCCTGGATTTGGCTCAAGTCAACTGTGTTTCCACCACATGATGATGAACATCAGCCACCAATCAATCAAAGGTAAGTAGGAGCACCAAATGATATTTTCCAAAAGCAACATCTTCAATGGAGATTAAAAGTTTGGAAGAGGGTGCTTTCAATTCATATCCACGAACCTGTGACCAAGGCCTCGTTGGGGCCCTAAGTCTCCTCAGCAGGAGGGAATGGAACTTTTGTCGGAGTTGCAGGGCCAAATGAGCAGCCTCGGCATCAACGCGGAATACAACCCAGTCATCTATTTTGAGGATTGTTGACGATCCATCACTCCTCTCCTCTGCTTCACTGTCACTCTCCATCTCTGCCACTCCATCACCAGTATACACTGCAAGTGTTAATTTTCTCATTACTTCTGCACCATTTAAGAATTTTGTACAAGTTGGTTTCAAGAAGAGTGTTTATGACACCACATATCTTTTCGGATCATTTTGGTACTACCTACTGCCTTAACAGTTCACAAAATAGTCATTTTCTCTACAAACTGGAGCAAACTTTTAAACGAAAAAGATTAAATTACAGATGGGTCTAATATTATTTTTATCCGGTCAAGAATACTTAGATAAAATATCAAATCTTGCCTCAAATATGAAAAGCACATGATTTTCATTACTTTTTATTTGCCCAGAGATAGTAATATAAAATACCAGGTGGGTGGTGTATGCCCATGATTTAAGGTACATTAAAAAGAAGTGAAGATACAGGCTCAATTAAATTACAAAAAAATTGGTGCTCACAGTTACACAATATTTGGCACAAACCCATGAACACTGACTGTATCATGCACATGAAATATCAATTTAGAAAAATCATTGATAATTAATATGAACTAGACCATGACCATTGCTATAAACTAAGAGTATGAACTTACTGGTTGAGAATACTGTTGAGATATTTGTCAACCAAGCAGAATATATTATAACAAACCGAACGGTATTAGGGTTAACCTTGTGATCTCTATTCAAGTGAAATTTGCATAGTTTGTCTCCTTTCCAGAATATATTATGTTGTAGATATCCTTTTAATTTATGCCTGAATGCAGCAGTTTCCTTAGTATTCTTTATACTTTTGGGTAGTTTGTTCTTTAATCTGACTCTCATTTAATTGGGTCCTAATTTCAATGCTTTAGTTCTTATATTCCCATAATGGATGTTGTACCTTCCTCTGGTGTAATAATGATGATAGGCAGAGTTAAGAGAATAGTTGCCAATGTTATTTTTTATATACAGAATTAAAAACATAATGTAGATGCACAGGAGTGGTAGCAAATTTAATTAATGGAAAATAGGCCTTGATGGAGCATTGTGAGGTTTCCCAGTTATTATTATAATAGCTTTCTTCTGCATTTTAAAGATGGTCTGAGAAATATCAGCTGATCCCCATAATATTATCCTATAGGCTACATTTGAATTTATTTCCCCATGGTATAAATTGAGTTGTACAGTTTCTCTTGTAGTCTCATACAGGTGTCTTAATAAATAGCAAGTGGAACTGAGTTTATGTTGAAGAGCTTTTACATGTGTATCCCAAGCAATATTTGCACACAGAGAAATACCTAGAAATTTACATTCCATCACATGTTCAATTGATTGGTCATTAATTTTTACCAAAAGATTATCTGTCACATTCTTATTGTGAGTGAAGTATACTAATTTACTTTATTTACATTTAAGTCTGTAAGGTTTCCTGTACACCACTTGTTTATTGCAAGTGTGACAGACTTTGATTTTTCCACAAGGCTGGGATATGTTTGTGTTGATATTATTACATTAGTGTCATCAGCATACACATATTATTATTTCATAATTCTTTGAGCAGTTAGGTAGGTCATTGATATATATCAGAAAAAGGAGTGGCCAAAGGGTTGAGCCTTGTATATTTTGACCCATCTACTGACAACACCACTTTCTGAGTGCAACTGAGAATATAGGACATTAACCAATTTAGATAAATTCCTCTGAATCGTATTCTATTGAGTTTAGTTAGTAGTATATTGTGGCTTACATTATCAAAAGCCTTTGATAACCATTGGGAATTGGGAAGGCATTCAGTAGACAAAGGTTTCAATTACTTTCATTCAATTTTCAGACACAATTTTGAATTGTGTTTTCCAGTAACACATTTTCATAGAACAAAATGTAAGCCATGGCTAACTGATGAGGTCTGTTACCACTCAACTATCCTTAAGAAGAATGCTATCTCCAGTAAAAGTTCTAACAATCATGAACACTATAAGGAATTTCAAAAGCACTACTGTAAGCTGATTTCTACCAATAAAATAACTTATAATTAAAATAAGTTACTTAATTGGAATTACCAATATGAAATATTAATTACCCCAATCTTCACATATTTTCACCTCTCTTCCGCTCCCAACAACTTCCATACTGTCCCCGCCCTTCTAAAAATCACCCTCCTAACTCTTCCCCTCACAAACCTCGCCCTACCTTCCCCTTCCATTCAACGTTTCCAACCCTTTCCTTTCTTTTCCTCAGTTCTATCCTCCTCTTCCTTGAGAAAGGTGGTGTGGACCACCAAAAAATCAAAACCTTGTGAGTTTCTTATCTTTTTTTGTGTGTTAATGTGTTGTTGTCTTTGGCCACTAGTTCTAATTTCTATAATTTTACACACACACATACAAAATATGTATATATATATTAGGTGTCCTGTCCATCTATCCAATCATCCACCTTACCATCAGCCTCAGACAGAGCATCGGGTGGCAATCTCGATGAGCCGGCAAAGAGAGCTATGGTGATGGGGCTGACCAGGGTGCAGCCACGTGCCAGCCGAAGACGACCCATTTGACTCATCTCGTCATACAGCAGCCAATCTGATGGAAGCTCTGCCACTGCAGATTTATGAGATGCAGCTACAGTGGTCCTTGGAGATTTTGGGAGGGCTCGCAATGTTGACGACTGATGGAAAATCACTTTGCTCTCTTTCCTGCAAGTTGGAAATCATGTCAGTAATGCAAAGGAATTAACTAATTGACTGCATATTCATTTTCATTTAAGGTTTTTATTCCATATAATGAAAACCAAATAATAATAAGGTGGCAATCCTAATTGTACATGAAAAGTTATCTCACAAGCTATAAAAAGTGTTCAAGTGGAATACAACCACCATACAGCATAGTGAGAAAGTAAAGCAAGTGTGTATATACATGAGTGAAGTAGGCATATAATTAGATATTCCATGGCTACTCAAAACACAAGGTCAAAACAATCAGGAATATGCATTTATTTAAAAAAAATTATAATATGCAACATTTACTACAAATTTAAACTAGCTGAACTCTGTGCATATATTTACTCCACTGATGTTATTAATAACAACTGGACGTTTTTTATTGAAAAAACGTCCAGTTAGTCCAGAAAGTTAAAATATTCACATTTTACACTAAAATAGGTTTTCAGCATGACTTTTCATAACTGTGACTGGGATTCATATTGATAAAAAAAAGAATTTTTGAATATTGTGAACCCAAAATTACATTTCATGTAAAAAATTTGTTTTACTGGAAACTTACTGAGTCCTCAGCTGGCAGTGCTCACGATCCACACGTATAAGATTTGGATACAGGCCAGCACACAGTGCAGCCTTTACAACAGCCCACTGCTCAGAGTTAGTATTCAAGTCACGTATGTCACCTCCACCTCTGGCTCGGACAAAACCTGAAGCACGCAACTGACCAAGAAGACGACTGCGCAAAGCAACCACCATTTCCATTGTAGATGAAGATATTGAGTTTTTCTCACAGAAAACTTGATCCCGGCCCAGACTCTTGGCTTGTTGCCAAACCTGATAAAAAGTCATTACTTACAAAATTAGAGGAAAAAACTTTCTAACACTGTTTAAAAAAATCCCAAAGTCAGCCATAAAATTCAATCACTGCAAGATAAAACATAAAAACAAAAATCCACACAATAACAGCATTTTTCATAAATTGGTGAATTGCATGCACCATAAAACCAAGACATAGGAATAAAAATGATATGTTCTCTCTGATTTATTCACCAAATAATAATGCCATTTGAATACAATAATGTTCTATTATTTGCTTGTATCCAGGTATTTAGTTAAGTTGGGGCTTATGGTTCCCATCCAGGAAACAGGTTTAATGCTCCTTCATCCTTTCCTTCAACATTCTTCCAGTTTGTCCCTTCTGGACACCAAGCACAAGAGTGACTTCATCCCTGAAGTTTTGCATGTGGGAAAGAAGGGACCTTGGCTTAATGCCCTTGAGTAATTAGAACTATGCATAGTTCAAATTCAAAATGCAAAACATTTGATGACTTGTTGTTTATAGCCAATTCACCCCAACTCAAATCTTCCATGATTCCACCATCCTCCTCCAACAGCCAAAACCAGGTGCCTACATCCCAAACACTACAGTTCCTCCTCCCCCCTCTGACATTCCTACGTCAACCTTCCCCACCCCCTTCCCAACACACACCGATGACCATCACCATCCACAAACCCCCACCCCATCCACCTAGGATATACATTAAATACAATTCCTGTGTGTGCACCTGATGATGACGCTGTGTTAAAACCTAGGTGGCTTGAATAAATATTTTATGCAGAAGTACAAAGCATACTACTGAATAAATACTAATTATTTAATACAAATGTAATTTTAAAGTGACTTGTAAGGTAAGCATTGAATCCAATTCGTCCAAAAAAGAGATTTTACAAGTAGTTCCAGTTTTATGAATTCATTCATTTAAAGATTAAATTTCTAATACCTGAAATGCCCTCAACAAAACCATATGGTCACTGAAGGATCCAGCAGCAAGCTTCTTCCTACTTGAATCACTCGCTCTCTTTTGAGATGGTTGGCTTGGAATCATGAATGGGTCCCTGTAACAAGAATAGATCACCAAAGTCTATAAGTGGATGAACAAAAAAAAAACAAATTTAAAGATACATAATACTTTGATTATTTCAATGGCACTAGTCTTGGACAATAAATGCTCTACTAAAGAATTAAAGAATAATTCAGTGTAACACAAGGGGCTGTTGTATTTAGCATAAAATTAAGCTTTGCTCAGAAATGCTCTATTCTCTGAGGTCACCATGGCAGTATTGGGACGCTTAACCCAGGTTGGATTGACAATTATTATTTTGGATTAACAATCAGAATTAGATTTACAGTTTGTTCAATTTATAAACCAAATTTGAAGTAATAACTGATTATGGAGGCTGTTTTTCTAATTTTTAATATAAATATAGCACATCCAGAAAACTACCCAGTAATAACCTAAACATTAAATAGTTTTCAAATCATCCTCCTCTATATCATTTTCTCTCACTTTATCACTTTCCTTTGCTCCTGTTTGAATGTTAATGTTTTAACATACCTGCTTGAAATTTGAAAAGTAAAGCCATGTAATGATGTTAACTTACGAAGGAACATCCACAACAACATTTTAACCGAACCTGTGAGCCATGCAGGTGACTATGGTGAGGACTGGATCCAGGCACTTCAAGACAATTGAGTAAAGGAGCATTTTGCCAAGATGAGGCTCCAACGGGAGGTCTGGAAGGTGGTGGCCCAACTCTGTCAAATCTTCCCATGAATCCAGGGCATCCATCATCTACCAAAAAAAGCATCACATCAGTTTGTCAGATAAATCATAACTTAAATAATAAAGCAATATTTTTTACATTCATAAGGACATCTGTGAAAGTATTTTTTTCTTTGATTTGGCCTGGTAATACAGGCCAAAGTTTGGCCTGTAGTTTTTCTTAGTTTATCCAACACACCCATTTTACTCATGTACATTCTGACATGGCCAATACTACTACTCGGTATTCTAACCAGAATTTACAGTGATAGAAACCACTGAAACATCCACTCCAATTCTTACTGTGTGTATAAATAATATGAATCATAATACAGGCCTACAAAAATTTTTTTTTTTTGGTGCCGGGAATCTTTGTGATGATTTTAACTATATTTGTAGAGCTGAATCCAAATATGAAATCCGTTTTTATTTAACAGCTCTACTTTTTTAGATATGGCACATCTTACGATTAGTTGTTTTAATATTTGATATATTCCGGAAAATAATTTTCAAAGTTAAATAAATCTATAAGTATACTAATTTATAACCACTCTGCGGTGTTCCTTTTATTTTCAATAAACTGTCAATAAGTTTTATGTATATTTCTATATTGTAGGCCAATGAGATAATTATTAATATAATATTCCCATATCATCATGTAGAAGATTTTTTTACGTAAGTAACAACATATCTATATCTTGAAAACTATAGCTGATAGGAAAAAACTAGTATCATAATTGGATTCAGCACCCCAATTGTTCTTTAAATCAGCATTAAAAGCTCCGGCACCAAAACCACTGTTGGCCTATGTAATTCACTTTTCAATGCAATTATAATTAGTGCCTTGTCAAAATGAATGAGTTGAATTACTTTAAGAAATGACCTCTTGCTCCACATATCAGAGAACAGTCACCAGAAGACAGGAGTGTCTATCATAACTTTTTTTTAAGCATAAAAACTAATGATTTATGGATAAGATTCAAAATTGGATTAAATAAGAATTTAAAAATGAAATCCCTACCAACTTTGAATCTTGAATAATCCTTTTTTCATCATATTTTGAATGTTGATTCTTTTTTCTGAATTTTACCTCCAGTGGGGTTTACATTATCATGACACCATCAGTGGTTTTTACCTTTTCCCAAATAATAAAAACTAAAAATTTTCCAAGAAATTAATAAAAATTAATTTTTTTGATTTAAACACACTTAGTTTTTATTGTACATTTGTTACTACTCTTACCCATTTTCACTTTTAGTAGTGATATTATGCTAGAATTTGTGATTTTCCCAACAAATTCTACTGCCTAATCATACTTCTGGTACAATTAATGCGGACTTTAACACGTGGCTTATGATGGCAGCTGGTTTTATTTTTGTACCTGATGATGGCACCTATGCGTTGAAACTAGTTGTACGATAATAAAGAACAGTGGATGTACGCATTGTGTTCTTAATAAAATAAATATTGAACATGAACTTCCACAAAGTTGAGCCTAAAATAATAGAAAAACCAGCACTACCTAAAAATAGGAAAGTTGCAACTTATGACATGGTTTGAGAAGCGCAAGGAATATCATCTAAAATATTAAATGCATTTCATAATTCATTGAAATGGTGAACACATTCCTTGAGTGATTACCTAACTGTTCTCTTGTTATGAAAATCAGTTATTGTCACATAGGAAGGACACTCTATTATATATGATGAGAGACAATAATATGAAAATTTGACACATTTAAATAATCAATGTTCTTAAGGCATTACTATTCCTAATACACATCACCCATGTCAGATAACTTACCTTCAACATCTGGACAGAATGCCTCGTGACAAGAAATGGAGGAGGTTCGATAGCTTTGGCCAGAAAATCTGCAATTGCAATATTTGAGGGAGCCAAAAATTTTGCATTTAGGCAGAGTTCCTGCAAAAGTAAGAAAAAATAGAAATACACATCAGTCATGCACATTCCATCATTTATTCCTCTGAGCTAATTATTTATATTTATTCTTAACTACACATTTTATACTCTTTATTTCAATTCGATATGCATTGTACATATTGAAACAGGATTTTATTGACCAGTTTATTGATGGGTAACTGTAACGGAGTAACTATTTAAGGCTTTCACCAATCGATGGAAATAACATTTGAAATGATTTTTCTAGTGAGGTTAATCAATTGCAAGACTCAAGTAATATATGTGATTGCTCAATAATTCCTTATAAAACCCAAGAGATGGTACTTGTGCTATCACAAAAGATTTGCTTTTCGTAAGCCTCTTCTCTCACTACTCTATTGTTCAAGTTTCAGCTGTAGCAATTAAATTGCAAAATGAATTATATGTAGTGATTAAACACATCTATTTAAAAGGCTCAACACTGAAAGAGATCAAAGCACAGTTGGAAAAGTTCATGGTGCACCCGCTCCTGAGTTTCCAACTGCTTACAATTGGGTAAATCAGTTTAAATTTAGCCATACATCCACAAATGATGAACATCACTCATCAGTCCAGGGAAAGTGACTTCCTCTGAAATGATTGACAAAATCCACGCTATGGTACAGAGTGATCAACAAATCGAGGTTCATGAAATAGCTGAGGCTACAGGCATACCTTTAAGTATGTAGTATTTTCAATTTTGCACTAAAATTAGGCATGAAAAAAATCTTGGCATGATAGGTGCCGCTCTGTTTGCTCTCAGTGAGAATTAAAAAAAAAATTATTTGATTGATTCTGAGGCCGGTTTTCTGCTTTTCCATCACAATGTTGATGAGCTTCTGCATCAATACATAATCGTGGACAAAATAAGAATACACTACAGGTGCTCCAGAGACAAAGGAACAGTCGAAACAAAGGGTTTCTAAAGGTGATCTGGCTCCAAAGAAGGTGGAAATGGTGAAATCAGCTGACAAGGTGATGGTCATGGTTTTCTGGGGATGCACACATAGTCATCTACATAGATTACTTGCAAAAAGGACAAGTGAGTGGAGAGTATCATGTGACGTTATTGCATCAGTTGAGTAAAGCCCTTATTTAGCAAAGAAAAAAATTCTCTTCCATCAAGACTATGCACGGGTGCATACCCATGCAGTTTCAAATGGTATGAAATGTGTAGGTGAAAAATACGAAATTAAAGTTCAAATTATGACAACATTGACCATATTCACCAGATTTGACCCTCAGGTAAATTTTTTATTTCCAAACTGAGAACTTTCTGAAATCCTACTTCTTGGACAGTTTAAACCAGACAGAGAAACGCTGGGAATGTGACATTATATCTAAGAGTAATGCTATCCATTTCAGAGAGTAAAAATCATTCGCCTTGACCGGGATTCGAACCCGGATCCCTCGATATCCGGCCGAGTGCTTTAACCAATTAAGCTACCGAGACGTCCTCTTACACTCTGAAATTTTGGTTAAAGCACTCGGCCGGATATCGAGGGATCCGGGTTCGAATCCCGGTCAAGGCGAATGATTTTTACTCTCTGAAATGGATAGCATTATAATGCACACATAGCGGGTGACTCCGTTAAAGTTACTGTTACAGTTTCTTGAAATTTATCTAAGAGTAAAAAAAATCCCAAAATAAGAACTGAACAGCCCACGTATACTGAAATTATCAGCTGTCTGGGATGAATTTGCAGCAAATTTTTTTATCAAATAGTAAACAAATATGAGCAGAAAGAGAAACCTGAGATATCCATAATCGGTTTAAATACCAGTAATATTCTTTTGAAAATAAAATCATTTGACAGATGTCACCACTATAAAACCTATGTAAATAAATTCCATTTTGTATGCCATACATACCTTCATAGTAAATGAAATTTTTATAATGAGAGATTTTTATAATGAGAGACTATTAAGATTATACAGGAGATGTTTTTAAAGTATTATTTTACTTTGATGATGTGCTTATTTTTTATAACCTTAGTTTGCTCAGGTTCATAGAGTGAGGGAGATACAGCCAACATTCATTACTCAACATGACATGGAGAGATTCACTATCATTTATTTAAGAGTACATGTGCTTAAAAAATTATTACACATCAAGAATAATACTCACCTGAAGAGGCACTCTAAGGATTTCTGGTGTTTGATAAGCCTGCATTGCTTGATAGCGAGTTCGAGAGAAGAGGTGGTAGCAGTAGCCAGGCCGTGTTCTGCCTGCTCTCCCTCTCCGTTGCTGGCAACAGGCTTTTGAAGCCCATGAGGTATGAAGTGTGTTTACTCCACTTAGTGCATCAAATGATCTCTTGATTAGTGGGGAAAATGCAGAAAAATAGAACTCCAGTATTTTAGGCAGAGTAATCAACAATTCAAATGCATTTAAGTATTGGATCTTTTTACTATTGTGCCTTTGTTTATTTAGATGGTAAAAAAATTGCCATTTGTTGAAAATATCCATGATATGAATTGACATTCATGAGCAGAAATACTTGTAAGTTTTTCAGCATCCATACAATAACCGAATAAATTTAATTTTTATCAATTATTCTTTATTGTATAAAAAATTACCTCTTTAACCTTTCCTGAATCAATGACATACATAACATCATCAATGGTAATACTGGTTTCTGCAATATTCGTTGAAAGAATAATCTTTCTGACAGAAGCAGGAGATGGATGAAAAACTCTCCTCTGATCAATGGTCTGGGAAAGGAAAAGTTTCATCCTCAAAACAGTCTTGTAATGCCATTCTGAATAAAACTATTTATAACGTTGATCTATAGTACTAAATGCACAATAACAAGTTTTCTAAGATCTCCAAGATGTAGCTGACAAATCACCATACCAATATATGCCCAACATATCAATCATTCATAAAACATGCCTTACTAATCACTAAAGTTAATGAATACATAGAATAAAATTGTACATACCTGCATATTAGAATGCAAAATAAATAAGTTAAATTTCATTATTTCAGAAATTTTCTTATCTTCCTGATATATTTTATCTCTTAAAGAAACTATTTCCTCATATCCTGGAAGAAAAATCAACACTGCACCTGTAAAAAGAGATTAAAAAGTACCATAATTGTAATTATTCTGGAGGTAAAAAAATCTCACCCACATCACTATGCCCTTGATACACACAAACAGTGCTTTACACTTCATATAACTCTAAATGGCTTTCTAAATTCATAAACTCCAATCTATGGTTGAGGCACGAGGAATGACTGCAGGAAGAAAGCAATGGAATCCTGCAGGAGACAGGGGTTAGTCATCACCAACACTTGGTTAAGACACCACAAAAGGCATAGGTATGCATGGAAAATACCAGGTGACTCAGAAAGTTATCAGATTATATTATGGTTAGGCACAGCTTAAGGAACAGTGTGATCAATTTGCACAGCTTCCCCGAAGTGGATGTGGACTCTGATCAAAATTTAGTACTCATTAAGTGTAGCATCCGATCCAAAAAGATAAGGTAGGGGCAGCAGATTAGGAAATGGAATGTAGGAGCATTAACTGAAATGGCATGGAAGGAGTATCAGGAGGCTGTGAAGATAATCATGGATGAGGGAAAGAAGCAGAGTACTGTCAAAGAAAATTAGGAATATATGGAAAAGGTATATCCAAAGCTGCGAAAGAAACTATAGGGGCTGTCATTAGGAAAAGGTCAAGGAAACCATGAGTTACAAATGAGATAATTCATCCAAAGGAGCATTGGAAGAACTGGAAATAGGAATGCAAACTGATGGACAGCACATAGAATCAGTTAGGTTTGCTGATTATCAAGCTTTAGTTTGTCAGTCCGCCAAGGGATTGCCAGAATTGCTGAGTACATTGCAGTGTCAGAGCGATTGGTATGGGATGAGAATAAATGTGAATAAAAGAAAGGTAATTTGGTATTTCAGGATGAAAAAGGCTACGCTAAACATGAATATAGGAAGACAAAAACTAGAGCAGGTGGAGCAGTTTGCCCATTTCCAAAGTGTTGTGGACCAGAATGTTCAAAGTAGTAGGGACATAAGGAGAAGAAGGTGGAAGGGATTGATGATGGGAGTAAGGATATCACTGAAGCAGAATAATAGACATAAACTGGAGGCTTTTGAAATGTGGGTGTGGAGAAGGATGGAAAACATGAAGTGGACAGAGAGGAAAACAAATGAGAAGGTGCTGGGTACGGTGGGAGAGGAGATGATATTGTTGGGAGAAATCTGAAGAAGGCAGGAAAGATGGATGCAGAGTGTTTTGATTGACAATGGGATGTTGCAAAACTGTGATAGACGGGAGTATGTTAAACAAACAGAGGAAGGGGCAGGAATAGGATAGGGATGTTCGATGGCATGAAGGAAGAAAATAACTATACAGAGTTAAAGAGGGGCTTAGGTGGAATAAGATGTTGGATAGTGAATGTTAGGAGAGACAAGAGGAGTGTTGTAGTACCGTTTGAAAGCTGTGTTCATCCAAAACCTACCTTAAATGGTAGATTACCAAATAATAATAAAACAATTAATGAAAAAATACCACGCAACTTTTTTTAAGTTTGCATCACCTACACATCAACAAAATAATGGTATAATATGCATTAAGTGAAAATAAATCTATCTTTTAGAACATTTCAATCATATCTATAATGAATACATGCATTTTCCTTAAATGAATACATATCAGAATAGATTAAGCACACCACTTGTTCTTACCATTGTCATGACTAGAGTGAATTTTTAGCAGAAGAGTCAATATTAGGTCAATATTAACTTTTTCATCATTAAATCCTTGGTGATAAACATCAAGTAAATCCTTATCCTCTTGGCTCATGTCCACAGAAGAATTATCAGGAGACTCCAAGGACATTATTTCAGGGGGATTCCTGTAATTATAATAAATGTACACTAGTAACATACATAATTGCATTCTTCACATCAATTATTGTATTTCCTTGTCCATAAGAAGTACCCTGATTTTTCAGGTCAGAATTTACAAAAAAAAATCGGATCAGGTAGAAAAGATCACATTATTTTGATATTAACACCTAATATTAAGAAAATTGAATTGCTATATTGAAAAATTAGCAGTTACATGTACATCAACGTTTATTTCTTGTAGAATCCCAGAAATTCATCATCACTGGTCCACAATGTCTTTAGCTGCCTTTTTTCTGTGTTCTGAAGCCTATTTCACAAATTCAAGTTTAAATGCAATACTATGTGACAATCTTCTCATTTAAGATTCCATAATGTCATTATCACTTTAACTTTTATGCAATACTTAGTTTCTGTTATTATTTTGATATTATGAAAATTTGAATTAAAAGCAACAATTTTCTATGACATTAAAACACTCTCATACTACTTGAGTCTAAATGCCTTTAGACTACGAGTTTATCCAGAGAGATACAATGTATGTATTATCAGAGGGGCAATATCCCCATTAGCCCAGGTTTCAAGATTAAGTTTTGCAGCAGCACCACATTTGAGATGTACAGAGTATGCATTTACGATATATTTGGCAAATTTTCTAGGAAGTACTTTCAATGAAATATCAAAACATTGTTAATTACTAATGACACAAAACAGTGACATTATCGACATTTGTAATACTGGCAACCATTTTCTATGCCTGAATTGGGAAAAAATACATAAGAGTAAGCATTTTTCTGGTACATTTGCATGCGCTCTTAGGCCTAAATTATGTAGTGTACCCCACTGCCCATAAGATACAGGTAGATTTTAGAGCCTATTTTGAAAAAGAAGTACATCTTATGGGCCGGGAAATGTGGTATATTGTGAATTACATACTTAAATGGGTTGCAAAATAGTTTCTTTTTAGAAGTTAAACCCCAATACCAGAGTTGAACCACAGCAGAAAAAACTGCATGAAGGCTTTTAACTCTTTGTTCCGTATTCAATTCACACACTTTATTACAAACGCTGACATTAAATGCACCTATTTGATCAGCTTAACTTTAGAGTTTTGGTTTTTTATAAATGTTATTTTATGCATTTTTCTCTCTCAATAGCCCTGATAAAGAAATTCCCAATAGCTGTTTTATCCTGGTACTTATAAACAATCCCTCTGTCCATTACAGTTAATATTTTGTCCCAAAGGAGAGTATATATTCCAAAAAATATGGTAGGCATATTATTCAATAAATTACTTGTGATTTCCGACATTGCTATAAATGATCTAGCTTCTTTGAATTACATCACACAGGTTTTCTGAGAGAATTAAAACTGTTGCCTAGTATGAATTAATAAGTGACATGAATAATAAACAATTGACATACATACTAGCTGCATTATTGTCATATTAATAGAACGGAAAGAAATAACCCACAGATCCCCCCTTTTGATATAAATGAAGAGAACCAAACAATTCATATCTTTAAGAATACATTTTCCAACTTACATGCAAGCCTCAAGAAGTTCTATCACTTCTGTCTGTTTCATATGTCTTGCCCAATCCAAAGCATCCCAACCATTTGGAGCTTTAATGTTCAGGTTAGCACCTAAGTTTAGCAGCTGTTCCACAGTGTTCAAATTTCCCCTACTGGCTGCCACCATTAGAGCTGTGACAGAAGTCACAGAATGCTGTAATATAAAATGGAGCTAAACATGTATTGTTTATAACATGATAGTTCATATAGAGAGTTCATAAAAAGTTTCAGTGAGGCTGTGTTTTCGATGAAATAATTGCACAAGAAAAATTCAAAATGGCCAATATGAAAGAGGCATACACGATGGCATGAAAAGTGCATTACATAAACTGCATAATAGAATTAGGCAGCAATCTGACACTGATGATTCTGTGGCAATGAATGCATGGAATGCAACCTCATTCTAAGGTTTTTCATCGTTAAAATACACCAATTGGCATTATTTGTTGGTCTTCTAACATAGTAACAGGAGTACTGTATCTCTGGTTCCAGATTAAAATTGCTTAGCTTGAAACATATTACTAAGCTAGTTAGCTTTAAACAAGAAATCAACCAAAAACAAACCTGGTAATCCACATATACATTTTCTGACAACACAAGATGCAAAAGCTTGGTAAATGCATCTTCAGATCCATTGAGCCATGCATCACACATGCATCGATCCATCTCTTCCACCAGCCAAGGCTCCGGCTCAATTCTATCAGGTATATTCTCTGTACTAGTGCACTGGGTGAAGAGACAGAAAATCGGCTATTAAATAAATCATTTATCTCATTATTCAACATTTAAACCTCTACCCTGTTGACAAAATCCATTTTAATTGTTCTAAAATTGTAACATTACCTCTTCTCATGAACTGCCCAAGAACTTCATTGACTTCTCATGACATTTAAAACATTTGCCCTCAGAAGGCTTCCATTAAGTGTATGAGGTTTGTTCAAAACATATGGAGAATTTTTTCATTTCGCGGGCTTGGAGAGTCTGATGGTCAAATTTTTTTTTATTATGTTGGTATACATGCCCCTGAAGTATGATAAAACATTCAGCTGTTTTCATTGTGGACTTTGTCTGTGATAGCCCTTAAGGTTGGACGTGTTTTATGAGCTCGGCGATTTTCGTTTGTTAAAAGAAATGGATCAAAGATTTGTATCAAATTTTGCGTAAAAAATTAAATAAAGTGTAACAAAGTGTGTGTGAAATGTTAACAAAGGCCTATGGTGAGTCTGCTATGAGTAAATCAAAAGTTTACGAGTGGTATAAGCGTTTCCAAGAAGGCTTAAAAAGTGAAAGAAATGGTAATGAACGATCGCAGAATCACAATTAAAGAGGTCGCTGATGATGTTGGCATATTGTTTGGATCATGTCATGACATTTCTTCAAATTTTTTGGATATGAAACACGTAGCAGCAAAATTCGTTCCAAAATTGTTGAATTTTGAACAAAAACAGTTGCGAATGGAAGTTGCTCAGGAGTCACTAAATGAAGTAAACGGCAATGCAGAATTACTGAAACGTATTATAACAGGTGACGAAACATGGTTTATGGATATGACATTGAAACTAGGCTCAATCATCCCAGTGGAGGCATTCTGGCTTGCCAAGACCGAAAAAGGCTCGACAAGTGCTGTCAAACGTGAAGGTTATACTCACTGTGTTCTTCGATTTTAATGGCATAGTGCATCATGAATTCCTGCCATCAGGTCAAATAGTCAATAACAATTACTACCTACAAATTCAATGCCGTTTGCGTGAAACAATCTGAAAAAAACGCCCGGATCTGTGGAAAAACAATTCATGACTTTTGCACCACGATAATGCACCAGCTCATACTTCATTGCTTGTTCGTTAATTTTTGGTCAAAAACAATATTGTAACGATGAAGGATCTTAGGTTTTCCCGGCGTATGGTATTCAGGAATTTTTCTCGGGTTTCCCACCGGGTCAGGTTGATGAAGTGCACCGACGTTTCGAAGGCTGACTCTGCCATCGTCTTCAGGGTGAAGTTCAGAGCAAGAAAAAGGCCTGGTATACTATATATACTCTCCCTCCCGGCTCAGGTGTGCCCTGATTGGCCGGGAGTGTATGTGTGCTCCGCTACGGCCAATCGGGTGCATTCACGTGCATTTTTTATAATCTTTAGCACTGGCTTCCAAGTATTGCTGATTTGGAAGCCGTTGTCTCTGTTGAAGTTGTTGCTGTCCAATCGAATTTCAACGGCTTCTTTCACAACGCGATCCCAGTAGCTGTTGGCCTGGCAAAGCCTCTTTGTGCCGGTGAAGTCGATTCTGTGGTCGTTATTGAGGCAATGTTCGGCGACCGCAGATTTCGTTGGGTATAGTAACCTGATGCACCTCTCGTGTTCCTTTAGGCGTGTTTCTATGGTGCAGCCGGTCTCCCCAATGTATGCTTGGCCGCACTCGGAAGGAATTCGGTACACTCCTGAGGTCTTCAATCCCCGTTTGTCTTTACTGGTGTCCAGGACCGATTGCAGCTTACTAATCGGTTTGTGGATAGTTTCCACCTTCTGTTTCCTTAAAATCCTTGAGATTTTATTTGAAATCGTAGAGACAAACGGGATGCAGGCTCTGGCAACAGGTTTCTCTCTCTCTTCTTTTTCCCCTCCGGGCTTAGTGAAGGCCCTTTTAAGGGCCAAATTGATTTCTCGGGTCCCATACTCATTCTGCTGGAACGTCTTCCTAAGGTGGTGTATTTTGGCCTCCAGGTGCTCTTGGTCCGACACTGAAGTAGCTCGGTGGACGAGTGTGGAAATTACTCCTCTCTATTGTGCGGGATGATGATGACTTCTTCCGTTCAGGTATAGGTCCGTGTGGGTTGGTTTCCGGTAGACTTGATGGCCTAGGCCATATAGCTGGACCTATACCTATAGCTATGCTCATATCAGAGTTTTTACGAGTCTTGTATTAACATCCCTACTCAACATCCCCGTCATCAACTCCCTCCTCCTTGAGAAAGTCTCCTTGCCTAGCGCAATTCTTCTCCTTACGTCCCGACCACTTTGACCGTATTGGTCCAAAACACTTACGAGATACGTAACCTGCTCTACCTGCTCTTATTTTTTCTCCGCCAATTTTAATATTTAGCTTAGCCTTTTTCTTTCTGGAAAATCGCATAACCTTTGTTTTATTAACATTGATTCTAATCCCATATTTATCGCACTGAACCTCCAATTCACTCAGCAATGCTTGCAACCCCTTGGCTGACTGAGCAACTAATGCTTGGTCATCCGCAAACCTAACCGATTTTACCAATTCCCCTCCGACTTTCATTCCTACCTCCAGTTCTCCCCATGCCTCTTTAATCATTTCCTCCACATATACGTTGAACAGCACCGGTGACAATGGGCAACCCTGCCTTACATCTCTTCCTAACACTGCCCATCCAGACTCCCCGTTCCCCACTCGCACCTGAGCAGTCTGAGACATGTACAGGTTGCGGATCAGTCTCCTGTCCCTCCAATCCATTCCTATTTTCTGCAATACACGCATCAATTTTTCCCAATTCACTCTATCAAACGCTTTTTCGAAATCTACAAAACAGGCAAAAACGTCCTGGTTGTATTCTACATTCCTCTCAATTAGTGATCTCATTACTGCAATGGCATCACGCGTACCTCTTCCCTTCCTAAACCCAAACTGATCATCCCCTAAGTAATCATTTGCCTTACTCTCTATCCTTTTGTTGACGATCCTGAGAATAACTTTAGCTGTGTGGGATATTAAACTTATTGTTCTGTAATCCTCACATGATATAGCCTTTGCCTTTTTTGGAATAGGAACTAACACCGATCTCACAAAATCTTCCGGCCAGATTCCTTCTTCATAGATACTACGAATCAGTCCATATAGGACCTTCTTCCCACATTTTCCTAAACATTTCAACAGTTCTACAGGGATGTTGTCCACCCCCAAAGCCTTATTTGCTTTCATCTCCTTTAATGCCCTTTCTATTTCATCGTCGAGTATGCCTGGACCTAAGCTATCTTCTTCTACGTCGTGTTCGTTTTCTATGTCTAACCTTGTCGGCCTAAGTCCCATACCATACAGTGTTTCTATATATTCCTTCCATCTCTCTTGAATTTTTCCTGGTTCAACTATTATCTTACCTCACTTATCTTTGACTGTTAGTACAGATCTTGCCTTCTTTCTTCCCGATAACAACTTAACCTTGCTGTATAGAGCACCCTTCTTCTGTAAACTTTCCATATCCTCGCATTGCGTTTTCCACCATTCTTCTTTTGTTTTATTTGTGGCCCTTCTCAATTTATTGTTTAACTCTTTGTACTTCGTTTTGCCTAACTCTGTGTTTACATTCTTCCATCTTCTTCTCTCATCCATCTTTGCAATCATCTCATCTGTGACCCATGGTTTCCTTATTCTTGTCCCGTTAATGGTTCCTATAGTGTGTTTTGCTGCTTCCGATATCCCTTGCTTGATACATTCCCATTTTTCTTCGATTGTACTCAGTTCTTTACCGTCATCCATTATTTTTTCTACAGCCTGCTGATACTCCTTCCTCATTAATCCATTTAATGCTTCTACGTTCCATTTCCTAACCTGCCGCCCTTGCCTTATCTTCTTGAAAAGGACGTTACATTTCATAACAACTAAATTGTGGTAAGAGTCTGCATCCGCTCCTGGGAAACTGTGCGAATTTATCACGCTGTTCCTAAATCTGTGCCTAACCATAATATAATCTAACTGATACCTTTCTGAGTCACCTGGCATTTTCCATGTATACCTACGCCTTTTGTGATGTCTAAACCATGTGTTGGTGATGACTAACCCCTGTCTCTTGCAGAATTCAATCGCTTTCTCCCCGCGTTCATTCCTCGTGCCTAACCCATAGTCTCCCACCTCACCACCCTCTCTTCCTTCGCCTATCGTCGCATTCCAATCCCCCATCAATATCAAATGTTTCCCTTCAGGAACACACGCGATTATATCCACTAACTCATCGTACATCCTATCAACTTCTTCCTCCTTGTGGTTGCTCGGTGGCATGTATACCTGAACAATGACCAAGTTCGTCGGCTCTGCTTTAATCTCTACGAGTAAAATCCTATCAGTTGCTTGTTCTATGTTGACTACGCATCTTCCTACCCCTTTATTTAATATTACGGCAACCCCTCGTTGGCTCTCGTCCCCACCGCTGTATATCACTCTATAATTGTCACTCCAGTAATCCCCACTATCGTTCCATCTCACCTTGCAGAGACCTAAAATATCTATATTACCTCTTTAAATCTCTCGCTTAATATTTTCTAATTTTCCTGTCCTCAACATTGTCCTGACGTTCTATGTTCCTATTCTAACTACTTTTGCCTTCTTCTGCGTCTTCTGTCCTGCTGCTGTTATTTCTTCCCTGCAAGGGAAGAAATAACAGCAGCAGTGTATCCCATCAATGTATAAGAATAAATAAATATTATTGTCCAAAAAATTAAAATTCTCATTAATTTTTTAACACACCTCAAATTGATTTAAGATTCAAATCTTCTGGGATTTCTTCTGCATGGATCCATTTTCTAAGATGACTCCAACACTGTCATTTCAGTTAGTGCATTAACATTAGGAGTCACTTCTCACCTGAAAACACTAACTGCAATGCAGGTGAAACTGTCCTCCTTGAAAATGGATTCATGCAGAAGAAATCCTAGGAGATTTGAATATATATTATACATAATTACTAATTCTGCATGCAAATGGTAGGCTGCAGTGGCTACCACCCACGAGGGGCCAAAAATAGTGAGAAATTTGAGTTTTTTAATTGCCAAATAGGACTTAGAAAAAAGTTACTAAAAAGTAATAATAATTGTTATCCACTGTTTGATTATTACATTTTCAAGGGTTTTCCCAGAAGAATTTATAAATAAAATAGAGTTTAAATTGATTCATTACAATACAGAAGCCAAAGCAATGCTATGATCTTATTTTTTCTACATAGAAGTTTTTTTAAATTGCTTAAAATAACCACAGCAGTTGAATGACCTCAGTGACATGTTATTTCATTTAATTTTATTACTATTGTTCTAATGACATTGAAAGAAAATAAAAATATTGAAAACTAAGCTTAATTTGGATATTCTGAATGTAAATTACACAAATATAAGAAACCTTAACGAAGGTATGCAGGAAACTTATATGAGACGCTGCAATTAAAATTTTTCGGCATTAAGCCAATTTAATATAATTTTTAGCACCTTAATATGTTTTGAATAGTATGAATACATTTTTCTTGTTTATATTTTTATTTCATTTCATACCCTTAGATATTTCACTTAAGAAACTTAGTGGACTTTTAAATATTTTTCACCTCAACCAGAATTTTATGAAAACTTCTTGTTTACATATTTATTCATTGGCCCATTCATGAACGTATATTTGAGTTTTCACCAAACATGAAGTTGTTTTCAGTGACATTTAAGAAGTCTCATCTGGAGTTATTTATTTTTTAGAGAGCTGGCCTATTGGATTTTATTGTGTCCTTTAAGGACAACGCATTGACAGGAAGGCAAACTTAAACTGCATTCACTTTTTAAGATTAAAAACTTTAAGATGAAGAGTGGACTGCTTGAGATGAGTTCAGATAGCTCATTGGAATAGCTAAACAGATCAGATGCAGTTTATTTTGCATTTACTGAAAACGTTTGTTATGTCTGGCATAAACCTGCATCAAACCCAATAATTCCAGTTACTAGACCCAGGATGAATTCACAGACTGTGATAGAGTGCCTTATCAATGACTTATTTATAGCTTTACTTTATCTGTGGCATGTTAAATGAATAAAGCGACAGGCTTCACTTCATGCAAGTTTCAAATGAGAGAGTTAAATGAGTGAAATTTACTTTCTTACATACTCTAGTACCAAAAAATGCCCCCATGTATTATTAAATTATACATCTTAAGGATATTAATTTGAGTAATAAATAATAATATCAACATTCAAACCTTATTCCCTTGCCCCAAAATAGGAGTTGCATTGGACTTCTGTTCGTTACTTGAAATACTAGTGTTCTTCAGGCCTTCTGAGATGGTTTCTGTCCATTTCTCCAGCTTCTCTCTTTGCTCTCGTCTCTTTTCCACCAAACTCCTAGTTGTGCCATTCAGGTATCCTGTACTGTGATAAAAATACCAAAGAATGTGCCCATTCAACCAGTCTGCCTTTATAAATGTTTACTTGATGGAATTTATTTTTTTAATCTGTCAAAAATTGTATCTGCAATATGATGCATGGCCAAGAATGATATTTTCTAATTTTACATTAAAATAAATTGTGATTAAGTGTACACATTAGTACACTTTATCACAACTTTTGATAGTCACATTTTGGGACTTCAATTAGAACCAGAATAAGGAAAAACATTGGTTCTGGAATCAATATATACTTGGTTAAGATGTTTTTACCCACCAAAACCTATCAAAAGTCTGTGGGGTCTACACAAAGTCATATGCTCTAATGAATGGATTAAGGCTTTATATGCATAATGGCATAAACCCTGCCTATCATCATCACTTCACCAGAGAAAGGAACAACTTCCATTATGGAAATATTAGAACCAAAGCATTGAAATTAGGACCCAATGAAATGGGCATTAGATTATATAACAAACTACCCAAAAGTATAAAGGAAACCAAGGGAACTGCTGCATTCAAGCATAAATTAAAAAGATATCTACAACGCAATATGTTCTACTCGGTTGACGAATATCTAAACAATATTCCTGACCAGAAGGTTCATCCTCGCTGTTTATAGCCATGGTCATGGTCCGTTTCATGTTGGTGATCAATCATTTTTCTTAATTGGTTTGTCATGTGCATATTACAGCCAATGTTCATGGGTTTGTGCCAAATGTTATGTAACTGTGAGAACCATTTCCTTTTTTTTTGCATCTCAATTTGAGCCTGTGTCTATGCTCCTTTTTGACGTGCCTTATATCATGTACATATGTCATCCACCTGGTATTTTTGTATTGTGATCTCTGGGCAAATAAAAGTAATGAGAATAATAATAAATTTTCACCATTGCTTTTCCACTGTCTTGAAATTCAAATTTGTAATTTGGTGGAATTGATCAGTAAATTTCATTTTTTTCATAAAATTGAATTAAAAATAATTGACAAGGAGGGTTTCTCTTCCAAAAGCCTTTCTGCAAATGCAACATCTTGAAAAGTTATGCATTTAAAAAGTACCAGAAATCACTTTTCATCAAAATCATAGCTTGTATGTAAAAGTCATAAGGAAAAATACAAGTTTTTATTTGCTTTTGCAAATGATGAGATCTCAACATGTATCTATTGGAACCAAAACCAAGAACTGAAGCTAAGAACAAAAGTGGCACCAAACCAAAATATAATGAAACCAACAAATCACATACATATTAGTGATGGCAGTGACACTAAAACATGGACAAGGTGCACAGACAGGAATCATCAATGCTAATCTCTCTCATCTCCACCAGAAAGGAAGAAACACTAGAACAGGACAATATCATTGTGCAATGAAGTGGAAATTTGACTTTATGATCTTTAAAAACCAGCATTTTGTCCCATTGATCCATTAAAGTTGTATTAAATTGACAAAGGATTATCTTTCAAAACATAACAACTAGATAGTAAGACCAACAGCCAAAAGCTGAACTAGTCAAGGATATGCATGTACAAAACTTACCTCTTTAAAATATCTTCCAGGAAGAACTCCTCAACAGGATATTGATTACCATTAACTGAAACAATGAAAATTTTATTTCAATTAAATTTTAAAATATCAAATTCAAACTAATAACAGCCACTAGACCACCAGTGGAAAATTACCTTTAAAAATTGCTCTGTAAAATATAATTCATTGGTTAATTTTTACCATACACAATACATCACTGTATGCTGCAAGATTGTAGACCGAGCACAAAATTTAGATTCAAGAAAGTAATTTTTACAAAACATGAATTTTAGTGAAAGCAATTTCACCATATCTAATAATATATACAGCCACAAAAAATATATTTTTGGGTAACATATCATTCAATAATTTCAAACTAATCCAGATTTGATTTGCATTCATGATTATTGAAATGAACAGTTAGGTGAGTATGAATAAAATGGGGAATTATGCAAGGGTGGGGCATAAAAAGGAAATATAAGATTATGAGGAACAGCAAGGAGAAAGTGTTTTTTACAGCCCTTTGACATTTTGATGCATGTCACAGAAGAATGGAAAGTAATAGGAGGGAAAATTTATCTTCCTGTTACATAACTAGACCATTAGAGTAGATATAGATTACAATAAAAGAGCTTTTGGCAGTGAAGCAGCAAAGAAATTGTAGACTTCATTCTGCAGGTACTTCAAATTATTTCCTAAATAAGTCTCCTAAACTGTGACATGTGTTAGAAATACATTGTATTTCATACATGTAATGTTTTAAAATTGGGTTTTCATGTGATCCCACTGACACCCCATTTGTATAGTTCCTAGATTTGCTGAAAAATTTATTTTTGCAAAAAACTACTATTTGAAATTTTAAAAATATTATTAGCTCTGTTTTCAGTTTTTAGGAAATTAAAAATATACGAGGTAATTAGAAAGAAAAGAGTGGGGAGAACTTGAGAAATTAAGTGAGAAATCCATAAAATCAGTTAGCTTTGCTGATGATCAAGCTTTTTGCCAGTCAACCATGAGGTTACAATCATTGTTCAAAGTATTAAAATAACTTTGTGATAAATAAGGGTTGGAGATCAATGTAAAAAAAACAAGGTTCTGAGGTTTTTGAGAAGGAGAATGGGTAATATTTATTTTAAATCTTAAAATTTTAGGCTAAAACTATGGCAAGTAGAAGAGTTTACAAGTGTTTTGACCCAAGATGGTCAAAGTATAATGGGCATCAGGATAAAAATTGCATTAGGCAAAGAAGCTTTCACAAAGAAGAGGAAATTGAAGACAGGGACGTTGAGTAAGGATATTAAGAAAAGGCTCATCAAAACTTTTGTGGCCTTTGAGGGTATGTTTCAGGGATATATCCTGAAAGACCTCTTCCCCATTCTGACTAACCACAAAACAATTTCAAATATATTATCTACATATCCCTTGGTCACTTTTAAATCACCCATCAATTTATCTGACACATTGAAATCCATCAAGCCTTCATCCAAACCCTCTGCCATCCAAAAATCCACACCAGTACCCTGCAATAGACTCAAATGTAAAACATGTCTTCATAACTCCTTGCCTCTCCTCTCCACTTACTGATCCTCTCTCATTCTATGGTACATGCACATCCTGTAATTGAATTTACCCACTAATCTGCAAGCTATACCTCTTCTTCTATTTTGGTTTCCCATGTTTTATTTCATATCATTGCTTGGATTGTGGTTAGCAGTACTTTAATGTTACACAACATTACTACTTGAATTAATACCGAATAAAAAATTCAGATAAGAAGTTACAGATACCTACCTTTTAAGACAGGACATCCTCCAAAATATTTGACAAACAATTGGGAATCCATGGTTGCTGACATGAGAATCAGTCTGAGATTTTGAAACCTAGAGAGAGATTCTCGCAAAACAATAAGAAGAAAGTCAGAGAATCTATCTCTCTCATGCACTTCATCCACTATTACATGTGTCACTGTGGCAAGGGCTGAATCACCACCCATTAATGTTCTCAGTAAAACTCCATTTGTGCAGTATGTCAGCACTGTCTTTGGAGACACTCTGCAAAGAATGATAAAAACAATGACTGAATGCAATGCAAATTTAACAATTTAATGCACATAGCAACACTGCCACAGTAATCCACTCTAAGACACATGGTGATGGGTAAAGATTGAGCTTATTTTGTACTGAGCCTGATAGTATGCGAAATTCACACAGAGTAGGAGGCCCAGTTATTTGTTTGTCATCTGTTGTTTACAACCAAGCATCCTGAAATTCCCACAGCTTTTAAGCTAAAGTTATCCAAAGGTATTACCCAGGCTTGATCTTGAGGTTCTTTGACCAATATCTGGTCAGTAAACAAATTCCTTATCCTCTAGCCTACCACATAGACCCTAGCATATACAGTTTAATTGCACATACATCAAGGGGACATCCAAACTCTTTAGTAAAAGACTTCTAAAGACTGTTAAGTACAAATTTTAAACCAAAATTGGTAGACAATGTTTTCTTTAACCTGCTTTATTCCCTCATTCATTACTTAAATATGTACATATATGAAGAATACAACCAGAGGAAATTCAACATTTAGAACAAAAATTCCACTCTAAAATGGGATTAATATTTGCATTTGAATATCAAAAGTGTCTCACACCACTACAAAAGTAAAACAAAACATCCAGATATTGTGAACTGACTATGATAAGAGCTACCAAGTGGTTCACATTTTAATATTGTAAAGGTAAATAAATATTGAAAATATAAAATAAAAAATCATTTAAATACCATCATCCTGCATTCCTAAATACAATTGTATAAATACTTGTTTCTTGAACCCTAGAAGAAATGACAACTTATACTATCCAAAAAAAATGAATCCTGAAACTTTAAAAAACTGACTAGAATGTATCTTATTTCCCAAGGTGTCCCGTGAGTGCATGGCCATCCAATTGTTTGCAAGAGGTTGTATATGTGAGTTTTAAAGGAAGTACTTATATCACCCAAAAAATCCCAGTCATATGTTTCCGTCAAAATGATCCGTCATGAGAAATGCAAGCAAATTCTCTCATGGCTATATTCATTTGGCTCCATTAACTACAATCAACCATGAATAAAAATATGAAACTTTCCACACAATGAAGTAGAATTCAAGAACCGCAAACCAAATCATATTGCTACAACATAACATATCAACTTTAACACTCATCAGTGTTTTAGGAAGAGCAAAAAAATGTATGTCCAAATATATAGTAACTGCAGATGGTAATATTCAACTATGCCAGAGAACTGCAACCATATTACTTCTTAGCACAAAATTCTATCACATTTTTTCTTAAGTTAATCTCTCTTTTATTTGAATGTAAACTTGATTGGTTGCTTATCATAATGTATGTACATCCAAATAAAATTGTTTAAGAATCTGCCTAACCTTTTTTAAAAATGAGATGAAAATTTCACCATTCAAGAGAAATCTACTCGCATATTTGGTTGATGAGTTATTATAGTGTAAATGAATATTTTTGCAAAACTTAAGTGTATATTAGTTTCCTGTCAAAATTGCATGTTGTACTTCTATTTGAGAATATTTGATTTATGTCCCATCAACATGTCCTACACACCTGTAATGTATTCTCAATACTGTATACTGTGTCTGCTGGACAATTAAATATATTATTATTATTATAATCACTTGGGTATTATAATGAATTGTATGAGGACATTAAAGTTGTTGGTGATCAACAGCACACAATATGATGATATGTGTGAAAATACACATATCAAATCACCAGGTGGGAATTCTAATCTGGATTTATTGGAGTCAAATCCAAATGGATCTTTGGTACAAATATTTTGTAATCCACAATATTAGAGCAGGATGTACACAATATTTTAGAGAAGTAATAATATTTAGATGTTGGGCCACACGCTTAGCCCTTAGACTGGTGTGACTTCATTTTTCCTTTCAGTCCCTCCCCTTCCCCCTTTCCTACGGTGAGCACTGTTAATTCCCATGCCACATGACTTTACAGCACCCCAAGGGCCTCAACAGAGTGGGGGACAATTCCCTGACCTGCTTTCTAGCCTGACTTGGTACCCAACAGATTGACCAATCCTCTCATCCCTTTCAGCTGCCACTCGGTCACTCAGTGTAATGGCCGACAGTCTTCTTGGCTGGGTGCATATGATTCGGCAAGGTCTTCCAGTGCGGTTGTAATGCTCCATTATGAACTGAGGTACCTATAATTAAAATTTTATAAATACGGACATAAAAAAGTGAATGGAGACTATAGACTTTAAACATATCTATTGAAGAGATAGTCAAGTGAAGAACAATAAAAGTAAAATACAATTAAAATAAAAACTACTCTTTAATTCATTGCATACTTCAACATCATCACATACAAATATTTTGTTATTCCCATAGATACAACCAAAGACTCGATATGTAAATGCCTATTGGTACTGTGTAAATTGGAGGCTTTTCAAATGTGGGCATGGAGAAGGATGGAGAAGATGAGTGGACAGAAAGGAAAACAAATGAAGGGGAGAAGACCAAATGAGGCAAGAATGCTAGTAAAACAAAGAAGGGGCATGAATAGAATAAGGATGTTGGATGGGATGAAGGAAGTACACAGAGATGAAGAGGAACTCTCTGCCTTGATTAAAAAATTCAAAAGCAAATAACACTGCTCAAGCAGGAGGCAAGGATCTCTAATTAATCCTTGTGGTGAAAATAGCCATTTAAGAATGTGTTAAAAAATACTAGGGTGGTGAATGTTAATGCTTGTAACTCCCCAATCAGTGTGATATAATGCCTCTTCATTTGGAAACTTGTCTCATGCTTCTATAAAATTCCATTTATGCAAGTTATTATAAGAAATATGGACTGTAAATAGAAACTTACGATGTGTAAATAACTAAAACTATTTAAAAGTATTATTATACCATTCCTTATCCAGTTCATATTTTTTTGTCCATTGCTCATTCGGTAATTAAATGTATCGACAATG
The DNA here is from genome assembly GCA_037158775.1 of Hetaerina titia. NCBI lineage: Eukaryota > Metazoa > Arthropoda > Insecta > Odonata > Calopterygidae > Hetaerina > Hetaerina titia. The sequence continues at coordinate 13,447,907 of CM073777.1, read as the reverse complement.
TCTAATGAAAATAAGGAATCCTCAGTTATTTCCACCATTGGTCTTAGGTTCTTATTATTTCAAAAGTAGGTTAAATACATTAAATAAGTACAAAATAATATAGCCCTCCACAAAAATAAAGCATTATAGAGACTAACCTGTGTGGTCTTTCCTGAGCCTGTTTCTCCAGAAATAATAATTACTTGATTATTGTTGATGCTGTGCATGATTTCTCCCTTAAGATTCCAAATAGGAAGAGACTTTCTAAAATTAAGTAACTCCAGGGAAACTGACAAACAGGGCACTTGAGGAACACCATTTGTTAGGCGACCAGTCGTTTTGTTGAAATCTCTCGCTAGAAATGAGTTGCAGGATGATTACATAATGTTGTTAACTATTGATGACAGAGACTATTACTTATACTCTATACCTTGCATGATTTCACCAATATGCAATAATTATATAAAATTATTGTTCAGTAAGTGTCTGCAAATGTTTACTTAAGTGAAAAATCTTGAAACTGCCCATATTTTAAGTCAAGTAAGTTATTAAAAATTAAACCCTTAATTATCTGCTGATAAAATTATTTATTTAATAAACTAAGTCCAGACATTGACAAATAATTTTTGACATGCTTCAATAAAAGGTATCGATATTATCCCAATTTGCCTCATGGAGAGTCATTTGGCCAAGCAAAGGCAAGGTAAACACTATTATGTCACCGTTTTTCCTTATTTAAGAAATTGAAATACTGATACTAAACATTCTCAATACCTACCTTCTGTATTAATTAACCTATCTCTCTCAGTGAGAGGTAATAGTTCTTGCCGTTCTTTATTGGTAAGAGGATATTTGTGGAGCAGCAAATATATGTTTTGGCGCGAGGTATGCAGTAATTGAAAAACCGCATCAGCTTGAACAATTGTTGAACCCTCTCTTTTATAAACAGTGAGATACCGGTTTGCGCCTTTCCTAAGTTGCAAGTAGTAAACAAATCAATGTCCCTTCTATAAACAATCTTCCATAAACTAGTTTCTTAAATAATCATTTCGTAAACAACTTACCCCCTACTCTTAGATTTCAATCCCAAATGAAGAGCCACTTGATGTATGTATGCCCGTTCTTCAGACGTCAGGGAAGAAGGAAACTCCAACTCTAAAATTGGAATGGATCAGACATTCACATGCATGGCCAACTAAAATGTCAAAATTATACTTAGTTCAAAGAACACAATTAAGTCTTTACCTTTTTGGTCGTCAGTCATATTAAACTTTTTTAAGGAGAGGTCTACCGCTATCTTCACATCTTCTCCTACAATTAATACTTTATTGCCCCTCGGCATGGTTTAAAAGTTGTAGTTATCTAATATTGGAAACAATTACATCCCTCCTGAAGAAAGCGAAACTACACTCCAATTCAGGGCTAGGTAAAACTTACTAATAGGATGTATTCTAAAATACTAATATGCTCCCAATTTATTCGATACTGCTATACATTATACAACAATGAAGACAAGAGCATTTCCATTAAACTGTTGGAAATTCACAACAATTATCAACAAGACAAACTTTTATACTAACTTTTCGTAGTCTTATGAAAAGCGCATAATTACATTTCAAGCAGCTTCAACTCAAGTTTCACTAAATGGCTAAGCCATACCGTTATTTTCTGCAAAAAAATTTGAACTTTACTGAAATTAGAGACATGTCTCTTTCCATTCCGAACTACTTAACTACAGCCGTCTTACAACCAGTGCTACCAACCGTCCGTAATATATTAAGGAGGGCGGGAGATTGGATCAAGAGTCGCCCACCCTCGTGTTGAGACCTTTGTAAGAACTTTTTGTTTTCTTTAGAAAATCCGCTCAAAAATAACGCTTTACGATGAAATAGTTGATAGCTAATACTGGCGCCGCATTACTGTGCCGTGACATATATACTATTATCATTATATTCTACTAAGTCAAAGCCTCGACATCAGCCAATTACCTAGGTGATCTTCGTAGGAAAGACAAAAATCTGCATTGTCCGTTATATAATTTTAGGTTAAGATTGTCGGCTTCTATTACTTTGAAAACCTCCCGCAGATGATCGGAAGAAGATCTAAAGAAAGGGCCTACTAGTGACACCCAAACGTTCATTGTACGAGTGACATGACTGCAAGCGAACTACCGACTAATACCCAATTGGCCGTGGTTCCATGCGGTTTGTAAAAGCAGCATACAGGGTTCGTCCGGAAAACAAGTGTACTGAGCTCAGGAAAAAAATATTACACTTTTACATATCTTAAGCTAATATTCCTCAACATAGGACCCTTGTGAGTCGATACACTTGTTCCAGCGGCGTTCCCATTCCTGGAACGCTCCCGCAAAGGCATCATCGGGAACCTCTCGAAGACACGTCGTCACGGCCTCTTTGACGGCGTCCAAAGTCCCGTATCGCGTTCCTTTCAAACTCCTCTTCATCCTCGGGAACAGAAAGAAGTCCGGTGGTGCCAAGTCCGGGCTGTAGGGCGGGTGAGGCAGCGTTGCCACGCCGTGCTTGGCCAAGAAGTGCGACACGACAAGCGCGGTGTGAGACGGCGCATTGTCGGAAAGCAGCCGCCAGATGTTTTTGATCGCTGGCCGGACGCGGGCGACTCGTTTTCGAAGCCTGTCGAGCTCTTGGACGTAAAATGCAGCATTTACAGTTTGTCGTTCAGGTACAAATTCGTAGTGGACGACTCCCCTTTTGTCAAAAAAGACAATGAGCATCATAAACTTATTTTCCAGACGAACCCTGTAGAGTAGATTAGTGTGTTGCATTTGATGGACCGCGGTAATTCATAGGTATCATTCTTTACCAGAAAAAACCCTTGTCAACCTATGACTCATATTAATGGAAAGCTAGCCTATCCTTTTCGTCAAGAATAATGGAGTAATCTGCAATAGAACCAGAATTTATTGGGAAAGGTTATTAGCATATTTCATGTTATCGTTTATTGAACATTTTTGACTGATGAAAATGGCCTTGCCATCTAAACAGTATTGCTCTTCTTCACTCTGCTTTCTCTTCCTTATATAATCTTCGTCCATCACTACCTGCATTATTTTTAGTTGATGCTATGTTTCTCATTACTCTTCATGTGTTGTTAATATAATTAATTTCTTCATTTCAATAACTTAATAAACAATATGCATACGATGTGAAAAATAATCGTTACAATGTATATTTCTCATAGGGTTTTCGTAGGTTTTACACACCCCTGTTCTCTTTGTAGGTGTTTATCTGCGTGGGGTTTTTACTAGGTGAATATTGGCACACTGTCCTTAGCTTTTCCCACAAACCTCATTCTTTGCTTAAACTTTCCCAAATTTATTATTGTTCTCTTTCTTCAGTGTCATTTACTTTTGAGTATGTTTATACTTAATTTATACATATTTTTTAAATGTGAAAATCTATGCATAATGTATGTCTGTATGAATTTGTGTATGTGTGTAATTATAAATTTTATGGCATGTATACGACGATAGATTGAATGGTAAAAGGGACCATTTGATCTCAATTTTGCCAAAATGAAGACCTCCATCTATCTATCCACCTGCCCTAACCTTACACCACATCCCAGTGACTGCACTTTACTTCTTGCTGCCTGGACACTGAAAGTTCGACCAACATCTGGCTGGTCTTGCAAGTAGCAATCATTGGAAAGATTCTCCAGCAAGTAATTGGTCCCTTCATGTCACCATTTCCCTTTGCAATGCTCACCCATCCCTTTTCTCTCTGCATTCTACTGCCATTGCCCATTGAAAACCTTCCATGAAATAATGTCTTTTTGTTGATATTCTACTTTGAAAATACTGCCTCTTACTGATGTACATTTGGAAATACTTTATTCACAGTACCATTGCACCAAGGTTTTGAACACAATTTTTGATGGGAGCTCGATGAATTTATAACAATCAAATAGTAAAATTGAGAAGGCACTCTTGTGATGTAATTGGCCAATGAATTAACTTATTGAGTCATTTTGGAAGTCCTCTGTGGTTACCTTATTCACAGACATATAATGAATGAAACAAATGACATCGCTTTCCTATACACTAAGCCTCTTCAGAAAAGCACAAACTTGGAAGTGATTCAGAGAATCAAAGGGAAGTTTTTTCGGGTAAAATGAATTTCTAAAAGAATAATTAGCCAAATTTGTTGTCTTCGGCATAACTTCATAGAATTTGAATAATTAAAAGTTAAAACTCAGTGGTTAAATCATTACATTAGAAGAATTCACACATTTTTAACTGAGGGCATTAGGGCAGGGAGAGGGCTGCCTGTTCTGATGTCCTCAATTAATTCTTAGAAATTTCCAACTGCAATCATGACTTGAGAGATGAATAGCCAAACAGGGGGAATAATGTCAATGACGGGGATATTGCAACATACTAAGCTGAAGGTTGATGGTAGCACTACTGATGAAAGATGAACTCTACCAGCCAACCAGTGAATGTGACTGGGTGGGAGATGACAAGGGATCCTGACCCTCAAGAGAGAACTTTCCATTGACCATTATACAGGGGAGCCACATGCACAGTATAGATGTCTTCGCTCGAATTAATGGCGGAGGGTGCAGCGTATTGTGTTTTGGGTGGCGAGTTTAGCAAGGGCCGTGAAATTCAGTATAGATCTCAATACCCATGGCCTGGGAGGACTAAGGGCTCCCAGACGGGAATTCAGGCAAAGGGATGGATGGGGGCAATTATGGTGCAACTGCATTTCTAAAATGTTGAATAGCCACTGTAAGTAGCCATAGAGCATAAATAGAGAATTGCAATATACAATCACTTTCAAAATGGACACATTTATTACAATATTTTTGGTTTTATATATTAATTTGCCATAAGTTTAAGACACTTTCCAAAGATAAAAACAAAGAAAAAAAAATCACGGCAGTATCATTAATTAAAATCATGATCATTGCCAAAGTGTGCATATATACCTATCACATTGTAAATTCCCTCAAGGGAAGGGCAAAGAAACCATCAATCAACCATTAGAATAGGATTCTTTTAATTGTTGTGCCTGAGAATTAGATTTTACTCAGTTACTCTCAACCTCATCACAATATGAAGACCCACTATTTTTCCCCCTTGATATGGCCCATATGACTCTCTTACCCGTCTTTGAAATAACTATAAATGCACTTTCAACACAATAAGTTCCAATAATAAAACAATAACAATGAAACAATCATTTGACAACTCACTGAGAATTGACCATCTCTTGGCCTAGCATTCTTTAGGCAGTAGCAGTGCAACAAAAAACATCCTACATAAAAAAATCAACAAGAGGATACAAAAGCATTTAGCAAACCGAACGGTATTAGGGTTAACCTTGTGAAATTTATCCATGATGGAAAGGAGACAAACTATGCAAATTTCACTTGAATAGAGATTTATTCACGACCCAGGTTTCAAGACCTGAAGATGACATTAAGTGTTTGAAACCCAGGTCATGAATAAATCTCTATTCAAGTGAAATTTGCATAGTTTGTCTCCTTTCCAACAAAAGCATTTAGCTTCACATTTAAAGCATAGATAAAATAAAATATGTGGAGGTATTATGTAAAAAATTATTTCCTTACTGAAAAAATAACACAATTGTGTACCAACAGAAAATAGGCATAATTAATAACACACACATTAGTTGTAGTTACTAATGGGAGGTGACTGACAGTGAAGGTCTTTTGGACCATTAGTGATAAGATGGATAATTCTCAGGGGCTAAGAATTGCAGGAAATTGGGTAAGGGTTGAGAGAACGCTGCCATTGGCATTATCCTACTCTTTTAAGGATAGGTGTCTGGGTCGACAATTTAATGCACCATCCAATAGATGGCATACTCAACTTGAAGTGCTCTCCACACTGCACTCCAAGTGGATATCGAGATACCACTGAAAATAATAGCCAACTCTGGATTCAAACCCATGCCCTTGGAGTAGGAAGCCAGTACATTAGCCATTGCACCATCTCAATCCCCCATTAAAAATATGCAAGTCCTCCTTTGCAACATTTTTCTTCATTTATACAACCAGCATTGTCTTGCTGTTTGGGTAAAAGTGAGTATCCTGGTGGTAGTTAAATAAAGAGCTGATTCTTTTTTCAAAAATATAACACAATGTTCAAAAACTTTACATTTCTGCATCTTCAAGTCTCTCAGTCAACACACACATTATATTCCTTCAAACAAAATTACTTTTATTGGGCCAGAGGGGGTCCATCGAGGGAGACCGCAGCATCAGCTTGAGAAGGTGAAAGAAAACCATGAGTATTGGCTGGTTCACTGTCTTCTTTGAACTCTCCACCTTTATTGTTAATCTGTGAGTCATTCAAAGACCAATGCCCAGAGGAATGTAAATTCTCAACTAAAGATGAGACAAATAGAACAGCACTGCTCAACATACCTGAAAAGAGAAGTCAATACAAAAGTGAACACCCATTGTTAAAGAAGAATACAATGCCATAGTATTTTCACCCACAATATTACTTCAGAGCAAATTTGTGACCCACTAGTATCTGGCAATAATGTGACATCACCTTGACTGTGATCCAAAGCATAGAAAGTTAGCTATTTGCATGTGTAAAAAGGACCATGATAAAAGTTTGAACTAATATTGAGGGATTACAATGCAACAATTTCAGAGTATAAAAATCATTCGACTTGACTCAGATAGGAAGTGGGGCATTCTTAATTTTGTAGGATATAACATACATAGGTACATATAATAGAAAAGAAGATTCCTCCAAACAGACTAATTAATAAATAATAAACGGAGTGACCAGTTTGTACAACCCTTTTATTGACAACCAAAATTATCAACAGGTGGAGGCACAATGACATTTCATATGTACTTTATTCACTTCCCACACACAGTAAGATGCAATGTTTCCACAATTATTGCAGTTTCTTGTCGTGATTATGAATGCTCAGGTGCATTTACAGTTATTAGTGGTTCAAAAGAATCTAGGTTTAGGAAACTTTAAATTTATGTGTAGTGATGGGTTAATGGAGTCTAAATTCTTTAAAAGGTTTCTCAATGTCTTCAAACACAATACTACTGGCCAATGAGGCCACAGAGAAGATTAATGAATGCAAATACATTTATTGCATTCCAAACTAGCCAATTTCATATCATTTGGAGCACTAATTATGCAAAAATAATTTGCCATTCCAAAAATACAAAATACTGAAAATTTATACCAATATCTGAAAATAATTACTACCCTGAGGATAAACAAAACTTGACCAAGTGCCAAAAATAACAATCAAACATGGGAACAAGAACAAAGAATATATTTCCACATTTGTATGTAAACACACTCAAATGTGCAAACAATTTATATACTAGAAAAATAAGGTGAAAATTAGTATATTTAATAATTTTCCATTCACAGAAAAATAGTTGATTAATTCCTTTTTATAAGTCAGTGTCTCTTGTAAATATAATTTCTGCTGGAAATATATTCAAGTTTACCCTTACCACAAGAAATGCACCTTCACTGCCATTGTTTAAAAGTGCACCGCACAAAACACTCTTTAAGGTAAAAAAAACTGACTCATAATTTAACAAACACATTTTTCATCCTTTGTAAAAAAAAACATGATAATGCTATTCTTCCTAGTAAGCCATAACTGGCCTCCTTACCCTGATGTGTGAATTTCACACACCATCAGGCTTAGTACTGGGTGAACTCTACCATCACCAAGCAAACGGACCTTCGGGTTGATTAATGTGTTTATGGCATATCTTATAGTTATTATAGACAAAATGGCGCGCCATGGTGACGAAATTCTGTGTAGCTCCTGTGTAAAAGTTGTTGAACGACTGGACCAAATGGTTTCTTGCGATATTTGTTCGTATATTTTTCATTTTAAATGCACGGGCCTCTCTGACGTATGTTTGCGAGCGCTAAAAGACAACAGGGATATTTTTTGGAAGTGTTTGAGTTGTCGGATATCTACGGTCTCGTTATCCAAAATGGCGATAGAAATTCAAATGTTGAAAAGTGATTTAGCTGGCTTGAAGGCAACCACGAGATCTAATTTGGTCTCGGAACCACGGGGGATGCAACAATCTCACTCGGCTATTTTGGTGAAGAAAAATACCTTCGTAGATGCTGTGAAAAATGTTTCCGGCGATATTGCCTTATCCGGCCCAAGTTTTAAAAACAAGACACCTAGTGATGGTCTTAAACCCCGAATGGATACGTTATCCATGCGTTGTATTTCTAACTCTTCCTTAAAGTGTGATAGTGCATTGGTAGACGATTCTAAGTCATCTTTTAGTGACGTGAACGACAATGATGGTTTTATAGAGGTGAAGCACTCGCGACCTAGGCGCCGTAAAATCATATACGGAAAGGTGAAGGACGTTAGTGACTGTTCATTTAAGGGTACATCAAAAAAATGTCACATTCATGTGTGGAAAGTTCAACCGATGACCACAACGGAGGATGAAATACGATCTTTTCTGGGTAAGTCAGTGAAAAGTGACCTAGAGGTGGTGAAACTTGAAGCTAAGGGCGAATACGCTTCCTTCCGTGTCTCAGCAGCGGATTCATACAAAGAATTGCTGCTAAGTGAGTCCTTCTGGCCCGAAAATGTTGCCGTTAGGCCTTTCTATTTCCCCCGAAACCACACTTCCTCCAGGGAAGTTTCAGCGAGGGAGAACATCCGACTAGTTGCTGATGCTGCTGCTGACATTTCAGACGTACTATCAGTTAACTGCTCGTCTGCCCAAGTAAAGCGTATGACCACTCGAAGCAACGGCATGGTCCCTGCATCGAAAGAGGAACCTCACAAAAACGTGAAAAATTCGATCTGACTAGGCAACAGGAAAACAGAGGATTTTCCCTATCAAGATCCTGCATGTAAATATTCAATGTATTAGAAACAAAATTTCTGAATTGGAAGTACTACTAGACGACTAACAACCCGATTTTTTGTGCTTACGTGAACATTGGTTGTTAAACCAGGAACTGCCGTCCTTTAAACTCTCAGGTTACAGAGTTCTTGATGTGTTCTGTCGATCCAACTTTAGAAATGGTGGTGTCATGTTACTTTCAAAGAAAATTGTTGACTATCCCGTAAATGTAATTCAATACAAACATTTGTTAGATGAGCGTAATTTCGAATGCTCTGTAATGGCTTTAATTGCTAACAAATTTCCTGTGATCCTTTGCTCTTTATACAGGTCACCCATGGGAAACTTCCCTTTGTTTTTAGATAATTTCGTCAGTCTTTTAGAAGTTATAATTGCTAAGTATCCCAATGGTATGATAATTATTACTGGTGATCTTAACATTGACATGTTGACTAACACAACTGATAAAACCGAATCCTTGAATATTCTTCAATCTTATAACTTGCGTGTACATAATAAGGAACCCACTCGCATAACTACACATTCCTCTACCTCACTTGATGTTTTCATTTCTAATTTTGATGATAATGAAGTAACTACTAGGACAATCCCCTCACATCTTTCGGACCATTACCCCATTGTTGCTACTTTTCTAATGAATTCTAACACTCCTTTTGAGGCTTATCCCACTCGATATTTCAATAGCTATAACACTCATCATTTTATGAATCTCTTGAGGCTTGAGGAGTGGCACAATGTGTATAACACTGCCTCCTTTGATGAAAGCTTTAATAATTTTTATACCAAATTTCTGCACTACTTTAACATGTCATTCCCTGTTCACTACAAAATAAGAACCAATCTCCTATGTGTAAACCTTGGATAAGTAATGAAATACGTTTCATGGCCCAATATCTTAAAGAGCTGGCCATTTCTTGTAAAACTAATTGCAAACTTAAGACTGAATATGTAAAAAGGAAAAAGCATTACCGTCAAATGATACAGTCAGCTAAACGTTGTTATAATGACCACAGGATCATTAACTCTGTCAATAAATCTAGAGAAATCTGGAAAATCATTAATACCTCCAGAAACAAACCCAGGAAGCAGTCTAAAATACAGATTGATGATTCATCTGGAATTATTATATCGGACTTTTCCAAACTTGCCTGTAGTTTTGCGGATCACTTTCAACCTTCTTCTATTGCTAAGCAGAGCAACTCTCCTAGTTTAGAAGCCATTAATGCTACCCACTCAAAATCCCTATTTCTCCATCCCCTCACAAGAGCTGAACTGAATGATATAGTGAAGAATCTAGGTACAAAACGAAGCTCTGGTTTTGATGGCATTCCCAGTTTCATTATTAAGCAATCTATTGACTTCATTATGCAGCCTCTTCTTTTTCTCATAAATGAATCTTTCCAATTAGGAGTGTTTCCATCTCCTCTGAAGGTGTCAAAAGTCATTCCACTTTATAAAAACAAGGGTCACAGACATGACATTAACTCCTACTGTCCAATTTCTCTGCTGAACCAATTCAGCAAAATATTTGAGAAGGCATTCAATGTTAGGTTAATTTCCTACCTAGAGATTTCCAATCTCCTTTCACCATCTCAGCATGGCTTTAGGGAACATAAATCTACATCTTCTGCTAACTATCAGTTAATGACCCAGACTTTAAACGCTCTAGATAAAAAAATGGAAGTTGCTGCAATGTTTTTTGATTTCTCGAAAGCTCTCGATTGTGTTGACCACCAATTACTTCTCAAGAAACTCCACAGGATGGGTATTCGTGGCATACCTAATGCTTGGATTAAATCCTACTTATTCGATAGAATTCAACACGTGGTTGTTTCTAAAAATGGTGCATCTTTTGTTTCCCCAAGTAAGGTCCTTAATCGAGGTGTTCCTCAAGGCTCTGTTCTTGGGCCTGTCTTGTTTCTTTCTTATATGAATGACCTTGCAGAAAGTTTTCAACATATTAATGGTGCTACCCCCTTGTTATATGCTGATGACACCAACATTATTCTTGTATCGCCTACTTTTAATGAACAGATAGTTAAGTGTAAACAAGTTAGTCACACCTTACTTTTCTGGTGTCATAATAATTTACTAGATTTGAATATAGAAAAGTCTCACCTAATCTACTTTGCAAATAAAAATAAAGCAAGTAAAGTACTGTCTATTGAAGTTGATGGGAAGGTGATCCCACAGGTACAAAATACCAAATATTTGGGTTTCCTCATAAATTCTCAAATCTCTTGGGATGAGCACATAAGTACTTTAACCAGTAAGTTAAGCTCTGTCTGCTTTTTAATAAGGTCCATTAGATCCACAGTTTCAGTGGCTGTTCTCTGTGCACTTTACTATGGAGAATTTTATTCTCACATAGCCTATAGTATCCTCTACTGGGGTTCGTCTTCTAAGGCCATGATCATTTTCAGGGTCCAAAAGAGAGCCATTCGGCTCATGTGTTTTGCGAAACATGATGCCCCTTGCCGTCCCCTGTTTAAAAAATTGGATATACTGCCAGTACCATGCATTTATATTTTTCATGTATTAGTACATACAAAAAGAAATCTATCTGAGTATGTGAAAAATTGTGATATCCATAAATATTCTACTAGGCAGTATGAGCAGCAGCACGTTTTATATGTACGTACAAAAAATGCAGGTGCTGGCCCAAATTTTATGGGCCTCCAACTTTACAATAAACTCCCAACTGAGATTAAGTCCCAAAAAAGTGTGGCTGCATTTAAGGTCAACCTACTCAAGTTCTTAAAATTAAAAATGTTTTATTCAATTGCCGAATTTCTTGTTAATGCCTGATGTGTATCATGTATCCATGTATGTATTCTGTTACTTACTCTGACGTGTCTTATATCAAGTATACAGTTGTAACAACTTGATCGCTGGACAAATAAATTGTATTGTATTGTATAAAATTGATGTGCACGTAATTATGTATGTTGAATATTATTTGCTTGATTTTCAAGCTTACCATTCTTTACCTCTTACCATTACCAAGCTTACCAAGATAAAATTTTCAATTTTATCTTGGTAAGCTTGGTAAAAAATGGTAAGCCAAGATAAAAATTTCAATTTTATCTTACTTTAATATATTCACAATACTGTTATTTATACATATTTAATGCAATCTTAGCTTTTGTTTTTATCAACCCATTAAATTTTATCTTAATATTATGATTACTGTAGTGATACCTTCCAAATTTTATTTTTCTATGTTTATACAACTTAATATTCTTATTATTTATTTTATTTACTTATTTTCTTTAATTCCTATTTTTGTCCATAATTTATTCAGCAATTTATTTTAAATACAATGTATAATTTCTCTTTTTTGTACTCATGATCACCTATTCATAGCTATTAGGTACCAACACATTAATCATATCTATGTCAGTCATATCTTAACAGGAAGTGACTAATACCATCATGATGAAGTATTTGCAGCTGCAAAGAGTTACAGGTTGTGCGCCATTGGACCATTCCACCACAATATCAAAATTAAGCACAGCAATAGGCGATAAATTTTATCTATGAAATTTAATGTTATTTCTTCTGTCCAAAATAGCTAAGCTTGCAGGTAAAAAGCATATGTATGTAATATACTACTCACCAACACAAACATAAACCCCACCAACAATTGCACACAGACGAGCCAGGAAAGTGCACAGAGAGGTTTCTCTCTCCTGGGTTATTTTGACGCGCAGTGCTCCCATGTCATACTTGAAGTATATGCCAGGGATCCCATGTGAACCCTTGGCATGGTCCACTGGCCTCTCATGGGCTCGAGCTGAGTATTGATAGGTGGACATACGTGGCACCATCATGGTACTCACTTCAGTCCCAACAACTTCTAAAAAATACTGATATAGCATTGCACCTGTGAAAAGAATCAATAATTTACTGATGGCTGAAGAACAGTCAACTCATCTTTTAATATCAAACTGAGTAAACTCTTGATGTGATCCATGTGCTAATGTATGCATGACGAAGCAAAGTATAATCGAAAAACACACAAATAACAGAAATATATGTGGCTAATACAGCCATGATTTAAACGGATAAGCATACAGAGACTCTCCTTTTTCATTCTATGTTATTAGTTCCCATTTATTTAGCAACAAAAAGCATGATTTTTTCCATTTTTAGGAAAGGGTGGAAATATTACAGATTTACAAGAGCATATAACTATCTGATCAAGTGAATGGCAGAATGTGCTTTCCTCAGAAATCTAAACCAATCACGCAGCCAGGAAAAAACAAATGACTGGCAAAGGATGATTATTGACAAGGATTGCTGATATGGATTCAAATAAATCAAATGATACAGATTAGATAATGCACTGTAATTAGATAATGACTCATTTGTTGCATAGATTAAAACTACGCATTTGCTCACCTTAAAGGAGAATATGGAACTCCCAGGGCTAATTCATGCATGGGAAACAATAATGGGAACTTACTGACAGTACAGAAATGTTTTATTTGAAACATTTAATACCATTGACAATTTTTGATTTTGTGAAATGAAAAATATTTCACAAAGCCAAGGTGTTCCAACACTTGTTTTTTTTTAAAGCACATATATTGAGCACTCAAACTATTTAATAATTATTATTTAAGAATACATGTGCAGGTAGACAAAATGCCAGGAGACACAAATCATTAGCTTCAAATTCAAACTTGTCTTCCTGAAACATGTCAACACCAATCTCTATCACAAAAGACATAAACAACAAATTCTCCGTAATAAAAAATCTCAACTGAGTTGTTCTACACAAAAGATAATAAAAGCAAATAAAAGATAGTAATACACTAACAGGAAACATCTAAACACCAATCTCTATTACAAAAATTTGTGGAATGCAGGGTCCCTCCCCACTCCTCTATTTTTGCCCTCCCCCTACCCCAAGAACCCAGTCTCCCGTTACCTCCACCACCTCCTTCCACTTGAACATATTCACTTGACCATGGGCAGTACTTCAATGCTATTGCCCATTGCCAAATTCTCACTCCCAGGGATGGCCACTTAGTTGACCGAAATATCGGAATAAAGTTCTTAAAAATCGATATTGGCTATAGGATTGACACCTTGTTAATTCACAGCCAATACACCCTCTTCATTTCATAATATCATTTAACTGACAACTCCCCTGATATTTTCTATGCATAATGATTCATAGTGTGACATTTAAACCAAGAGTTTATAATTGTTAAACCATTTCTTCTGCAGAACGCTGTTGCTTTTTCCATCCTCCCCTCTCAGCAAATGAATAGCTAATTCTGTCTGTTTTTATTCTCTCTATTATTTGACCTTGAGAGAATTAATATGTACTCACATCCATGTAGAACTGAATCTGAAGCTGTCAACACAGTTAACATTTTAACCGAGAGATGAAATGATGCTCAATTAGGATCACTCACAGATGAGCCCCTTAGAGGTTTGCTTGAGATTCTCGCTTAAACATTTAAGATACATTCATCAACAAAAATATCTGCATGCAGTCAAGTTTTGAAATCCATCTTAATATTACAGAGTAAATTACTGTAAAAATCTAAAGCAATGTCTCCTACGATTTGATGAAAGAACAAAGATACATGTAATAGTTAAAATTTTTTCAAGTAAACAACAATGTGAATGCATCAATCATAAAGTCCTATAGTTTTATGACCAACCCAATGTAATCTATTTCTTTATGATGGTTTAATTAAATTACATTTCCATAAGGTACAAATTGTTCTTACTGCTAGAAGTGATTTTCTCATCTCCTTCCAAGGGATGAATGATCCCAGGGCTTGGGTCTCCAAAGGAGAACCTCTCAATGCGGTGAGAGAAGTTATTCACATTGTGACCAAGTGATATTGCAGATAGGTGAAAGTGACCCTGCGGAAGTGAGAGTGTCTTCCCAGCTGTCACATGAAGATTTCCAGCCACTTTGTTAAGCATTAGGGTCCCATGAAATCGGCAAGCATCTGGAGGGTAGTCTGGTATGTCCTCTCTAAGGAGAAATGTAAGGATTGAAATCTAAAGTAAGTTAAAGGTACACTGAAACAAATTGGTTCAATGATATTCTGCACAAAACCAGCAAATGGGAAAACAAATAAGCCTGATGGCTTAGGCTAGCACTTATTGGAATGCCATTTATATATACATAATTTTGGCCATTGCAATAACAGATCTGTGAGCTGGTGCATTGTCTTGATGAAGCAACACTTTCTTCTTAGCCAAATGCAGCCGCTTTTGCTTGATTTATTCACTCAAACATTGCAATAAGTTCGCATAATACTCGCCGTTGATAGTTTTCCTTTTTCAAGATGATCAATGAAAATTATCCCACGTGCATCCTACAAAACTGATGCCATGGCCTTGCCTTCAGATGAAATGGTCTTCGCCTTCTTTGGAGCTGGTTCTCCCTTTTGAATCCATTGTTTTGATTGTTCTTTTGTCTTAAGTGTGAAGTAATGGACTCATGTTTCATCCATGGTTATGAAACGGTGCAAAATTTCTGCTTTGTTGCTGTGAAAATTTGCTAAACACTCAATTGAAACATCTTCATGACACTAGTTTTGATTGAGTGTGAGCAAACAAGGCACCCATCTTGCACACAGCTTTCTCATGTCCAAATTTTCAGTTAATATGCGATGTACCGCACTTTTTGAAATGCCTAATATGTCTGCTAGCTCACGCACTTTCAGTCAATGATCATCCAGTATCACTTTGTGAATTTTCTTCACCATTTCTGGAGTCATCACCTGATTTGGTCAACCAATGTGATGCTTGTCTTGACAGCTCACATCTTCCATTCTATTATATTCCTAATCAATCCATTGTGCCTCAATGTGTGTCCAATCCATCTATTTCTTCTTTGCCATAGAGTTCTCCATATGGTCCTATCCTCTTCTGCTCTTCTATATACTTCCTCGTTCCTTACTTTGTCTGTCCATTTAATCATCAGCATTCTCCAGCACCATTTTTCAATCGCTTCTATTCTTCACTGGTCCACATTTCCAATGTTCCAAGTCTTGGAACTAAAGAGTGCCGTGCTCCTTGACTCCTTTGATACTCAATTCTTGTTCTTTTTTTATTCCCTCTTCCAGGTATACGTTGGATATTGCTGGCGAAAGGTTGCATCCTTGTCTTACTCCTTTGTTTATTTTGGCATCTATTTTTCTTCCATTTTTTATTTGCATTGCTGTAACCTGATACCTGCTACCCTTCTACCTCACCTCACATAAAAATAAAAAATATCTACATTACCTCTTTCCATCTCTCACTTAATATTCTCTAATTTGCCTGTCCTCAACATTGTCCTGACGTTCCATGTTCCTATTCTAACTACTTTCGTCTTCCTCTGCGTCTTCTGTCCTGCTGCTGTTATTTCTCCCCCGCAAGGGTTTCGTGGGATGACGACCGCGGAAGCCTTGCCTCCCCCGCCGCCGGGCACGACACACGGCCGTTTGGGCCGAGTCCAGCAGTTGCCAGGACTCAATTTCTCTATGTTTTCCATCATTATTTTCTTAGGAATAATAATTGAGGTGGTTTCCCGTAGCCTTCCTCAACGTGACACCATCACTTAATGACCGCCCCACTGGGGTCAGACGCCTTTGCAGCCTCACTGAGGAGCACATGCTTCACGGACTACCTTTCGTCTGGCTCCTAACCTTCGACCTTTCTGGCATGGATGACCCTACCAGGAGCAATTATTATTACTCCCGCCAGCACAGCTCTAGGGGTCATCGGAACACATAAGCCCTTCCACCACATCAAGATTGCAGTCCATGGAAGGGATACATAATTATAATAATAAAGACTGATCGAAAGAATTAATAATTAACATAAAAAATAGTGAAACCATTAAACCTTAAATCTCATTTCACCAAAATCTTAACAGTCAACGAAGGACATAAGGGAAGGGAAAAAATACATTCAATGAATGTCTTGTGATCAAGCATGCATGCTTGCCTGTCAAGTCATACAGTCATATAAGAGTAACAAACAGCTATGCCTGTTCCCTTTGACACAGAAATCTTCATCTATTGATGTCATCATATTATAATTAATTCAATCAATATTCATTTGATTAAACTGAATGCAATCTTTTTCTGAGCACAACAGGGTCATATTATGAATAATCCTTAATACCATTTTATTTAATTTAAACTACCCTATGGAATATCACTAAGTGATATCAAATGGAGAGATAATTATGGAAAATCATGCATCAAGCCCTAACCTCGGAGGCATATCTCCAAAGAGCGAGAGATAAGTAGATCGCCAGAGGACATCCTGCAAAGCATGGGACTCCTCTCGAAGGTTTGTGTTCACTTTTTTGATGGCATCAAAATGCAACCTCTGCTGTTGGGACAGGGCAAACCATGTGTCTTCCTCCTCCAGATGACCAAATTGGAGAATATTTTGATTAGTCGAATCAAGTATGTCAGCCCCCAGGTCTGAAACAGAAATACAACCAATCAGAAAATACATATCCTGTCATTGGAAATATACTCTTAACATTGCAATAAATGATCTTTCAGCCTTATTATCACATAATTTATTTTCTTCTAGATACCACAGGAAACTTAAATACATATGTATTATATAACTTTTGAAACAAAAACTTTTTAACAAATTTTAGATTAGTCATAGAGCGAATTTCATTTGGACTTAACTGCTTATTCAGGGTTTAAAATAAGTAAAAGAGAAAACTTTTAAAAGACATCTTCTGAGCATGACAACAATCTTACTATTACTCCTTCAGAAACAGGTTAAGTACAAAAAGATGTATGCAGTCATGCCAGGTATCAGAAACATATGAGTGTATATATATAATTAAAACTATCACATATAAAACTATATATGCTATAAATATATTATAAATATAAATATATATATATATATATATATATACATGCATACATATATATATCCTGTTGGTCACAGTAGTCCAGGGGTAGACCGTTGGACTACGACCAGAGGGCCTTGGTTCGAGTCCCAGGCAAGCCTTTCTGGTGTTATTTTTTGGGTATCAGGTCTTCCTGGGAAACCATACCAGCACAGAGAAAGGAACTGGCCCTCCTACCCCGATGTGTGAATTTTACATGCCGTATAGGGATTAGTATTGAGTGAACTCTACCATCACCTACCAAACCGACCTTCGGGTTGATTAATGTGTATATGGTTTTTAAATATATCCTATACTTACTCGCACATGGCATAGCTACTGTTATATCAACATTAACTTTGAGTTTAGCATCAAACTCGGTGTCAGGGAGGAATCTGAATTTGAAGCGAGCGTCAAGGTAGAATGTCACCTCCCAATAGATAATCCATGTGATTGCTATCCAAGCCAGTAGTGTCACTGGAAAAGAATGATAGCCAACGTTATACGTAAAATACTTGCTCATAAATATTAGAGATCAAATAATGAGTAACCAAATCATTTACAAGTTCCTCCTATTGGTGATGCTTCAATATAAGTATCCGAAACTTTAGGAAAAGCATCGAAATCCTTTATTGTCTTCCATGAAACTACTTTCCCTCTACTTCTTAACATGATTACAAAACTATTGATGTATTAGGTATATTTTAAGTTATAAATATATTCCATAAGTTTAATAGATCGATGTTTTCTGTTATTTGAGTATTTCATCCATTAGCCTGGAATAAAAGAAAAATTAAAATACAAAATGGAGTACGTGAAACGCTAGAACATTACACAATAAACATCAATTATGATAATATTATATCCATTGGTATCAGCAATTAAAGTAAAAAGTACTCTGTAACTTGATGAAAATCTTAACTGGTGTATCAACGTCAATTTTGGGATCATTAACAATTCATTTCAAGGCCCTACTAAGGCCTTACAACCAAAATTACAAGGGTGGGTTTTGTTCGGTAAAAACTAACTACTAATACCAAATTACCATTGGAAAGCGAAACTGCCCTGAAAAATTAATATTGACAGAATAAAATGCTTTCCATCAGCTGTAATAAATACGAATTTTCTTGGGCTTCTTTCTGGGGTGAAATTTTGATTAACGTTTCCTGAAACCTAAGGCAAGTTTTCATCTAAGGAAGTAATTCGTCTTAACAGGAATGGGAAACTAAATTTAAAATGAAATCAGTTACTAAAACTACAGTTAATAAGTTCTTGGTGTAACAATGAACTGATCCGTGGGTAATAAATAGAGTTCTAAAGCACAGCAAATCATATATGGTGGTACAAGATTAAGCAACAGAAAGTACAATTCGTTTAAATGCATCACTAACACTTTATGTAACGATGGTTTAAAACACTCCATCTGCCATTTTCGAACAAAAATTATGAACTCCGACTGGAACACAGAAGCAACATTGGAAGAATCGTTTTATTTCGTCTACCGGCACATAGTAACAGTCAGCAATAGCTGTTAACCGCATAATTAGAGATTCTTAATTAATAGCACTAAAACATAGTTCTGAACATGGAGACTATGCCACAAAGAACATGATTCTACGTTCTACACACATATGAATTCAGGAAATGAATACTAATTATTCTAAAATCTTTGAGAAATATACGTACTCACCAGTTAGACATTTTCACGGACAGTTAAATATTACCTAGCAAAACATTGTTGAATTTTATTTCAGAATTTTATAAATTGACTTTTTTAATACAATGGTGAAATTGCTTACATTAAAGAAGTCTTTGTAAATTTATTTCATTAACTAATTACTACATAGATTAAAAGAATGGAAGAATTGGTTGCGCAGACTAACAGTCCACTGTTTCGCTTCAGTAGTAGCCGTAGTGTTGGTGCTACACTGCACCATCTCGTAGCTGATGTATCAACTAAATAGTGCGAAGAAGTGAGATATGGACCATAAAAATAATTAAAATTTATAGACAAAAAAAGCAAGAATTATGCATTTCAGTAAGTTATTTTGGTGAATAATAAACTATGACACTAATTACTGAAATAACAAACTGCTTAGGAATTTAAGAGACCTCTACCAATACGCTTTGTGCTGCTGCCTGACGGGAGAAAATGTCATATATCCTAATTTGGACAAGTTAGGAATTAAGTTTGAAGAATTTTGTTAAATTGTGAAGTTATCACTATCTAAAGTTATGAAATTTCATGGTCTTAACGAACTCTGTGTGATTGTGAAAATTATCCCTGCGTCCAACGTAATCACTCGAACCGGATTGGAAATTCTGGGAGGTTAATAGTCTGTGAAGGATGGCAGCTGAAAACTATCGAGTATCAATCGTCATTTTCTGAGTTTGTTGGTTAGTTGTTCTTTGGTCTGTTCTATTGTTTGATATACCCCGCATTTAAAGTCCTTACACATTGTCACTTGTCCCTTTGATGTGGTCATACCAACTCATTAATGTGTATGTCGTAACGTCTCACAGTTATTCGTCATGTTCCATTTTTGGTGTTATTTCGCCCAAAATTTGTATTTATCCACCTCCAACTGAAGAATCTGTTGACATTGGAAATTAAACATGCAATCTACTGATAAGCTTTGATCGAAGCGTTTGGTTTGTGAAGTCGTTCCCTTTAGGATCTATGTAAATCTATGATGAGTTATAATAACCTACCCATTAATCAAAAATTCCATTCATTTTGGGGTTCTTTGTTATGATTTAATAAGTTGATGTTTAAAAAGGGGTGAACCTTATGTAATTTTTTTTCCTTTCTAGGATATTGCTCCTTGTTTGGCGGAACGTTCCATTTGGTGTGTATTAGTTCATTTCGAGTGGTTAAATGTTGCTATTTAAAGTATTAACATGATGTGAAGTTTACTGAACGGTGATGTATTCAATAAGGTGGAGGGAAATGGTGTTTCCAGCTTACTGCTGTTTGACTCAATAGCTCATTCAACCAGTACGTTTCTAATTTTCATAAGGTGTGGATTGTTACATTTCAATTTCATGTAATTTCGTTTTGGAATAGCTCAATTAATGTAATAATGTTGTGTGGCGTGAGAAATATTCAGTGTTATAGACCAAAATAATGTAACTTTGACACCATTTTAATGCAGTGAATGATAAGCTTTTTTTAACCAGCCGTAATATCTAAGTAAACAAATAACATTTGGCGGTCATAATGATTGAGAAACTTTACCTTTAATAAAATAATTTTTAGATAAATTCAATGGATCATCATGGTTGCAATTGCCTAATTGACGGTGACAGTTATATTAGACTTATGTCGAAGATATTACCATATAAGTGAAGTAATAAGTGTCTCGTGCTTCAGTTTGCAGCTGTATTTTCCAGGTCGCGCCATTGGTTACCGATGGGAAGAGGGAAAATATGTTTTTTTTCCATGGGCAGCTGCAATGCATTTTTACCTTAATGGTTTATAATGGGCCAGAAGCTAAGTGGACTTCGCGGCCTCTTTCGTTTTATGGAAGGTAGGAGAATTGAGGGGCTGACTGAAGGTGATGTCACTACTAGTTCCAGAAATCGGATGACACGAAGCGACTCCTCAGACACTTTCGACACCCAAGAATCGCTCTCCATGGATTGCCAGAGTTCCACGGACGATACCGAAAGCAACGTATCATCATCGGAGGGGGCATGCAGGAAGTTGAGCCTTCCTATTACCTCTTGCCCTTGCCCAAACTTATCCGTCTCCTCAGAAGTGGAGGCTAGTGGGTACGGTGCCATTGGCGCAATGAGGCCGAGAAAGGAAGGGGGCAACGGCGAGGCCCGGACTGGAAAGCGGAACGCGCCTAGGGTGAAGACGAAACCATCCAAGGATGCACCCGGGACAAGTGCCGGATCGAGTACGCGGAAGAAGAGGGCCACCCACTGGGCATATCGCCTTAATGGTAAGCTGAAAGGAGGCGTGATCAAAACCCATGGGGAGGTGGAGATCCCGGAGCCAAACGTGGGCGGCGATGCGTGCATCTGCACGGGATATCGGAGAACGGAAGAGCACCTCCTGGGCCCAGGAATCGTCTTCGAAGCGGAGGACGCGACAGGTCGTCGGGAATTGGCCCAGAGGCATGCCGGACCATCTAGAGTGAGGGAGCCAGACATCAGTGCCCCCGAAGTCGTACAGCGGAGTGGTTCGGAGATCTTGCAGTCGGCAGCTGGTGCTATGATAGACTTCCTCCCCATTGAAGACTGTGATGAGTTGGCAAGGTTGGAACGTGCCAGGGAAATAGCGGAGGGGGTGGACCCGCCCCCAGGCTTCAGGCCGAGGAGTAAAAACACGGGCACCACTCAGGCAGCGACGAAACCCCTCTTGCCCCCACCTAACATTTTCCCCCTCAACGCCAGCAACCTTGTGAACCAGAGGACTGCAGCTTCAGGCCCAGAGGTCGTGGACATACACACACTGACTGCATTGTTTCAAACGAGGCTTGGAGTACCTGGAGGGAGCCTCAATTCCGTTGCTAGCTCAATCGTGGATGACTCACCTGCAGGAGTTGGAAACGTTGTTCACACGCAGGTAAGTTTAGTTGTCATACACAAGGTGTGATTGGTATTAATTTTTCTTTGGCAATTCTAATTTTTTATTTTCAATGTTTTTATCGGTCAATAGGTGAAGGAATTTTTCAGATCATGGTAATGGAGGGTAATTTTCTATATTGAATTTCGTCACTTATGTGATTGAATGTTTCATTGCATGATAAAATAAATTTCTTACAACAGATGCCATATAAAAAAATCATTGCAAACTAGATTTTTACATAGTAATGATTCTTGAAGAGAGGATTCACCACCCAAAATTAAATGAGTATTTGTGATCACAACTTTAATATCATTAGCATGTTTTTTTATCCATCTGTTGAAGTGAGCAAACTAATGTAAAGTAATTGCTTTTTGTTATGATTCTGGTGTGACCATTATATTTTAAGATACTTAAGTCATGTTCCCTTGACACATCCAATGGGTCTGGTAGCAACTTAAAATTAACTAAGTACAGCATGCTCCTATCATCCTGTGTGGTGCATTGCTTCTAATGAGAATGAAACAAGTGTTCCTAAAGAAAAAAGTAAACAAATTTGAGATAGAATATGAAAATGTAGCAATAACAATGAATACTTAGAATATAGAAAAATCCCTGCAAATCTATTCAATAAGGTCTTATGTTAAACCTTTTGTCGCATAACCAGAGTTTTCAGGTTGACAGTACAAGAAATGGAATTGCGTGTGTGCACAATGTAATGCATTAACAAGGTTCATTGCTGTGGAAACAACAAGAGACAAAGTAAACTGGAGGTGGAAATAAGTCTCATAAGCTGTGAAAGGGTATTTAATGTGTGTTTAAATCTCTAGCTGCGAAATTTAAATTATCAATTGCTATCCCCTAAAACAATTGCCTCGTCTTTGTGTTTGCACCAATGCCACCTGGCAATGGGCTGTACAGAAATGACCTTAGGGTTAGAATAATTTGCTTATTCTCACTCGGAAGATACTATTCTCTGACATTTGGATGTGTAATGCATGAATGGAGTCATTTAATAGTCAGAGGGATGCTATTATTTTGCTTTGTTTTCTCTTTCTTGTTGTGGCTGTTTTTTTCACTCATTCTAATACTATTTGGTATGCAAAAGTGGCCCATTGGCTGGTCATAAGGCTCACTTTCTTTACTAAGTGGATTTGAAATGATATGTTGCTGGGTGTTAGCTAGAATGATAGGTGGTAAGGCTGGTGTATGACACTGTGGGACTTGGCCCAATGAAGGGTGTGCCATGCCTGGCGATGGGAGAGGCAAGGCTTCCATGTTCATCTCGCAAAATCCTTGCAAAAATGGAAGAGGCAGCAGTAGCACTGAAGGGAACAAATAAGTTATGATGGAGGCATGTAATGTGGGATGATACTCGGGACAGAAAGATTAGAAAATGTAAAGCAAGAAATGGAGAGAGGAAATATAGATGTTTTAGGGCTCTGCGAGGTAAAATGGAAGACTAGCAGGGATTACTGGAATCATAGTAATAAGTAATATACCCCATTAGGTAAGAGAACCAAGTGGGAGATGGCAGTATGTTGAATAGATATACGTATGTATGTTGAATAGATAACATCCCCAAGGAACTTCTAAAGGGTTTAGGAAAGTGTGGTTGGAATAGTTTTTATGGGCTAATTCATGGCATTAATAAGGAAAGGATTTGGCTTAAAAATTTATTTTGATCAGTGGTAGTTCCCATCCCAAAAGTGGGATGGGCAACCATTTGTAAGGACCATGCCAAGGGGTGTCCACTATAACCCTTGCTTTTCATTGACTGTGTGGTGGAATAAGTAAAAGAGGTATGGAAAGGGCAGTTGATCAGCTTTTCAGCTCTGGCATACTCATTTTTTGTCTTTGATGTGCAAGAAAGGCAAGCAGACTAAGGCTCTCTTTTCTGTAGGTTTGGGCAAAGCTGGTAGAGGACCCTGACAATGCCTCAAGAAGAAACCTTTTCTCTCCTTGGAAGTGTTTTTTGACCAGGATATTCAAAACATAGGGATCATAGAATGCATTTGGGAAAGAATTTTTTAGAATGTGGAAGGAATTGATGAGAGGGATGTTAAGTAAGGAGGTTGAGAATAGATTAGTGAAAACTTTGGTGTGGAGTGTATTTATAAGCAGGACGATTGTTGTAGATTGGAGTCTTTTGAAACGGGGGTGTAGGGAAGGATGGAGAAGGTAAAGAGGACAGAAAGGAAAGCAAATGAGGAAGTGCTAGTTATGGTGGGAGAGAAGAAGGGGTTGTTGGTAGAAGTCGAAAGGAGGCAGGAAAATTGAATGGTGTGTATTCATCAGCAATGGGATGTTGAAGACTGTATTAGAGGTGAGAATGTTGGGCAAATGAGAAAGTGGAAGGAATTTGATAGGCATGTGTAATGGAATCAAGGGAGGGAGGCAGAGAGTATGAAGAACTGGAGGGTTTTTTGTTCTTTCGGGTGTTGGGTTGTGCCTTATTAATTAATTAGGCTGAGGTATGCAGGAGTGTTAATTATGTATCCATCAGAAAACGGCTAAAATTGCAGGCTGCCAAATAATAAAAATAATCCAAAACATCTTGCATTAGGTTGGTGGGCTGTAGTGATTCATTAATGGGTTGTTCTACAGTTCTATGAAGATACTTCTTTGTCTTTTATAGTTTTCTCTTGGATTGGTAAGATAAAGAAGATTATAAAAAGAATTCATGTGGTGTAATATTGTATGTGTCAGAAAATATTATCTCTGATTTATTTTAATTCCCAATTAACTGAATCTCTCACCAGGTGGATTACATCCATTGCTTGGTGCCTGACCTGCTTAGAATCACAGCCTGTTCCTTTTACTGGGGCAAGATGGACAGGTATGAGGCTGAGAGATTATTGGAGAGTCGTCCCGAGGGAACATTTCTTCTGCGAGATTCAGCCCAAGAGGAGCATCTCTTTTCAGTGAGCTTTCGCAAGTATGGACGATCACTTCATGCTCGTGTTGAGCAATGGAATCACAGGTTCAGCTTTGATTCCCATGACCCTGGTGTCTTCGCCTCTCCCACAGTCACTGGCCTCGTGGAACACTACAAGGACCCTGCGTGTTGCATGTTCTTTGAGCCCATGCTAACACTTCCCCTGCACCGCTCTTTTCCCTTTCCCCTTCAACATCTCTGCCGTGCTGTTGTCTGCTCGAGGACTTCATATGATGCAATCGCATCTTTACGACTGCCCAAAGCGTTGAAGGCATATCTTAAAGAGTATCATTATAAGCAGCGTGTTCGTGTGAGAAGGTTTGACTCAGAGCACTGACGATTTCTTTTCTCTTCTTTGTGAGATTAAATGCCATCCTACCTTGTGCAGTTTGATTTGGAACATCTTAATCCCAAGGCTATGATCAAGCTTTATGGATGTATTGGTATGTGCTATTTGCAGAGGGTGAGGTATTAAGTTATTCACTCTTAGTGTGATGCTGCTCTAAAATAGGTTTAACATTAACATCTTAGTTCTGTTTTGTTGCTCTTCAATTTCATAATCTTTTAATGCAGTTGCTATTTCTGCACATTTGATCCAATGAATGGATGAACGAATGATCTTGGACAATGCAGTTTTGCTGAATTACTCTTGTGCATTGGCTTACATTTTCTCTGAGTTTATTTTAATTAAGGTGAATATTCATATATTCTCAGTTGAATAGTTCTTACTATGTTTCATAAATGGTTCTTAGTGGTCAAATTTTTTACTTGCATAGCTTCGAATGGTCGTTCAATCAAGAGTCTCTTGTGTATACATGGATTGAAAGGAAATTATTTTTGTAAAATGTATCTTTAGTATTCCAAACTGCCTTATTTTGTGTCTTGACATTATTGAAATTTTTGTATATTGAGACACAGCATTTCCTAATAACTAACTAACATGAAATTTCTTGTTGCCTATGTCTTTGCTTTGTAATTATTTTAGTGATTTCATTTCGGTTAAAATTACACAGCATAATAGTCAATTAAAAGTATTTTTATTGCTCCAAAATATATTAATTACCTTATCAGAACCAAATTAACTCAGTTAATTTTGTACAATAGCATTTCAAGGACTGTATATTTTAACGTTAGGCAATATAGTGTCCAAAATTTTATTTCCCCAAATTTAACAAGGTATCAGAATGCCAAGTGGTGCTCCCATGGCATTGTGAACATTATTTGTCAATTCATTCCTTTACCACTTCTAATGGTTTCACTAAAATTTCAGTTACTCTTGATAATTAATTGCTCGGCCACATTAAATGTATAAAAATTATACATATCGGTACTACCACAGATGATGAATGATACAACTCAAGTTTTTAGATCTTGTGTGGTAGTCACATTGTCTAGGCACAAGGTTTTGGTGTTACTTAGGTAATAATGGAAGATGTAAATAACAAATATAATTAATATAATGTACAAAAGTTTCACCATATTTTAAGTTTCAAGTGTACCTTTGCCTGAATAACCGAACATGCTACATATTAATATTTATAATTAAATATACAGTATGTTTGGTTCAGGGCATGTAAATGAATAGTACGATATTTTGAATTTGACTCTTGAGTGTAATTACACCACCGCATTACCTTTTTATGTGACTTCAATTGCTTATTTTTATAATTTGCATATTTCCAAGAAATGATAATATGAAAACAATGTCCATCATATAACTCCCAAGTTTATCCACTGATGCTCAAATGTGCCCCTGAATTTGTGTGTGTATAAACACACTTATACATATATATATAATATATATATATATGTACATAAATATACTCAAACATACATATGCATATATATATATATATATTAGGTAGCTCTGAAAAGAAATCCATTGTCTTGCGTGAAATTCAAAACTTTATTAAGATGAATTTTTATATACAAGGAACGTAGCCAAGACCATAAAGTATATAAGATCAAGTTTACGGTCTCAGCATTTTTTTGTTTACATTTATTAAGATGTTTCGGATTATCCGATTTGGGTCAAATATGCACCTTTTTGTTGTATAATTTGTTGGCATTTTAAAGGTAGATTCATTCTGCTTCTCTCATAGAATTCTTGGTCCTTATCGGCGAAAAACTATAATAATCTATTTTCACAATCTTCTCTTGATCACAATTTCTTATTACTCAGGAAGTTTTGCAATGCGAGTAAAAGATGGTAATCGCTTGGTGCCAGTTCCAGACTATATGGTGGATGCATTAAAACCTCCAAACCAAGCTCCCGGAGTTTCTGGCGAGTCACTACAGACGTGTGTGGCCTGACCTGATGAAACACAACAACTCTTCTGTTGGCCAATGCTGGCCGTTTCTGGTCAATCATACCAGCTGTTGACAGTAAAGATCTCAATGTAGTGTTTGACCAAATGGAAGCAAGTCATAATAAATGATTCCTTTGAAGTCCCACCAAATACACAGCAGAACCTTACTGGCCGTTAGTCCTGATTTGGCCCCCATTTGAGCTGCTTCACCACGCTTTGCCCACGATCGTTTTCACACAATATTGTTGTATGAGACCCATTTCTCATCCCCAGTCACCATCCATTTAAGAAATGGGTCAAGTTCATTCCGTTTGGTCAAGGCTTCGCAGATGGAAATTCATCATGTTTCTTGCTGTTAATTGGTGTGACACCCAAGCATCAAGCTTCTTTTCGAATCCAGCTTTGCACAAATGGCTTAAAACTATTTTATGGTCGATCTTTAGCTCCTAGGCGATGCTACGACTACTAACATGCCGGTCAACTTCAATTATTTCTGTGATTTTATCGACATTTTCGACAATGGGCCTGACTGTGCAAGGTGCATTTTTAACATCAAAAATGCCTGAACAGAATCGACGAAACCAAAATTGCATGTAATTAGCTGTTACAGTGTCGGCACCATAAACACCATTCACAATTTCAGCGGCCTGACTTGCATTTTCGCCTTTATCAAAGAAAAACTGTAAAATGTACCGAATTTTCTCTTTTTACACTTCCATTGTTAACACCCAGTAACTCACAACTGAATGGAACAAACAAAAAACAGCAAAAGAATTTTTTTGGTGTCAAATATCACCTTGACAACGAGCATAAACTTAAAATTGTTTGATCGATACTTTACAAGATATCGATTACTGCCGCCATCTACCGAGCACATAATGGATTTCTTTTTCCCCAACCTAATATATATATATATATATATATATATATATATATATATTTGTACACACACACATACTTACATGTATATAGGTGCATGAAGCACTATGCACACAATGTGTGCTCATATATCTTGCACAGCTAGCTGAATTAGTGCAACCAACAAAATTGATGCCATTAATGGCATGAAATACTGCCAGTACAATAGATAAATACAAAAATTGGCTTTTGAATATTCATAGTAAGGTATCTGATGCAGCAAAAATTAAAGAGGGTAAATCTATCATTAATAAATTCGACTAATGCCAAAGCTTTTACAGAATACAGCTGCTGTCTTTTAATCTACCATGTGCATATTACTCTATATTAATTTTCATATCTCATGTGTCAAATTTTTGGAACTTCTATAATATCTAAAAAAATTGGATGGAGCAAAATGAGGCAGTGTCAAACTATTGCATCCCCTGTTTTAATTTAATTTTTTTATTTGTATTTCCTTTTGATAGAAAAGTCTCACCACTTGGTGGATGTGGTAGATTTTTCATGGAATTGTTATGGTTGTAATTTCTTCCAATGAAAACTATTTATTTTTGCTTGTTTTTTGATTTTCAAATATAAAGGGTAACCTTCTCAGAGTTCAGGTTTTGCAAGTAAAACATATGGTGTTCAATTTACTCATGAGACTAAATTCATGTTCAGCAGGATATTATTTTGAGCGCAGTTGATGGCATTGGTATTTACAAATTTAAATGTTGAAGTTAAAACAAAAATATACTTGCATAAGCTTGTTCTTAAGTCTAGTAGCAAATTGAAAATTTTCTATAGAGTTAAGGATGTTAAATTATGGAAGATTGGGCTTATTTCTAAATTAACTTTATTAATTCATGTTTCTATTAAGCTTTCAAAATTAAGAAGATGAATATTGTGAGGAAAATGTTACAGAATAGGCGTTGGGTTGATAGGTCGTGTTGAGTTGAGAGAGTTGATGTGCATAATGACATTGTGACCTTGCAGAAAAACATTTGTGGATCATGGTCTGTAGTCATGTGTGTGGTCATAAAATTTGGCATTGAAATGCAAAGAGAAATACAGTAGGTTTCTCAAATATCTTGATCTTTTTCATTTCTGTTACTCTTGATTAAGGCCATTATCTGTCAAATTATAAAACCACAGTTCTGGCAAAAGTCATGAGACCCATTTGCATTTTTCACAGCACAGGATAGTATAAACCACTATCTATTTGAAAGAATAGGTTTCGGATCAGAAACTTGATTCTGTTTTAATGAACCTATCCTTGAAACAATTTTAATTTACCAAAGCCTAATAATATGAAGTAATAACAGAAGTAGCATATAAAGTGCACATATGTAATCAAGTAAAAGTTTTCTTTAATATCCTCACAAAGATAAGAGGTACATTATTTAGAAATTTTTTCACCGGTTATGGCATGAAGAAAAGTTGTAATAAACAAAATATTTGTTATACACAGTGAAACTTATGACCAGATCATAGCTTAATATAACATCTTTTATTGTATTTAACTATGGTATTCTAGAATTGGGAGCATGGTTGTAAGGTTTAGAGATTTCAATTGGCCTTAGGATTGGAGACAGTGTGTCACAAAAAGTCTTAGGTTGTCGAGACCAGGAGGCAAATATTTGTCACTCAACAAAATTATTCTTTACTCTGCGGTGCTAGAAAGCCTCTTCATATCACTCATCTAACTTTTTTCTGTGATACACCTTAGGTCTCATTTCAGTACATGAAAAATTATTGGCTTTCTGTGAAGAATAACCATTGAAATTTGCGAGGTCTACTGTAAATCAAAGAATGCTTGAGTGTGTGTAAAGGTTGTTAGGGTTAGCATAACCATTGTTAAAATCTTGCCATTGGCTAAATCCATTTACGGTACTTTTTCTCAAAATTTGGTTAATTTATGAGTGCATAAAATAACTTCAAATATTATTGTTGAACTTGCTCAAAAATTTTACCATCCTATCGATAGATTTCACCAATTATTATTGAAGAAATGGTTAATGAATGAATGATCAGGAATCAACACTTCTGTTCTCTCACAACTCTCTTTAATTTTAACACATATGAGGACATTAGAAAATTGACTTTTTAAATCAATTACATGGGCTTGGTAGTATTTTAAAATCACCAAATTTTTCCATTTACTTAGTATGGTCAGGGTATGCTTTTCAACTTTTATGAAACTTCATGAAGAGTTACACGTTCCGTACATTCTATCTTCTGTGTGAATTTAAGAGCAACATTTTTTCAGTCATGATAATTGTTTGTGAAAATGTTGTGCAGTCTTTTTATATTTGAATCATGAAGTCTACATTGTTTAAATAAGACTTCAATGTGGCTTTGTCACATTTTATTTGGCCTGCAAGCATGTTTTTGACTGATGATCTAGTAAGAAGGTGAATTTTTTAATTGAGGGATGTAGTGACTCTTTCTAACCCTAGTTTAATTTGAGAGAGTAATGATTAGTTAAATCGGAAGATCATAGTGACCTGTTCCTCAGTTGTATTTTGGTGGAGTCAATTAATTGGACTCTTTTCAAGTCTCTGTATAGTCATTATATTTAGTTTCCATTATCTTAACTTATTCCATGGCTTCAAAACTGTTCACATTGGAATATAATAATGGCAACTAATATTCCTTTTTTTGTTTTTTTAATACAATGATAATGCTATTTTCCAAACGTTACACTATCATGCTAAAGAACTGCCGGCATATCAAATTTGTCTGTTGTTAAAGTAAGAGAGATTGCCACAATTCTTCCTCATTTTGGTGCTGTTGTGATAACTTGAGGCTTATTGATTATGCTCATTTGTGTGAGGGCTTCCAAAGTCAGATGTATGACATCACCAAAAGTGAGGTGGTCATATGCACATGCAATAAATATCCAATGCAGAAGAGTCATTGGGGTTCCCAAATCACCACATTACCCTGGATGTTGGATTGGTTTTTTTCCACCAGGGAGCATAATAGTAACAATAGAAAATCACAGAAAGTTTTCTCTGAAAGAAAGCCAAGAATAAAATATATGAGTCAATATAAATATTTCTACAATTAATGAAATTATTTGGATGCCATGCTTAGTGTAAGATAACCTTGTTTATGACTCACACACACACACATGCCTGCTCATAAAGTCTGCTTCAATTGCAAAATTCAGAGTTGCATAACTTGCATTTTATGCCTCAATCATTGTCAAGCTCAAAGCTATTTGTTAATTATATGGTTCAAGATAACACCATATAATTAAGTATTAAAATTTAATAAATGTATTTTTCTGTAAAAAAAATTATTTTAAGTTTAGAAATATACAGGCAAAATTTACTATTTACTGCTTCAGATTTTCCACAGTAAAATTTTTGCGTGCCTTTGTTAGACCATTTTTATGACACACATAGGCAGTTCCCAGTCTAATTTTGATGTCATTTTAGTACTTTCAGAAGTATTGGTCGGCCAACTTAAGGCTATAGCATTACTTTTGCTAAGGTTTGATTTTTTGTTAGCTATGAAGTATAAAGTGCATATTTTTATTAGTTTCTTTTTGCATTAATATAGTGTGAATCTCAACTATGAATGGCTTGTTACGTCTTGGCTATTAAATTGCAATATCACATGTCTGTCAACCTTTCATGGGCAGATTCAAGAGTTAAACTCAATTCAAACCACTGCCCTAAGTTCAAACACCACTGATGCTAGTGTAAAACTTGGCCGATAAGCAGCAGCCCTTAAACCCATGCTATCTTATACATGTTGCTGTGTTCGATTTAGAGAAAAACTAGGTATATTCACAAGTCTAATGTTTTCATAAAGAGGGAAGAGGCTTAAGATCTATTTGGTGCAGTTAAATCAGCTTTGAATGTTACTGTAATTATTTATTATGTTGTTATAGAGTTCATAACTGAGGCCTTTTTATGTTCATTGTGTAATTTGAATTAAGGTAACTAATTAAAAAGGTAGCTTTGACAGTAAAATACAGTGGGTGACTTGATTGGCTCCAAATGAGAGAGTAGGGAGAAATAACGAGTGAGCAGAGAACCAGTGAAAGTAGATGCTCATGTACTAACATTATTTGCAATTTTATGGCTCTGGGTTCCTGCCATCAGATCACTCCCATTCCTGAATGTTGTTTGGCTTGGTGCTTGAAACATTTTTTCTTATGAATGCTTGAAATTGTTGAATAGTGTTGTTTCCCTTTATATGATACTCTAGGCCAAAATTTTTAGTGTTGAGGACATCCAGAATCAAAATTGAAAAGGTATTGGTGTTCATTGTGCATGGGATGAGACTCCAGAAGAACCATACATAAAATATCACCATAAGGACATATATTTGCCGTGGTTGATGTCAGTATTTCACTAACTTTGTTAACTCATCTATGTAAAACCTTATAATATTGTTTTATTTTTCATTCTCATTTGAATTCATTGAAAATTCTTGTTGTGTGTAAACCTTTATGAGTATACATGGTCATAAGGTACTGTTATCAAATGTTGTTCATACAGATGTGAAATGATTATCCATTCAGTGTGAAGACAAAATGCGTACACAAAATTGAATAATGAGATTTGTATGCTTGTACTTATGTTAAATATGCAATGCAAAAGTGATCATATGAATTTTTATAAGTGGCATCACATTGCTGAGGGCATTTATCACATGGGATGATTTTGCTGTGATAAAGCATATTTTGCCATATATGCATTTCTTAAAAAAATTTATTGCTTCATTTTTGAGGCACGAAGTGCATCATTCAAATCCATATTATTGGAAAAAGAAAATATTTAGCAATGTTAAAAGTTCTGTTGAAAATTTGAAACATTGGTAGCAACTTTCTGATGGTTAGCCATTAATTTGACTGCCCTCTTTGACCTTGAAGAGTAATGAAGGTAAGACTATTAGTAAAGATTACGATAGCCTTCACTGCATAAATATTAAATCTAATTGTGTGTCTATTCAAAATACAATACAGATATCTGTGATAAAATTATTAATGTTATCAACATTGTAAGAGGCCATCAGACATATTGTGACGTGATCATGTTTGGCCTTAGACGTAGTTCTTCCAGGTGATTTTTTTTAATTCTCCTGGATTATTATTATGAGAAAGTTAAATGTATCAGGTGTGAAATGATTGTTGGCTATAGACGTATGTATGACCAAAGCACATTTTAAAGTGTACATATAAATAGAAAGTGTTCTGGATTGGAGTAAAAAAATCTCCAAATATTTTTGTATAACCCTTTTTCTTGTTTTCTCTTCTGTAGTAATTGGAATCACTGTAGCAGAAGTCAGCATTTCATAGCTAACCAACTCCCCTCCCTAAAAAACAGTGTAATTTATACTCTGCCATTCCACAGTACATGGGTTAAGTTCATATATTGTTTATAGGCCGGTGGCATTTTGTTAGATTTAATGTCCAGTATATTGGTGAGGTGAAAGACATGACATTATTTCCTAATAAGGCACAAATTCATGTGAAATTGGGTAAAGTTTATGTTATAAAATACACATTCGGGCATTAAGCATTTTTGCCACTCTGCTAGCTTACAGTGAAAGTAGACAGAAATGTTGGAAAAATCTTAAAAAGTCCATATTATTTATGGCAGCCACAGTGATGTTGAATTTCTATTTTTTTAATGTTAAATTGATATTTAGTAAATATATAATTTGAAATTTAAGAAGGTATTTTGGTTTATTTTGGCATCTAATTCAGAAAGATGTAACTTTTTGTAAATCTTTGTGTAGTATTAGACAATGTTTGTTTTTAGGGCCGTAAACAAGAAAATTTGTTTGGTTACTTTCTGTTATTCTCATGTGATGTTGATGTACTCATTCTGTTCTTAAAGCAACACTTATTAACATATGAATATGTAACACATTCTCATTTACAATTGTAAGCTGTGACTTACTCATGTTATAGCTTGCATTTGAAGTAAAGAAATGCTGACACATGCTATATTGTATGTTATATACTGCTGTAAAATTTAAACTAGCTTGGTAATGTACATTTTATTTCTTAAATTATATATAATTGAATAAAAGTGTCAAGAAATGTATTTGAAAATTCAAAATATATGTTGACAAGTGGAGTATTTTTTAATTTGGAAAATCAGCTGACCTGCTGTTAAATAAAAGAACTACACAGAAAACGTATTTCTTGTCATTTTAATGATAGTTTTGATTGGTTGTATCTTGGATATTTAATTCCTATATAATTTGGAGCATGAGTTGTAATATACACTGTGCGCTAATATACTAGTGACTAAAGACGTCTTCTACCTTGGATTTCAAGAATTTTGATCATGTGTTTGGCAGTAGGCTGAATGGTATTGCCCAGCTTGGCAATTCTAGAATGATGTGTCGTTCCCAGATGTGGTTTCAACTACTTTCATTTCCATGTGTCTAAATTGGTCGGAACTTTATTGAGTGGAAGAAGTAATAAAGCAATAAAATATAAATCAACATCCAAATTGCCTTTGACTAATAATTTGGAATAGAATGTGGTTATTATTCAAAGACTGTTACAAAATATATTTCCTTTAATAGTGGCGAGCTGATGATACATTCTAATCCCATTAATTACTGTATGGCTAAAGTAAACTTCTTTATATGTTAGATGACATTTTGTAGTGATTACTTTGGTTGAAATTCAAATATATTTTATTAGAATCTATTACTTATAAAGGGAAAAGATTTCATAGTTCACAATTAAAAAAATTACTACTCTAGCAATGTACTTATAAAACTAATTTTTTTCAAGGTACCTTGATAGGCAGTGTTAGATAATAAGCTTGGTGTTAGTTGCCATTTAAAGGAAGCCAGAGCTGCATAAGTAAGTGTTAATGAAATATACAAATAAATATTCTGGACTATTATGAGAACCATTCCAGATATACAATTCTTGCCCTGAGAGTTCATGCTAACTATGCCTCCCATTTTTTAGGCACTGATATTAATTGGCATTTTAAATTCCAAATAAGCATTTTTATTAGATGAGGGGAACCTATATTGCTTTCAAGGATCATTGGGAAAGTACAATTCACGAAGCCATCCACATGCTAAGGCTAACTCCTCTCCTCCCCCACCATGTCTAGTACTTCTTTGTCCATTTTCTTTTCTGCCCATTTTTTTCTATACTTGTCCACACCCATGTTAACACACAGAGCCAATCATGTTATCTGAATGAACAAGTTTCTACAGCAAAAAACTATGCTTGGAATAAAAGTTTCTGCTAAGCATAATTATTCAACAACCCTGACAGTTTGGCTCTTATTATGAAGTTAGGCTTCAACTTCCTCAATTTTTTCACTCATATCCTTTCATAAAATCTTAACATCATTAGTATACCATCTTAATGAGTTTTGAAAGAAATTAAAATTTCATTAAGATAACTGCTTCATATATGCTTTTATTTATTTTAAATCCAAGGCAAGAACGGTCAACTTGTCCTCGCAATAGCATCCCAGAAACAGTATCTTTATCTCTGTGATTGTAAAGAGGTATTTGAAAGGTTACCTTCTTAAAATTACTGAAAAAATTCTTCATGGATGGATGTTTTTACTGGAAAATTGAAATGCAAGGATTACATAACTGAAACCCTAATTTATTTAATAAATTAGAGGTGGATTTTTTTCTAATCAATTGAAAATTAGTGACATTATTACAGTATTCAACATTGAAGGTATAACAACTGACAGTTGAGTATAGACCAATATTTCTTTTATCTCAATTCGCAAAACTATTTGAGTTATTTTTTACTTTAGACAATTAGGGTTTCTAGATAAATTGAATATATTTCTTATTCACAATGGTATTACTATAAAGGCAGATCCTGCAACAGCACTGATTAATGTTTTCAATTCCACAATCCATTCCCTGGATGAGTAGAATTTAGTTTTTTTTCTTAGATTTTACTCGTGCCGTAGACCTCATCGACTATTCTTTCTTTTTGAGTAAAGCTGATAGAAACGGTGTCAGGGGCATAGCTTAGTAATGGCTAAGATCTTATTTATTTGGAAGATCCCAGATAGTGCAACTAATAGTGAAACTAGAAAATTATACATGAAGTGCCCATTCTATTGGCATGAGGGTTCCACAGGTTGACATTTTGGGAACTATTTTATTTTTGTTATTCATTAATGGCCTACCATTAGAAAATAAAGATGAACAAAGCCTTAAATCCATAATGTTTACTGATGATTAAACTTATAAATTCTGATTAAAGTAGTCCAAGGCTTCTTGCTAAAATGTAAAACGTTTCAGACAGTTTCTGGAACTGATGTTAAGACACAAACTAAAATAACAAAAGGACACAGGTCTTTGATTTAATCGTGTAATGCTGCACAAGGCTATTCATTTAAATCTCAACCACAAGAGAATTATTTTCACATCCAATACTAAGTTTTTAGGTCTACATGTTCAATAAACCAATGTGTGGAATTTTCATGTTAATAATTTGTACTTGATGTACATTATTTGGCTCCACTATACTACTGTCTCAAGATATATTTAACTCTTACATTAATCTAATTTACTCTCCAGAGCATCAAATAGAATAGTGATCTGGGGCTCATCTTTTTGCACGTTGCACCAAGTTTTCTTAGTGTAAAAAAGTTATGCGATGGGGCTTCTTATAGGACACCATGCCAGCCCTCATTGAAAAACAAATGTTCTTACCATTCCACCTATTCATCCATTAGCCATGTATATCATTCTCACAAGTAATATCCATCTCTTTCATATTAATAATGGCATTTGTTACAACAAACAACTCAACAAGATATCATTACCATATCCACTGATGTTACCACAAGCCGGCAATTTCATATAAAAGTGCAATGGAAATGGGAGGGAGAATTTATTGCACATTACCACAAAGTGATCAATGATATATAGTTTTCATTTGAAATCAAGAACCTCCATATAATGAAGTGCTATCATTAACTGTATGATTTTTTGAATGACAAGCAGTTGTATCGTTTTTGTTACATAATGTAATGTGAATTTTCTTTTATAAGGATTGTTTGTAGTGTTGGAATGTATATGCATTTTGTACTTTTCTTCCTGTTAGACGACTCATACATGTATGTTAGTGAACAATAAATATATTAATATTATTTGTGGTCCTGCACATGACAATATTTTGGCTGCAAATCAAAAATTAAGAAAAATTCATTTTGTACCTGTAGTATATTTTGAAATGACAGCACATTTTTACAAGTGATTTTCAGGTAGTTGGGAATAACTAAGATTTGCTGACTAATGGCCTCTGGAAATATCTCCTTCCCGATTGCACTAAAGAAGTTAAGAATGGTGAAGTGGCATTAGACAGGTATACATTTCCTTGACTGTTATCTTAGGACATAAGATAATGGCTGGTAGCATTTATAGTTCTTTCATAGCAACATTTCACAATCCTATTGGCATAAAATGGTTCAAAGATGGATATAATGTGAATCAATATCACATATTGAGCAATTGTTTCACCTTGTTCAATATTCCTCCCAACTAGAGTTATATTACTTTTTCTTTCGAAATTTCACATGGTAAAATAAAATTGGTATAGCCAAGAGTTCTGTTACTGAAACTTTTGAGTGAAGAATGGTTTGAATTAAATATGTATTTATTTTATGCATAACTTCTTATTGATGGCTAGAATAGCCTGCCGTTAAAGCAAACTTAACATGGAGAATTCTTTTTACGGGTTTACTTTCACCGAATAAAAGCATCAATAAAAATCATTTTCACAGCCAAAGAATACAATTATTTTATTAATTTAATCCGTACTGTAGAATTACAAAATGTACCTTATTCCAACTAATTAAATTAAGCTTAAATAACACTCAATATGTTGATCATCTTGCATAGTTAAAAAAATTATTTTTCATTATCTGCCATGGTAAAAAATTACAAATGTTTTTATCAAATTGTGAGATTCATCAACATTGTGTTCAACAAAATAGCGATTCCCTATAGGTACTACACCGTATTGCAGTAGGTAAACATTTACTAGGAAAGATTATTTCGGAAAAATGTCACAACACCATACAGAGATGAAATCATTCCCAATTCTATCAATACAGGTACTTATATAAATGCTTCCAAAGTACATATCTTCCAATTCTTAAAATAGAAGACTATTTCTATCTACCACTTTTAACTAAACGGAACAAAATATATTTATATAGATATTCTAAAAATGTATGTTATTTTATACCAAAAATACATTTCTTATCGTGAAGCACATTTGTAACCAAATGAAGTATATATATGATTATAAACAAAGAGATGTTACGATCATTTACACAACTTTGGTAAATTCAATTCATAGCAACAGGAACTTATGCTGATTCCACAAACCCCGCTCTTGATAGCCATGTGAACGACAACATATAGAAAGACTCCAACGTGTACTGCCAGCTACGAAATTGACTGGCGGACATATGAAACTGCATTCAAAAAAACTGCATGATTGAAATAAAGAAGTAGGAAAAATAGTACCATCATTCCCGAATCTGCATACAATTTAAGGCAAATACCCGAAAACGAGCTCCAATCAAAACAATCATTGATAACATTTCATATGCTAAATAAGATGGCAAATATTATCAATAAACAAAAATATTGCAAAGGATACTAATCACAATCTGTTCCCATCTCTCCACCATGTAGAGTTCTGTGACCATCAAATATCTAAAGTACCAATACCATATAAAATTCCACGTTTTCTTAATCATTTTTGGAGTGCAATTTTTTTAACCGACCGGCAACGGCGTCAAAATTCCTCACTATAAGTAAAAATCTGAGCAGATATTTTGACACATGGAACTTGTTTTATAGCTTACTATTTACGTCACCGATACATCAATTTTGTTACCTGGAAAACCCAATTATCTGATTACACGCTTCGATGTCATCATGCGTGCAATACTTAGACCCTATGAAGCTTGTTCTTAACCACAGTGATAAGTGTTATTTACCCGAAACCGGCAAATCCCCGTTAACACAAGATATCTAATATATGGATATTCGTTACTTCAGTTACTAAGTTCCTAGCATCGTGATTACCGTTATTAAAAAATTTCCAGCTTTCCTACTTGACCGCTTGAGCCGCTTAAAGGCGCTTGTCATATTCACCCATTCCAATACTTCGGTTGTGGACCAGCCAGTACCGTTTCATAATCATAGGAGGTACCTGTGATTAGTTTTTTCGTTGCATTGTGGAATCTTAGGCATACCTATTGGATTGAGGTATGTATTGTTCGTATTTTGTGTCATGTTTATTAATGTCGAATTAATTTACATCCTTTAAATATAGAGTGGAAGGGAGCATGTTAGAAAATACCCGCATTACTAGTTGATCTCTCCCGGTCTTAGGAAATTTAATTTTAGAAATAATTCCTTAAGGATTCTGTTTAACAGTTGACTACAGGGAAAAAATTGCATTACGATTTGATACTCTTTGCATCCTCTTAGAACACAATCGCCATGCTAGGAACTTGTTATTGGTATCCTTTTTTCAACAATTCCAAACCTTATGGAAATAATTTTTTGCGTGGGTTATTATGTGAAAGGAAGTAGGAAGTGTGGACGCGTGATGCGATATCGTTTTTATTGTTCGACACAACCATAATTCTATGCGCAGGCATTAGTGAATCCCACTAGATTGTCCCTGTTGGGAGTGACTTCATACGGAGAGGTTTAGCCGAGTTGCCAGATTTTCTGAATGTCTTTTTTCCGCCCTTCTCGTGTTAATGGGGTTGGGAAAACAAGTGACTTTAGTATTGCGGGGCTTCAGACTACAGCCTCGATATTTTTCTGGTGACACCAGCTCATTTAATTTCAATTAGACAACACACTTAATTCATACCATTCCTCTAGTCCATGTATTGAATTACACTGATGCAATAATATGCCCCGTACGTATTTTCCACTCATGACGTCATTATGTATATTTAGAATTCTAATCATTTAATGAAGTGAGTCCACCATGAGTAACTCGCCTTTCTGATGTACTACAATGGAGGTGTGGTAAATGTTGTTGGGTAATTTAAATATGAGTGTTTGAAATTAAAATGCTGTCACATTTAGAAACCCATTCTACGGAATCATTTGGAAGCTATGCGTTTTACAAGTTTACGGTCCCGGCGTTTTTTGTTTACAGCTATGCGTTGTTTCAGAAAAGGCAGAGGTACTGACTAATGACACCAATTACTCTAATGTGCCAACGTTTTTAATAATGGCTTGCGTTCTTTCCAATATGGTAATTATTTTAAATCTATTTCACATATCATTATATTCACAGTATCTTGGTGTGAAAAATTATGGTGCTACCATAATTTCAAATGGAATAATAATACTTATGTACTATTGTCATTCTTTACCTCTAATTTTTATGGTACTACATATATGAGCAATAGCGTGATAATGAATGTCGTTTGAAGTATCTCTGGTTGCCCTTCATTTCTGTTCAGGCCCTCATCGTCCTTCAACAGCCTGGCAGTTAATTAACCGTTCCCAGGTTGACCTTATTTTTTGGGTGGACTCCTCATTTACAACCCTTTTCCGTTACTATTCGCATTCTTACATGGCAGTACTTATAGAATTTATTTATTAATAATACTCCATTTAAAAATAAATGCATGGTTTC
This sequence comes from Hetaerina titia, assembly GCA_037158775.1. Taxonomy (NCBI): domain Eukaryota; kingdom Metazoa; phylum Arthropoda; class Insecta; order Odonata; family Calopterygidae; genus Hetaerina; species Hetaerina titia. The sequence goes on along the minus strand of CM073777.1, from coordinate 13,406,741 downwards.
ATATTTTATTAAGAATCGCCCATGCGATTTAATTGCCTCTGGTACAGAACTATACTCTTACGTTCATAAATATGGAGTAACAAGTACCGGTACTAGGGGAGTATAAGTGTGGAACGTATGTAGTTAGATTTTTTCAACAGCCGTAAGGTTGATAAAAAAATTATTGCCATTTTTCTTTCAGGAATAGTTTCGGATGAAAATGGTCTGATACCAAACTCCCATTATTCAACGAAATAATGAGCTGTATATGGGTACTTACATGCCAATATTTATGACAAAGGAATGTTATTTACCAAATTTTATGTTCTAAAGTGAGATAAGTTTCACCATACGAGTATTAATTTGAATGGCATAGAAACACGCCATGTGGTCTAGTTTTCAAATAGATGAGGAATAGTTATATGGTGGCAAAAAAACTACACTTCGACGAGAGTAAAGATCAGCACACATATTTAAGTTAACAATTCTTCTCGAAGATTATAATGATCAGCATCAGGCACTTTTCATGTTTAAATCAAAGAGCAATAGGAGAATAGTCTCGTATTCTTTAACATCGTACACCTTGGGTAAAGTTATCCTCTCGTCAAAACTCCGCCGACTTTTGTTTACCTGCGAGTAAATTAAAATACTTGTATTTAGTGTGTAATTCTTCAACTAAGTACCATACCTATTGACAGGCATGGAAGTGCTACTTCATTGTGATGTAAATCGATTTGGGAAGTTATAATATTAAGGAAATAATAAAATAATGAAAATAATAAAATTAAGGAAATTTCATGTATCTATCCGGACTCAATGTTAAGATTAAGCAAATCATTACTGTGTAATAACTAGTGAAGAAGTTTCAGGGTAAGTTAAGCTTATAATTTGTTACTAATATTGTTTTGTTGACTTAATCAACTTCTAAAATTCAATGGATTTAAAATGGCTTACGGGAGTCATTTGTTGAGAAGAATATCTAAACTACGTTTGGCAACAATGCTGGACTTTCGCACTCATTGGTCATTGGCGGAGAGCAAGTATGGAAGGTTGGCATCGCTTGTAACAAAAAGATTTACGGTGATAAGGATAGGGGCGCGCCGGTCGCATAAGTACCCCGTATGTAAGAATTTTTCGTTCAGGGAGAAGTTGCATTGCGTCTGAGGCGTGTTAGTTCGTGTGAAATCAGTCGTAGTGTTTTCTCCTGTTCAATACAATTTACTTGAGTCGTAGCTTCGGTTCCTGATGAATGTGTGTGGTTTTGATGTAAGTAGTGTGTATTATATATTTCGCGCACCTGCATCAGAAGCTTAGATTGACACAGCCGCCTTAAGCCATGTCGGAAGAAAGTTTAGTGAACACAATGCCCATTATATGTAATAATCGGCTTCCCCGTCGTGTAAGGCTCACTGATCAACAGTTGGAGAAATTAACTTTGGAAGAGCTGATTCAAAATTGGCAAGAACAGGAGTCTTACATCGATGTTTTGGAATCTCAAGCATCAAGTCAAGAAGGCGAAATAGCAAGTCTGCGCGAGTCGGAGGAACGAATGCGTCAGCAACATCTTGAGTCTACACACAGGGAAAAGGTCCTGGTTAGACGTCTGGCTACAAAGGAGCAGGAAATGCAAGAGTATGCCAGCCAAATAGCAGAATTTAAAGCTGGGCAGACGGCTGGCTCTTCTGCCCTTCGGTCTGCGTTGCTAGATCCCGCTGTCAACATACTCATGCAATCGCTGCGTGGAGAACTGCATGCCACTAGAACAAGACTGGAAGAAACTCAAAATGAATTGAGTGCTTGGAAGTTTACTCCTGACAGTAATACTGGTAAGCGCTTGATGGCAAAGTGCAGATTGCTGTATCAGGAAAATGAGGAGCTCGGCCGAATGATTTCAAGTGGCCGGCTTGCTAAACTAGAGGGAGAACTTGCCCTTCAAAAGAGATTCAGTGATGAAGTTAAAAAGTCCCAATCAGAGCTTGATGAATTTTTGCAAGAACTGGATGAAGATGTGGATGGTATGCAGAGCACAATTTGTTACCTGCAGCAAGAGTTAAAGAAATCAAAAGAAGCGTTTTTAAATTTGCAGCAGCAGAAAAATAGTCAGACATCAGAAACATGTATTGGATGCATGGTTACAAATAAAACTCCAAACTTAAAAGACATAGCAATTTCTACCCCCGATGAAGTTAAATCTGAGCCCGAGTACTCCTCTAAACCTCCTTCACCCATCCCAAAAGATGAACCGGTTGCAGAAACGATAGAAGAAGACAAAGGTAGTGACATGGGAAACGAAAGTAACAAGGAAACACGAGATGTAAAAGATACACCCTCTGATCAGGTTGAAGACGTTGCAAAATTAAACCTTGAATTCTCATCTGGTGGTAAAATGGACCCGGAAGAGAAAGTGGCTAATTTAGAAGAAATAATTACTGATTCTGAGGCAACTGAGGCCGATGAAGTCATTGGAAATGACAACAATGGAGGAGAGGAGATTAAGGAAGATACAGATGACCAGGACTCACAAGGTGAATTAATGATTGAAGTTGGCTCGGAACCGAGAGACACTGAGGACGATGAGGAAGTTTATGAAAAGACAAAGGATGAACAGACAATAGAACCTAATAATGACAAAACTGCTCGTCAGCATGTGGAAGGAGAGGACGAAGAGAATCATCCTCTGCAAAGGAAGAGAGCAGCACCTCAAGAGTTCGCAAATTCAAGTGACGAAGACAGTGATGACACACCCCTAATTAAAAAAGTGAGACGTAATCATGATCTTGTTACAAGATCAAAAGTTTGAATTTCACCATACTTAAAAATGGCGACTAAAAGACCAAGTGTATTTAGTGAACTTCAGTCGGGTGATTTGAGTTTCTATTTAGGAGTATAACCAGTTGTGATTTTTTTGGAAATACTTATCTTATTAAGTTAATGTTAGTTTTTAATTGTTATTTAGCTATATATGCCGGTTTAATGAACGCAACTTACTGTTGGAGATGTCGCGATAGTTACTTCAATGGAGCTCGCCGCTGATAAGCATAGATATGGAGCATTTCCTCAGTGTATAAATCATTCCTCTTGACGAAGACTTGAACTGAGGGTTTAGTTGAATGTGGACATACCTAAACTTTAATCAAATTAGGTCTTATAAAATGAATGACATTTCCTGAGCAATTGGAATTCAGGAGTCGAAATCAATTGTTGTGGCATTTTGGGAAATTGTCTTGTTTCGTTTTTGTAAGGATTCAGTTGGGTATACAGTTTTGGATGATGGTGGAAATGTAAAATTGGACTATGTAACCATAGATTGAAATTGTATTTGTAAACTGGAAGGAATTGATGCATAGAACCCTTCATAGAAACTTAAAGAAAATATAATTAATATTTACATACATAATTCACAAATAGACTCAAGATCATCATTTCTATTGTACTGATCAGGGTAAATTTATGGATACAATATGTGACAGGATTTTCAGTTACCATAACATTGCTTAGGCTGCTGATAAGTGAAAACAGGTATGTATTAGCCATGTGTTAAGTTTGTGAATAGCTTTTCAAATGAGGGTTGAATTTGCCTGTAATCAAAGCAAAGTTAAAATCAGCTGAAAATCAAAATAATTGGCACAGCCAAACAATGCAATTATTTTAATAATTTAATTTGTACTGCAGAATTGCAAAATTCACCTTCTTGCAAAATAATGAAGTGAAGAGACTTTAACTAACAAATCCCAACATCTGATATGTTGATCACCTAATGTAACACAGTAATCAATTCTAAGATTGGTTTGGCAGGTGATGACAGAGTTCACCCAGTACTAAGCCCAAAGGCATGTGAAATTCACACAAAAGTCTTTGCAAAAAGGTGTTCAAAACCTTAACCCTGTATTTGTTTTTATTTTTGTATTTGAGTAATTTGGAAGTAATAGCCAATCTTCTCCATAGGTTTGATCATGGGCGACCATGTAGGATTAACAGATGCTGAAGCAAAGGCTTGCTGCAGTGATCCAGATCCAGTGACTAAGGTTAGAATGAAATTATATGCTAGACAGTGAAGGAAGTTTTACTTGGCAGATTCCATTACCAATTTTATATTTCTCAATCTTGGTTTTGTTGCGGGAAGGCCTTGCGATAGAACCATGGTCTAGAACAATGAAAATCCAAGTGGAATTTCCTTAGTATGCTTCACCTGACCTAGTAAGAATGTAGTGGGGAATATGAAAAGTAATCATGTCCTTTCTACCTAGGCGGAATGTTTGGGGCATTGTGATACTCGGTCATGACTTCACTATGGTTGTGAAATAATAATGATTTACATTTCACACTTTTTGTATTATGTTGCCTTTGTGTTTGTAAAAATAAAGCCATTGGGAGAGTAATGAAGGTGAAGAAAAACATCATTAGGTCCCTGACATTGATACTTCTCAAATGAGTTTTGATCTCTATTTATGATAGGGACTGCAGAATGGTGTTAGATGTGGAAATTTAAGCTTTTTATTGTTTAAAAGATGCACTCATGGGTCCACAGAAAAAATAGGAATATTTCCTATCACCATGCATCATGCACACTTCATTGTCAACCTTACTGCTTGTGCAGGTTTCACTTTCACATTTACTTAGCTGAGGAGACATCCCTGGTGAAGGGAGCCTCCTCTTCTCATAGCCTTTGTCTCTCTGCACATATTTTGTATGCAGGAGTTGCTCCACACATTGTAGGGACGAAGACATTGTATCTTTCCTCATTTGTACTGAACTAACTTAGGAAATGTGGACAGGTTAGATTTAATTAACATATTAATTGTAGCATGTTGCGTTTTGCATCCTCTATTCTTCTTCTTCTAATGTAATGCAGACATGCCAACTCTCCCGATTTAAGCGGGAGACTCCCGATTTTTCCTTCTTACGTTCTTGATGAACTGTTCAAATTGTGTACTTAGCTTAACATGTTAATAAAGTGTGACATTCATTAAAAATGGGCAAAGTGTCATAAAGGGATTAAGGTGCCATGCAAATATTGTGGTAATTAAAAGTGATTACTTCGTGATACACTTCTAAAAATCTCCTGATTTTTCATTTTTGAAAGTTGGCATGTCCTCCCGATTTTTCATTTTTGAAAGTTGGCATGTCTGGTAATGGCTCAAGTGGCATCATAATTGCTGTTTTTAAAAAAGATCGGTTTGCTTGCATGGCATATGTTATTCATCTACTACAGACTGCCACGAGAGAATTGGTTAAGGGATTGAAATAGTTTACTTCGTAATTCCACAAAATTTTATTTAAAAAAACAACCCAGATTTCGACATTGAACGTCGTCGTCAGGTCAGTCCTGATGATGACATTCAACGTCGAAACCTGGGTCCTGTTTTTTAAATGAAGTGTGTGGAATTACAAAGTAAACTATTTCATTTCAATATGTTATGCAAATTCCATAAAGTTACGCCTGAGACAACAAATCTTCGTGAAGGGATATTAGAGCCCTGATTAAGCCTCTCTGTCTTCCCTCTTAGAATTTATTTAGCTATTTACCTCTTCAGCTAATCCTCTCTAAGGCTGGTATGATGAACATAATTCACTCAGCAGAAACTTTCAGAAAATTGGATAGTGCAAATGATTCCATTCTTGCGTGGTTTTAGAAGTGAATCTGACATTTGAAGACCAGGACAGGGGGTAGAATATCATAACAGGCATTATTTAACTAACATTGAAAACCATGCCAAAAATTTGCAATGTTTTCTGACTTAGGTAGGATACTGTTTGAAGAATAAAATGGATATTATTTCTCATTAACTAAGATCCAAGCAGCATGATTTGATTCTAGATATTATGTGATTATAAATTTTTCTAACCATTGCATCGTCAAATTAACTGCATTAAAATACAAGACTTTTAACTGGCTGGAAATGAATTTAAATTATCAAACTTTAGCTCACCAAAAATGCATGTATAACATAGAACTGGCCCCGTAACTTTATGAAAATTTCAGGAAAAATGATCATTTTATGGATAAAATGTTATTTTATTAAATTATATTTGTGAAACTGTTTTAATAGTTTCTGTGACTTTTGATGTGAACATATATTTCTTAAAATCAATTAATGTTGACCATGTTTTGTGGTTTTGATACCATATGATTTGGTGATAGGAGTTTTCATATGGTAGTGCAAGTGTAGTCATCAAGTCTTGAATTGACCTAGGATCGTTTAGCACCTTTTTGTCATGATTTGATGACTAGTATATCTGGGGTGATTCTGTATGCATAATGCTTGTGCATACTAAGATGTTATTGGCAGTTATGTGCTGCCTTGTATTACTGTTATGCGTTAATCTTGTATTAATACACATGCTCTAGTACGGTTGAGGATAAAAATGTAAACTATATGTGACTGTGACCTGTATCACTGATTCCTTTGAAGAATGATGGCAACCAATATCACTATATGTTTCATTCTTTGGGATTAGGTGTTGTGGGAGACTTCTTATTGGCGTATACTGTAGACTTCCTTCTCTTATCCAGACATTCCAAATTTCTACATCTATGATGGAAAGGAGACAAACTATGCAAATTTCACTTGAATAAATCTCTATTCAAGTGAAATTTGCATAGTTTGTCTCCTTTCCATCATGGATAAATTTCACAAGGTTAACCCTAATACCGTTCAGTTTGTTAAAAGTGTCTCTACATCTAGCTGGATAAATAAATGATCAGTTATTTATTTATTTTATTAAGAGCTTAATGTATACATCCACTGTTCTTTTTATCATACTCTAATAATAATAAGTACGATAATAAAGAACCGAGGATGTATACATTGTGTTCTTAATAGAATTAATAATGAACATGAACTTCCACAATGTTGAGCCTGAAACAATAGAAAGTAAATGGTCAGTTTGTTAGAAAACCTTGAAAATGCTATTTCAGACTGATCAAAAAATTAAAAGTAATCATTGAGTTTGCTAATATTTTTAGTATAATAGGAAGGAAAATTTACTATTGACTGTTAATTGAAAATTATATTAACGTTTTTATCTTGAATTTCTTAATTATGCTTGCATAAAACTTTAAAAATTCATCTTTGAAGAAATTGGGACTGGATTGAGTTTCTGTGAGTTAACTGAGACTAATTAAGGGGAATTCTTCTGTAGGTGTTATATTCAACTGCTCAGTTTTTAATCTTAATTTAAAAGATAGAGGTAATACCTCATAATAAGTCTTGATGTCTCATTTTCAGGATTTTTTGTTTCAACAAACTATGTACCGCATCAAAGATCCTAAAAAATCCCTGGATTTTTACACCAGAGTCCTGGGAATGATACTTCTTCAGAAATTAGACTTTCCATCCATGAAATTTTCATTATATTTCATGGGTTATGAGAAAAAATCTGATATTCCCTCGGATCCCAAGCAACAGATAGAATGGGCTCTCTCGAGGAAGGCTACGGTTGAATTAACACAGTAAGGAAATTTTGTTTCATTGTCATGCCACCCATTTCTCTTTTGCCATTGTTTTGTGAATGTTCTAACCTTTTAAAATGTTTTAATACACTTGGAATAGTACCTGTGATAGTTATTTTGAAATAATAATTTGAAATAACTCCCCTTCTTAACTGAATATAAGGGGCTAATGCCAGTGCTTATGGTGAGGAAATTTGGAATGAAAGTTATTGGAGCCTCTTTTTGATAGTTAAATCTACAAATTTTATCTTTTTATACGTAATGTACAGATGGTACTTAAAATTTACTTCAAACTGGATGGAATATAGCAAATTAGTCACTTTTCTAAATTCACCACATTGACCAAAATGATTAAACTCCATACTTTTAATAAGGATTTTTAAATGGAATTGTTGTGACAGAATCTACTCACATTCAATTTTTCTGGTAAACATCATCTTCATGGATAATTGTTTTTGTGTTACAATCTCACCTTATTTTATGTCATCTGTTTTTACCCATTCTTTCTCCATTTCATCCTCTTAATTGGCCATTTTCTGTACACACTGGTTTTTGCTAAAAGTGAGATTAGTGACTAACAATAACAGAAATATGGCATTCTTTAAGTTTTTTCTCTTTTTCCATCATAATCAATCAGCAATTGGGGAACTGAAAGTGATCCGGATGCACGTTACCACAATGGAAACTCAGATCCACGAGGATTTGGTATGTCCATAGAATTAATAGCATTTCAGTTAATGGCTTAGTAAATTATTTCTCCATGTTGTAGGATTGCAAATAATAATATCAATAATACCAAATATTCAATTTTGACTGCAATATTCTTTCTCTAATTAAAAATATATGCTTTTAGTCTAGCTGGTTTTTAGTTAAATCAACAAAGTAAACCTTCTATAAATCAATAAATACCTGTGAAAATGCATGGTTGCAAATCATGCTCGAGTGTATATCATTTGGAGACAGCCTTTGGGTGCATGTCATTGTAAGAGCCCTAGTGCGAGTATCAGCTAAAGACAAGAAAATACAAGGTTTGTATAAAAAGTATCGGCAATAATTTTTTTCTGAGGTGTGTGTGAAGTGTTGAATTTAGACCATTGGTTAAATGTCCACACGATCGTAGATTATATTGGCATTGATAAGACAGTGAGAGTGCACACCATTATCACTGAAAATTGGTGATGCGAAAGATCTTTGCTAAACTCGTCCTAACGATCTTGATGGATAACCAAGAGCATAGTTGATTGTCCGCCTACAAAGAACTTTGCAGCAGATTCTCCAGCCCCCTTATAGTCCCAACTTGGCACCAGCAGACTATTTCCTATTCCTGAAAGTAATGTCCACCATCCATCAATGGGCATCACCATGGGGCCCAATGTACCTTCAAAGAAGTTTGCATGCATACCCTGAAGGACCTTCCTGAATCCACCTGCCAGGGAGCTTTGAGTCATAGAAAAACCTCTGGCAAAAGTATGTAGACTCTCAAGAGATGTACTTAAAAGGATTTTGAGGCACTCTATCAATACCTGAAATAAATTTATTTGTAAGAAGTTTTTCACGATACTTTTTATTCGAACCATATTAGTAAGTTAAATTGCAATGAAAATGCATGCATGTCAATGAGAGTTCAAGATTGAGGGGGTTTACTGTATTGTGAAAATTGTGTATCCTATAAGTTTTTGTAATTGGTCACGTTGGATACCAGAGAAATTGTCCCAAAATTTCAATTCATATAACTGATGATAATAGGTAGGAATAGATGACAGTAGGGAAAATGCATAGTATGTATTAATAAGTAATGCACATGATAGCATTATATTTCAATTTTCTTAATGGAAATAACTCAAGTTAATTCAATGCATACACTGAAAAATCATCCCAGCTTTGAGTCTACAAAGAAGCATAGTAGTTAGGAAAGAGGGGCAATACTTAATTGAATTTCTGTAGTATATATACATGAATATTAATTAAAAATGCTAATGTTTTACCTGAATGATATCCTTAAGTCTAATGCCACAATGAATTGTAGAGATATAAATTTAAATGCAGTTAAATTATTTCCCCACAATCTACCAAAATGGTGTGTGACAATTACTGATATTTGAAAACCTTATGGTATTTTATTGATATATATGTATATATCTGTAAAAAATGTACTGCTTTTGATGATGTATTAAAGTAATTGTTTTTGAACTGGATTAACTTTGCCTTCTGCAGTATCTACGGATGTTTAATTTCATCTATTCTTTATGTTTGATGAAATATCAACTTGATAATATTGTATGAACCCTGTGATTTTACTCTTTGTCGCTAATAATTTGGACAAAATATTGTTTAGAAAAAGTACTGGTAATATTTGATATTGGTCATGCTATGCAATTTGTTTCGTTTAGAAGATATTTTCATTTCATGCTATATTTTTCTTTATTTGCCCAAAGCTTTATCCAAGTTTCGGTGCCCAATGAGTTTTTGAGTTTTCTTCATTGTGGTTACAGGTCACATTGGTATCATGGTGCCTGATGTGGAGAAGGCCTGTGAAAGGTTTGAGAGTCTTGGTGTGGAGTTTGTTAAAAAACCAAATGATGGTATGTCGTTAATGTAGTTGCACATATTTTGTTTTAAAGGCTTTCCATTTAAAATTAAATGTAAGACATTTTTAAAATTTGGATAATACGGGTATGAATGAATTCTTTATAATTCCTGAGAGGGGTTTGTTGGGAGAAATCCTGAGGAAGCAGGAAAAATGGATAAAGGGCATATTGGTCAGCAGTGGGATGTTGAAGACTGTAATAGAGGGGATAATGTTAGGCAAATGAGGAAAGGGTAGGAACAGGATAGGGATGTTGGATGGGATGAAGGGAGGAAGTAAACAGAGATGAAGAAGGACCTGATGTGGAGAAGGTTGCTGGATTGTGTTTTGTTAGGAGTCACAAAATATTTATTTGGTAGTTATGTCCATCCAAAACCTACCTTAACCAATAGATTACTTAAAAATAATGCCACAATTGATGAAGATAATAATAACTACTATAATCATAGTGATGCCATGCCATTACTTGATGTTACAGTAACTCATTCTTAAGCTCTGTGTAATTTCTACCTCTGTATTTATCTTTTCCAGTTTATGTCCCTCAACCTAAATATTAACCTTGTTTTGCTGTGTAGCCAAACTTTTATAATGATTAATCCTCATCTTACACCCAATACACTGAACCTGCAAGGTGCCAATTAATGATAAGTATTACTGTTTCCCTTCTGAATTCCTCTGAAAAGAAAGGTCCATTGTGATGACCACTAAAGCTGGTGTAAGCAGTGATAATTGCTCCTGGTAGGGTCACCCACATCAGATAGGTTGAATGATGGGAGCCAGATGAAAGGTAGCCCGCACAGTGTCCGTTGCTCAGTTAGGTGGCTGCAAAGGCATCTGACCACAGTGGACCAGCCAATGAGTTGTGGTATTACTTTGAAAACACTATTTAGGAAGGCTGCGGGAAACCACCTCAATTATTATTCCCTAGTACCATGATGGACAGAATTATTAGATTGAGTAATGACAGCTATGGGACTTATCCTCCTGGGCTTTCTCTCCAGCCCTACAACAGGAGAGGCAAAGCTTCAGGGTTTGCCGTCTCATGAAATCTTGTGAATCTTTTTTGACAGGAGCAGTACAAAAAGACACAGGAGGACTGAACCAGTGACAGGGACTTAAAACGTTAGGATAATATTGAGAACAGAGAAATCAGAAAATATAAAGTGAGAGATGGAGGGAAGAAGTACAGTTATTTTAGGACTAGGCAAGATGGAAGGGTATCAGGGATTGTAGTAGTGATAGTTATAGAGTAATGTATATAGGAGAAGGGAAAAGAGCCAGTGAGGGTTGTCAATAATATTGAGCACAAAGGTAGGAATAAGTACAGTGAACATAGGGGAAGTAAGTGATAATATTAGTAATAAAGAATTAAAAGCTGAACCAATGAATTTAGTCAATGTTCAGGACCACATACCACCTAACAATTATAAGGAGAAATAAGTTGAGAGGGTATGTGATTGAGTGAAAGAAAAAATTGCTAGTGTTTCTGGAAGGAAACATTTGATAGTGATTGGAATTGGAATGTGATGGTAGGCAAAGGAAGAGATGGTATTGAAATGGGGAATGAAATGGTTTAGGGGAATGGAGTGACCGTGAGGTGAAAGGAATGGAGTTCTGCAGGAGTTAGGGTTTAATTATTACATACGACTGGTTTAAACAACACAATAGGCATAGGTATGCATAAAAGATTCCGAGGCATTTGGAAAGTTATATCCATATTATGGTTAGGCACTGTTTTAGAAACAGCATTCACTGTGTTTGTGCAGTGGATGGAGATTCAGATAATGATTTGCTACTAATAACATGTAATGTCAGGTTTAACAGGGTAAAACAAGGATGACAATTGAGGAAATGGTATGTAGAAGAATTATCGGAATGATGATAGGATGAATGATGGGTTGTAGAGGAAATAGAGTAGGGACTAGGAGTAGTTCAATGGAAGAAAAATTCAAATATAAAAAAAGGAATATCAAATCCACAAAATGCTATAGGAAAAGGACAAGGAAACCATGAATTGCAGGCGAGATAATTAGAAAGACAGACGAGAGAAGGAAATCGGAAAATGTAAATACAGGTAGAAGAAATTATCCAGAATTGAATAATAAACTGAGGTGGGTTCCTAATAGGTTGAAACTAGTTTTAAACATTCCAGATCCTCATTTTGCACCTTCACCTTAGGGGGAAGGAGGCAGTACGAAGCCATAGAATATTTGCAAAAGAAAGGTGAAATTGGTGCTCTCTACTGGAAGGGGAAATGCAAGCAATCGAAAATGTCAGGAAAATCATTAATTTTTACTAAATAATATTTATAATTTAATAATCAGTACATATTGGTAAGAGGTGGAAAGTATATCAAGCCAAAGTAAATATCAAAGACAGCTTAAAGAGATACTCTTATAATTGTAATGCTACTCATGTTCATTGACTTTAATGTGTATGATTGTATCTGTTGCCCTATACGAGGTGTGTTAAAAAATTAATGGGAATTTTAATTTTTCAGACAATAATATTTATTTATTGTTGTACATTAATGTTGTCACCTTCAAAGTAGTCCCCATTGGAGATTATGCTCTTGTGCCAGTACTTCTTCCAATCCCCGAAACACTTCTCAAACTCGATCTTTGAGGTAGCCTTTAGTTCTTCCAGCAATGCGCTTTTAATGTCATCTACGGATGTAAAACGACGGCCCTTCAAGGTTCTCTTAATTTTTGGAAATAGGAAAAAGTCACGGAGCCATATCTGGCGAATATGTAGGCTGAGGCATTGTTACAGTATTGTTTTTGGCCAAAAATTCACGAACAAGCAATGAAGTGTGAACTGGTGCATTGTGGTGGTGCACAAGCCATTTTGGAACGAATTTTGCTGCCACGCGGTTCATACCCAAAAAATTGGAAAAAATGTTATGACATGATCCAGTCGATATACCAACATCATCAGCGACCTCTCTAATTGTGATTCGGTGATCGTTCATAACCATTTCTTTCACTTTTTCCATGTTTTCATCGATTGTTGATGTTGGGGCGTCCAGGGCATTCGTCATCTTCAAGGTCTTCATGGCCTTCTTGGAAATGCTAATACCACTCGTAAACTCTTGATTTACTCATAGCAGACTCACCAGAGGCCTTTGTTGACATTTCACACACTTTGTTAAACTTTATTTCATTTTTTACGCAATATTGGATACAAATTCTTTGATCCATTTCTTTGAAAACAGCTGAAAGTTTTATCATACATCAGGGGCATGTATGCCAACATAATTAAAAAAAGACAAGACCTCCAAGCCTGTGAAATGAAAAAATTCCTGCTAATTTTTGAACACACCTCGTATATCTAGCATCACAAATTCTTTATTCCAGAGATCATTTATTGCTTCGTTGGTAGTAAAAAATAGTTATTTCATGCTTAAAACTGCACTCATTTTGATTAGTTGTGAATTGTGATAGTTTATTGAATAGCATTTCCTTGACTGGTGAGGTAGTTTATTGTTTGAGTGGATTTTACATTGTTTCATTTGAAGTATTCATCATAATTTTCTCCCTCTGTCTTTAGGAAAAATGAAAGGAATTGCATTCATCAAGGACCCAGATGGCTACTGGATAGAAATATTCAATGCAGCCCACATGAGCACAATACTGTGATACAATTGTGCTATTTCATTCACGTGGAAAGAAGCTAATCCTGGAACTGGACATTTGTGTGTTCTTCAATACCCTGAAAGTTATTCTATTTTTATAAAGTAATGTTGATAGAATATTTTTGAAATGATGATTTTGTTGGTAATATTTTGCAACAAGCCATACGCAAAGCCATAATTTCAGTGGAAAGTTGTGAAAGTGTTATTTTGTCCTTGACGTTTTTTATCGTGCCCAGTGTTTTTTATTTATTGTTAATCGTCTTAAAAGTTAGATCACAAGTTTCTCCTACAGTAAGAAGTTTTCTATGGTTGTTATGAAAAGTGTTAAAATTACAATTGTAAGAGTAACTTTTGCCCCAGTGCTCTAATATATTTGTAGTTCTTTCACTTTAAAATTCATTTTATCAGTGTCACATGAGAAAAATTTAAAAAACTGACATTCTATCCCTTCAGCAGAACAATTAAGGTGCTCCTTTGTACATTTGGTTTCTGATTTTTTATTGAAGATGGAAATATTTCTTGACAAGACTTCTAAACCAGTTGGCTGTTTGAATCTGTTATTTGGATACATATTGTAAGAATAGTATTGACATAAAAGTTCAGGGTTTCTCAGATTTGAGAATTGTCCAAATAAAGCAGATTTGCTGATAGTTATAAGCATATTGCATCATAATAGGATCAATGCTAATGATGCTTATTGATCGATTAGCTCACATTAGGATCACGAGATTTCACCAAAATACAAGTATGGACATAAAATATATCATCTGGAGTTTGTCGAGTGTTGTGCATTATTGTTAACAGAATTCATCTATAGAATGTGGTTTATCCTGTATAAGTCATTAACCGTGTAAAGATCAGTGGAATACAGTTTCGTATTGTAAACTTAATGTTGTACAGTTATCTTTCATCTTTTTATTTTATAGTCTATTCTGCAATTTTCCAAGAATTCATCAATAGAATATAACAGTGCCTCCAACTAGAAAAGTTTCTTTTTGTTTTAATGTTTTAGCAGAATAACAGTGCTGTCAATATTTTGTTTGGTCAAACTTCCTACTTTATTTTGTGATTAAATGGAGCATTAACTAATAAGTTGAAAGATTGTTTGAAAAGAGGTATTCATATTGCAGTATCAAGACTAATATACATTTGACCAATATGCATAGCTGATATACAGCACTGCACTTATTGATGCTGCTGGGCCTTTGGTGATTTATAGCATGCATTGTCTTGTGAAAACAATTTCATTGGCAAATATGTCCCATGAAACTGGAACAAGCTGTCATCTCCAAGAGACAGATGAGATCCCTGAAACAGGACACAATATAAAACCATTGAAGCCTTTGTCAGTATGATGATCTAAGTCCATATAAGTTCAAAAATCAAGAAAGCTGAAGAGATATTTTTGCTTTTTTCCTAATACTTTTCGAGTCTTACCCTGAACTCCCTGCCGTGTGCAATGTGGTAGCTGGGAGGCTAACATGTATTAGTCCTATGTGGTAAGAAGCCTTGTACCTTATTTGGTCTTGTCGCAAGAAGCCACTAGGTACAAGAGATATTTGAGGAGTTTTTGTAAAGGGGGAGTCTGGATATGTATGTCAGAGTAGAGAGGCATTTAGCCTGGGAAGGAATTAGTTTGGAGAATCTGTATTAATGCAGATGTGGTTCCTGCATATACATAGAGAATTAGGGTAGATAGTTTTGTGTGCCGAGGATGACAATTATTGAAGTGAAGATGCAGTTGTTTGATGTGGATTGCTATGTGAAAATTATTGAGGGACATCTAGAATGATGATATGAGTGGAGGTGAAGGAAATTAAGGATATTTTTTTGTGGGAAGAAATTGGAGCTTTAAGTTAGTCCATATCATGGCACCAAATATGAGAAATATCATCCACAGGGTGGGGCAGAATGGACTCCCTATTTTTAAAAAAATCACAAGAGGGTGGAGGTGAATTAGCAGAGTGGGAGTAGTGGCCATTAGCTGGGGGAAATGATACCATTTTGAGTAGTAACCATGCAGGTGAGCATCGAGGCTTAGTTTTAGGAACGGTCGTTAAGGACAATGATAGTGTGGTGGTGATGCAGAGGGCTCTGTGGTCTACCTACAAGGTATCATTTTTATGACATTATTGGAATGACCTCTTTAATGGAACTAGAAAGATCAATTATATAAGGAGGCATAATTCCTTCCTCCTGCAGGTGAAATCTTGTTAAGAAGGAAAATGGAAATTGATGAACAGATAATCCGTTGACAAAAACCAACGGTGGCATGGCTTTCTATGAGAATTATTCTATTTGACAGACATATTATATTTCTTCATCCTCCATCATCACCATTTTTCCAGTAGATCAATTTGCATAATCATTCAGAATATTGCACTGATGACCCTGTTTTGCAAGATCTGATACCACCAATGAAAACTTTTAAGTCTTCTTCCCTGTTTGTATACTTTTTAATGCTTGGTGTGTCATATACATTAATAATGAAAGACAAATGACCACATTGGTAAAATTTTGTTCATCATGGTATATAAATATACCTGCCTTATTTTGCAAGGCGACATTATTTATACATAACCTAGACGTGCAACCAGTGTTTCCTTAGAGAAACCGATGTATGTTGGAGAAAGTCGCAATCAAAGGAGATTATAGAGTAGTTTATTATGTATCATGAAATTACTGAATGTTAATAAAACATTGCATCTAATATTTGTCTATTATCTGTGATATTGTGTCTAATTTCTTGCTTAATTACTTGGGTTTTAACATTATGTAATGTGTTTTCAAAAGACACTGAAAAAAGTCAAAATATGAAACTTTGTAAGAAACATTTTGATCTTGAAAATCTCATTTAGCAATTGACTTTTTTGCAAGAAATTTCTCTTGATAACCAAATAGAGAACGCTGGTTATAACGATAGCGAAAGATATGACGAAAGTCGATATATGTATAATTTTTCACTCTGTGCTGCTCCTATCATGGAACCTCCATCTGCCACACCTAGTAGGAAGTTTCTGTTTAAGACCAAATATAGTATTCGTATGATATTACTGTTTATCTGACGGGAATCAGGCCCAACATTCAAAGAATTTTTCACTATACAGTATTCGGATAATCTATGGTAACCACGTTGTTAATTACCTACTCTAACATAGATGGAGTGGATGTTTGGTGTTATTTTACAATCTATAAAAGTTGTTGATTGGCTATTTAATTCAGCTGATGGAATTTATCCGCATGCAGTGACTATAGTAATGTAAGAATTCATTATGACGATCAACAAAATTAACTAAATAATTACCAACGATGGCAAGCTGGTATATTTTTGTTCTCCATGGGATGCCGACGAAAACATCAACTTCGTATCGACCGCCAACCTAAGTAGGAAAAGGTAAGGGTGGTTCAAACGAAATCTGAGCAGGCGGCGCTCCCATCGCCACTTATTATCTGCCTTCGTGAAATTGGCGGCCGGGGCGCCATGGTTCAGTTCTCCTTCCTTCCAGTTGAAAGAGGAGAGTGCGGTGAGACTGGTCGAAACGAGTCGTGGGCTCATGTTCCGTCCTTAAGAAAGCGGGGATGTGCCCCGGTCAGCTGGTCAACATAAGTACCCATGTCATTGGGATCCCGGCTCCTGAGGTGCAGTTGAATATATTGAGCCCGGTCACCCCTTGCCCTTTTGTGAGTAAACAACTTGACCTCCATTATGTCTTTGTTAGTTAACTATCTTATGCAGGGCATTTTACTTTGTTTACGGTGCCCGTTGTCAGGTATTGTTTATTCTTCGTGGAGTTGAATTGTAGAAGGCTATTTTATTCTTTTTAAGGCCGGGAAGGGAAGAGGATTTGTCTTAGTTTTACGATGAATGCTCTAAAGTTGTTGGCTGGGGAACGGTTTTTGTCCGGCCCATAGTGCATTAGATATTTTGAATTGATTTTAGTTTATGTTAGTAGTTTAGACAAGCTAGTAGTCTATGCTATGGCGTAGCTTAGTGTTTGTTGAGTCTCAGCGTAATAATTGTTTGATGTTCCGTTTTCAATTATGTTGCAAGGACATTGGCTGTTCGAGAAGTCGTTTTCCGACTGATTTGAAACCTTAGCCGGCTTGCCCATGTGCTCTCGCAGGATGTCTCAAATGTCGCGGCTTCGGTTGTTATCTCTTCTGAGCATCAAACTGGTTGCTGTGATACGCTGGTTTATACATCCAGTTAATTGGCTGTTGCTGGCAACTCTGTGCTCATTGAATTGTCGATCAGCCTTTGCTTACCGTCAAATAATCATGTTGTTCTGTTAAAAAATCATTTCCGATGTTAGAGACGAATTTGCCTTCTTGGAATAAAGAGGCGAGTTCGTGCCCACCAGCTTTTCCCAGCCTGCAAAATCTGGTTTAAAATTTAGTCGTCGGGTCACCATAAATCTAGGTTCTCATTTGTTACAAGAAACTAATTCTGTATGTTCAATCTCATTGAAGGCGTCAGTATTATTTAATCTTAAATTTTCAATTCTGACAAACAGTCTTGCAAACAAGCCTTGCTTTGTGGTTGGCACTACAAATAATGAGTGTGGATATCTCTTCCTGGTATATTAAAATGTGCGGGAATGATAAATGAAAGACTCGTATATTCTGGTGACAAATCCTAGAAATTTGATGTGTTTGAGGCGATTTAGTGTATGCCATTTCTTGTTTTGCTTCTGGATAATCTTTTATTTTGTTTTAACTTTCATAGGGTTGTTTCAAATTAACAAATTGCCTCAAATTGGCCTGTTTTCGAGCTTAATGTTTTGTTCACTTGATTATTTGAAGTGGGTGATTTTAGGTTACTCTTAACAGAAAATGTTGCATGGGACGGGATGCAATATTCTTGACACAAAGTTTAAATGTTTTGCCATTGTTCCTTGATAAATAAACTGCACGAGAATATTTACTAGTTGATATCCGCATTTTATTAAGGCTCCAAGATTACTCAGAAAAATATATTGTGTATGCCAAGTGGCAGTGCGTATTTGGTATCCATATATATACTCGTACTATAAACCATAAAAACCATAAACACAGTAATCAACCCGAAGGTCGGTTTAGTAGGTGATGGTAGAGCTCACCCATGTACCAAGCCCGACGGCGTGTGAATATTCACACATCAGGGTAGGGGGGCCAGTTCCTTTTCCCAGGAAGATCTGGTACCCGAAAAATCAACTAGCTTGGGTGGAGCTGCAGGTGCCCGAAGTGTCTTACCCGGGAATCGAACCTGGGACCCTCTGGTCAGTAGTCCAACGCTCTACCCACTAGACCACCGCCACCCACTCGTACTATATATATCTATATATATACCGTTATATCATCGTAAAATATAAAAAAAATCTTTGTGTACGAGGTTTGGTGCAGCTGCTTACGCTATCCTGTTTTTTTTCTAATCCCTTTATATGTGGATATTTACTTGATTTATGGTACTAGCACCGCCAGCTTATTATACATGCTTGAGCGGAACGGTATTGTTCTTGCGTATCTATTGTGGTTCTACACCTTCCGCTGTTTCTTTTTCATTCTTTGACTGTCCTTAGCATATTGTCTCTAAAATGTATCTATTGTGTTTGTCCCCCAATTTTTTTCCAGCATATTCTCCCGTTCATTCCTTTACTCTTTGCTAACTTTTAGGGTACTTGTTCAGACGTTTAGTTAATTATTCATTCCCTCAGATTGAATTTGATCCTACTCGCATAGTCACGTTTCATCGTTTCCCACATCTTTATTTCTTTCCCGTCACCATCATCCCTATGCCTGGCATCCCCTACACGACGTGAAGGGAGATTCCGTAAGCTAAACACCCGTCGACCATGAATGACACGATAATTACATCACTCCTGCCGACTACTGAACGCAGTTAATGGGATCATTCATTTTTTGGTCTAATTTTTAAGCTGTCATTCGGAACACAGGTTTCAAAGACGGTCGGGTTACCGGGCTTGCCAAAGGTCGCGCTGGGTTGTTCTTTGGGATCAGTCCGAAGAGTGTTTCAAGGCCAGTGTGTACCCTCAGGTGAGAAAGGCGCTCCGAAAAACCGCAACCACCCCTTGGTAGATACGGTTGTCACTGTGGTAGGTTGGTGCCTTCGGAGGTCATTTGCTTCAGTTACGGGAAGGGAGTCAATGCGGACAGGTGTGTGCATTTTTCTCAAATGAAACGAAGGACTAAAAAGATCCATGATCCCGGGATCGACCCAATTATGAACCTGTGAAACTAATATTAGCTTGGCCCTTCCATCCAGGTTTTGGTTAATGCAGTTGCCCTACGTTCTTTATGTTTTGCGGCTGGTCTTGATGTATTCCATAGAGCGTTGCTCGTTGTTTAGTATATGATAAAGTTGGGATACTAGGAGGCGGACCCCATGGCGTTTCGAACGTACATTCGCCATTTAAACTCTGAATTCCTATGCAACAACCGTCGCTAGGCTCTCTACGACCATCGAAGGGTTTCGGCCGCAAGGTGTTGGATAGTACTTCTGTGAATTTGTCGAGAGTAATATTGGTACCGGATATATAACCTTGGAGGGAGAACTACAGGTGACCCGCCACGGTTTAAGAATCGGACAGTGCAGCTCGCCAATGCCTGTGTGGTCCAGCGAATTTTCTTTTGTATCCCTCGATAGAGCAGCACTATTTCTTCAACCGCATTGGCCTATTCACTTACTGGTATGGAAAACTATTCTTCATTTGAATTCCTAATTGTCATTCTCAATTTAATTTCTCCCCTTTTGCTAACTAACCCTCTTTTTTCCCCTCCCAGAAGTACTTTTGGCGCACTGCCCTCATTTTAAATTGAGTGTAATACGTGACATTTTCGCTTTTGTGAAACGTACCCAAGACACACCGAGGACGAAATAAATGCGGACAGGTTAGCCCTCCGCCGGGGGTGGAACCTGAGTCCTAGAAGCGGTGACCCACCCAACCAGTTTGATCTCCCCGGGAGTCTAAGGCGCTAAACGGAATAATGCATTTCAAGCACACGGTGTGGCAATGAATGATGCTATCTTTTAGGAGAAAATTTCAGTTTTGAATGTTCTTCTCGAATTCCGAGGGATAAGACTTGACGAAGATGAAAACTATGAAAAAAGGAGAAATCAATTATTTTCCGTCCTTGTCTTCAGTACACTTGTGTGAGAACATGAGTTGGAGATATACTCCTGCAGAAAAAAAGCTTTGTTCTTCAAGAAAGGTTTCGACGACAATAGAATACTCTTATTAAGGATTTGATTGATTTATCTCCCGAGCGATACATCTCTGTATCAGTCCGATATCGGAATTATCAGCAGTTTATTTTATGCGGAAAAAAGCTTCTCGAGTGCATCATTTTTCGACATTACGCCGTCAGTCAGATAGGCCGTTGATTTCTAGGCCCCACGCTCGACATAGGT
Source organism: Hetaerina titia (assembly GCA_037158775.1). Lineage (NCBI taxonomy): Eukaryota > Metazoa > Arthropoda > Insecta > Odonata > Calopterygidae > Hetaerina > Hetaerina titia. The sequence goes on along the minus strand of CM073777.1, from coordinate 13,385,680 downwards.
AGTAGAACCCTAAGTTTAAACGACTGATAAATAAAGTTTGAATCCTGATCCTCTGCTTAGGAGCACCGGTAAATTAGTCAGCCCATCAATTTGTTCGTCATAAACCGTCATTTAAGTTGGCTAATCACGATTTTCTGTTTCCTCTGAGGATTTGGCAATCATAATGCATAATCGCTCAATTTATTTGTAATATATTTGCCATATTTTGTCATATTGTCTACTTTTCAAAGTAAGGAGACGAATTTGTATTCGTTGAGTAATACGAAGACAGTCGATTTCTTGTCGTCGATGCAGCGAACTTCAAGAGATAACTTGGAGACGGGGACAAATCCAGAACTGGCTCATGGAGTATTTCTCATATGAATGTCATTTACTCTTTTTTTATCAGATAAAGCGTACGTTTATACGGTACAAAGATTTTTCCGCTACATTTTGGATATCTCGTGTCCACATCCACAAGAGGTAGAGCAGAGTAAATCTGTAGTGATCCTTAGATCGGTATGCTAAATGTATCGCTACGAAATGTATTTTTACGTGTCAATTGAATCGTTTGAAACTGAACGAGTACAATGCACATTATTATATGCTTCCCACGAAAATGCCAGGCAAATATTTGACTGATGGCTCCCCTGAGTACAGTGAATTATTAACGGGTACAATGCTGTTAGTTTCGATTAACTACGAAAGATTAGCGGTTGTTTAAAAAAGCAGACTCGCCAAAGGAAAAGGTGGTTGACTTATGGATATACTGGTAGGCAATTCGTGGATGCTATTGGAATTGTATTATAGTAGTATTCTGATCGAAAGTTGTACAAATTTATTTTCTCTCTAAGCGCTTACGGCCATCCAAAGTACGGTGATGGTTAAGTGGAGCGAAAGGCCAATTTTTCCTTATTTGTTGGTATGCCTTTATAACATTGACTAAGCAAATGGGAAAAAATTAATGGGATTCCTAAAATAAAAGATTTGGCTGCAGAAATTCTGACAAAAATATTTAGAGTTCAATTCTAAGGTCAACTGCACACCCGACCGCACACTTGTTGGTAACAAAATCGTACGGACAGTGAGGACGAAGAAAGGCCAAGAATTTAATCTTTTCGAGAATTTACATTTTTATATGATAACTCCATTTTTATGAATTATTTATAAGGGGTATTACTTCCCGTTATTAGTTTTTTTGGTCGTGTACTTCTTTATAGATATTTCGGAAACACCTCGAACATTTTTTTGTTCTCAATATTTCCGTTGTTACACGGGCCATAAAGGGCAATGTTCAATTTGAACTTGCGCGAAATGCTCACCTTATTATTATTGTCCGTCAAACTAAGGAAACTATGCCTTTTCGCCCGTGCTCTTCTTGTTTTCCTCTTCTATTTTTAGCGCCCAATGAAGGTTTCTCTCATCACATTAACATCAGTATAATGGATTGCTGTTGAAAATATGGGATTAAATTGCAGAGGTTGTCTTGAGTGGCCCGACACTGCGACGAGTGATGTAACCGCATCCGCCAAGTTTTTGGTATATTCAACTTTCCCCGCGGTTATTAATCGAAGTTTTGATGAAAAAAATATGACTCTGAAACATCTCTCTTTTTACAGAATTTTAATCCTACGCATCTTATCACGTTTTTTCTCATTTTTATGTAATTTTTATGGAATCATAACTATATGCCGAGTTACTTTTCTCTATGAATATTTAAGTATTCAAATGTGATCCGCTTATCAGCAGTGGGTGTGGACTCAAGTTATTGCCTATCTTGAATTCCTTTGCAATGGAAACCGCCGGGAAAAAAATCCAGGAGTCGACCCAAAATACATTTTCAGTTCAACCCTTTAACTCGTTAAGTGGTTTCTCGGAATTTGCCTGATGGCGTGGCTTTGAATGATAACGAGACCGAAAGAAACGGTCTGCGACGCCTTGGCTCTGATTCGAACATTTTGTTTTTTTTTGTGTGGTGACGCATAGCCGGCGGTGGAATGAGAGACAAGCAAAATAGCCCCGAGGGCCGCAAGGAAGGACGCGAAGTGCGGTGAAGAGGGTGTTGGGGTGACGGCGCATCGCTGTGCTACTGTTTCATAGTGCAAATGGGCCACTGAAGAAAAAAGAATCGCGTGTCCAAAATGTCGAGATTATTGTTATGCATTTTTTTGGAATCAATTTTAGCGAAATGTATTTGCAGGGAGGAGAAATTATTTTAGTTTCAAAATCGGTGTCTTTGAATTTGATCTTGGAGATTATAATTTGTGCTTCATCAGTGTGGAGGCAGGTATGTGTGCCTCATGAAGGGTCCAAGGTGTCCAACGCGCGCTTTAAATGTATGCAGTATTCAGGAGACCTCGAACTGATGAATAACTTTGAGTAAATCACTGAATTTCAACGGCAAACAGGAGTTCGTCTGATCGCTTGTAAGACCATTATCGCTTGGAAAAGTTATCGAATTCTATAGGAACCCATTGTCCACGAAACATATCACCACCATCTTCAAGGTTCTCAAATATTAGGATTCACTTTTGCACCAGAAAAACTCGCGAAAAGAAAACGCTTTTTTTCGCTAACACGTGCCCAACGCTCTGCAGGTGAACGCGGCGCAATGGACCGAGGTGCCTTCCTGAAGTGTGGCATTAGTCGTGTGAGTTTGCCGTCTCGGTAGGATTCAATCGTATTGACCGTACTAGTTCCAACTCGCACTCGACAAACACCAGACGTCGTCTATTGCTTGATACTGATGTGCACGTCTGCCAACCTGCTCTGGGCTCCGGCGGGCACCTCAGGCGGAAAGCTGACGACGACTAGAATTGTTTCTTCTGGAAAAATCAAAATGGTGTGAACCGAATTGCTGTTAAGGAGGTTTCATCGAGGTGTCAGATGTCTGTCACTTTGATTACATTTCCGATACTCATAGCATCAAGTGCCCTCTATCTATTGACGATAATATGAAAAAGGTCTTTCTCTGTTAGTTTACATTGAAATTTAGGTAAAAAATCCAAGGTGCTATGGATTCTCGTTCGGCATTGCAGGGTTACCACAAGAAGAAATATAGTTTGACAGTACAGAACGACATGTATTTTTAACGAAAACTTATTTAAAAATAATTTTCACGATTCAATGAGAGCGGTATTAGTGTTAACGTAAAAGAACCTACCCTCATCTGTTTAAATGATATCAATTAATTAGTGGGAAAAACCCACGAAATCGCCAAATTTGTGAAATAGGTTCACCTAGAGCTAGTCTCAAGTAAGTTTTACGAGTTGAAAAGAATCTCTTGGGGTGCCTGAAAACTATATATGCACTTCATATTTGTCTACGAAACTCGCATGGACGAAACAGGAAGGGGTTTGACATTACATCATTAGTACATGACCTAAGGTGACACATTGACTCGTGATTTTGCCTTTTTTAAGGTAATGCAACAATTTCAGAATGTAAAAAAAATCATCTGCCTTGATCGAGCAGTCTTCTGAGATTTTGTGGGGTTTAAAGGAACAAGATGTTGTGACGAAATACCGTACGTGCAATGTCACTGGCATTCATAGTCGTGCCCGACGGGCCACAGACCACGAAATTAAAGCCAACTTTAAACACGTTGGCTGTTTTTACCTTTGACACATTCCAAGAAATTGCGGGAGGTGCCGCAACAGTAACTTTTAACGGAGTCATCCGCTAACACGCATTTCAATGCAACAATTTCAGGTTTTCTTCTTCCGCAGGGAGTGCTGCGTCTTCACGTAAGTTCCTGAAATCCACGAATCAGTCAGGGATCTCGCAATAAGAACCAATGTCGGCACAAGAGGGCCGGCGGGCGGGGGGATGGACGACTTTGCTGGCGTGAAGAGATTACATCTACACAATACCCCGCAAGCCACCGCGTGGGCGTGTGGCGGAGGGTGTTAGGTCACCACCCGTAAAAGAGGATAAAACCACATGCAAAACCAACATATTGACACAAGCCTACACCCACAGTGACGTATACATTCATGCAAAAACCATTTTAACTGACACGCTTGCAAATACGGATACTATCAACTAACATACACATGAACCTTGAAATGTAGTAACACAAGTCTCTGGACGCCGGCGCTTGATTGATCAGAAGAATGAACAGTTTTTGGTATAGATAGAGTATCCACACTGATTTTGTTCCTTGGCAGCATGAATTTTCGCAGTAGCTTTGAGCTGGGGTGGGCAATGAGGCGAAGCTTATGAATCACTGTTAAATTATGACCTTTAAATGAATAAGTAGATGCTCGTTTTATTTATGTTTCACTAAAGATAGATATATTTGACCCTTTGAGTCATTTTGATTATTCCTAAATTCGAAAAATTTATACGATACTCACATAACGTATACGTGTACTCTACGGTTTCAGGATTCACTTTGTGGAGGTATAATTTGATATCCAAAATAAAAAAAATTCTACATTTCTAACGACTCAAGTCTGTGAAAAAGTTCCAAATATTTGAAATAAAAATTGCAGTAATCAGAATGGTCATTAAAGTTTCCGTAAGTAGGTTGTGTCGTGTGTTGTTGTCTTAAAGCATGAACTGCTGTAATTGATTGCATTACTGCAGTCTTGCAGAACTCACCCTATTTAAACTGTTGCCATTCGTTAATTGATGTATGTCGTTACTCTTCTCTCCCATAGGTGTAGTGCTACAAATCTGAGGGAATGGAATTGGAAACTCTTCATGGAGCTTGCATTTTATCTTCCCTGAAAATGGAGCTAATTAATTTCCTCATGCTAACCGGTAGTAAAGACGCACAGTGGTACTGTGTTCTTTTGACGCAGTAGCATTCAATTTAGCAGGTTGTCCTTGTGTAACCGGTTAATTCAAATCATTAGCTGGCGGTTTACCAATTTAAAGGTAGTTAATGGTTCACGAGGTCTTATTCAATGAATGAGAAATTACTTTTTTATCATGATAGAAAAGTTCTCCCAAAACAGTAAAGCTCTCAGTTTAAATTAAGGAAGGCTGGTTTGCACTTCATCTGCACCTTCCTTAGCCAGTTTAACCGTCAGCTGACTAAGTAGGTTGATTGGTAGAAGTGGTGGCTAGGGCAGCTGAATCGTTGACACGTAAAAGTCACGGAAACGTCAGCCGTTGGCTAACGTTTCGGTGACTTCTCCGAACTCTTGCGGTTGACTCAAATTACGTTCATGGGTAGAAGCTGATTTATTTCTTCTTGTCTACTTCTATTTGCACTATTTCGGGTTAACGCAGTGATATTCTACGGTGCACTTCTTCACTTTTAAACACTCGTGAAAAGTGACACAGTTTCAGGTGTAACATGGTGGAAATTCTTCATGATGAAAGAAGTCAAATGGCTTTTACACAAGGAATATTTTTACTACGACCTAGGTTTCGTTACAGCGAAACATCTTCAGGACCCGAAGATGTTACGCTGTAACGAAACCTAGGTCGTAATAAAAACGTTCTCTGTTGAAAAGCAGTGTCTTCTTTCATCAGTCGTGAAAAGGGAAATTGACACTAAAACATATTTTTGTTTTACTTTAAAGAATTGCTCCTTGCCAGTTATCACTTTCAAATATTCTCCAGACTCAACTATGATATGCGCGGTTGGGGAATATGGTGAAATAGGGGTTTGTATTTCATAACTTGGTTCAAATACTATTCAGAAAATATTTTTCGAAATACACATGACTTAAATCTGGGTTAGAAAAGCTTAGAAAAATGGAAATTTCATATTAGGAAACACTATTATGTAAAAGATACTTTATTGGTGCCTTTATCACTTCTTTACCACCTCATTTCTCTAAACAAAAGTTTATCTCTATCGTTTTCTACCTAGGGATTTGCATTGCAAAAGTAGTGCTGACATAAGTCTCAATCGCAAAGTTGCTAAAGGTAGACTGTTATTAGTATAACTTGATTCATAAAGGCTTGAATACTCGGGGAAAACATGTTCATTCCCTTTGGTGGGCAGGGAAGATCTACAGCGAAATAGGTTCAGAAATAAATGTTGTCAGAAGTGTGCCAAAGTCCAAAGGTCTTGTGCGAGAGGTACGGAACATTTTGCGCTGTGAAAGAAATCTCGTGTTTCCACCTCAACCTGGTTGCCTTTATCAAAGATACGTTAACGTCAAGACACTGAAATTTGGAGAAAATAAATGCCATGAAGAATAGCGGTGGGTTGTAGCTCATGGGTAGGGCGGGGTATTCGGTTTCAAACAGTATACTCCAGTTTCCTATCCTAGTGATATAAAAAAAACCATAAACACAGTAATCAACCTGAAGGTCGGTTTAGTAGGTGATGGTAGAGCTCACCCATGTACCAAGCCCGACGGCGTGTGAATATTCACACATCAGGGTAGGGGGGCCAGTTCCTTTCCCTGTGCCGGTTATGGTTTCCCGGGAAGATCTGGTACCTGAAAAATCAACTAGCTTGGGTGGAGCTGCAGGTGAATGCCTTGCCCGGGAATCGAACCCGGGACCCTCCGGTCAGTAGTCCAAGTAGTCCAACGCTCTACCCACTAGACCACCGCGACCCGCTCTTGTGATATACATATGTATATATGTATATCACATATACATATGTATATGTGTACACGGGCCTTCCACTTGCCGGGCGGATGCTCTACCAACTAAGCTAATAAGGAAACCTGATTTACACTGAGATCTGCGATCTTATAAAGTAGGTAAATCTTGGTAGAGCATCCGCCCGGAAAGTGGAAGGCCCGTGGTTCAAATCCCGGATAAGGAAATATTTTTACATTTGTGATCTGCTCAAAACCGCCTTCCCCACCTTTCTTGTGTTGGTCTTTTATGTGTTTTCCTATCCCCTTTCATTATATGTCTATTTCTATGGGCGAAAATAATTTTTGTTCGCCGTATGGCGGGATTTTCGAGTTTTAATATATATATATATATATATATATATATATATATATATATATATATATATATATATATATATATATATACATACACACATACATACATTCAAACACGTAATCTCGCCATATGGCGAACAAGTATTCATTCACAAGGAAATACGAGGGTTATCCGGAAAGTAGTACCCGTTCGTGAAATAAAGACACAAAAGTAAATATTAACAAACATAAAAAATTTTATTTGAAAGAGGATACTTTAAACTACTTCTCAACATAATCTCCAAGCAAATTAAGGCATTTGTCATAACGTGTGACAAGTTTCTGTATTCCTGCTGCATAGTCCTTTGCCGCCAGCTCATTGAGATAAAGGGTCACTCCTTCTTTAAGTTCTTCATCGCTGTCAAATCTTTTTCCTGCCAAAAAGTCTTTAAGCTTTGTAAAGAGATGAAAATCTGAAGGGGCCAAGTCCGGGCTATACGGTGGATGGTCGAAAGTTTCCCATTTGAATTGCTGCAAAAGTTTTTGTGTTATCCCAGCTGCATGAGGCCTGGCATTGTCATGAACGAGAATGACACCAGTAGACAATAGACCTCGCCGCCGATTTTGTATTGCCCGCCGTAATTTCTTTAATGTTTCACAATACGCATTGGCATTAATAGTGTCTCCACGGGCCATAAAATCAATAAGCAATACACCTCGTCGATCCCAGAAAATGGTTGCCATGAGTTTCCTGGTGGACAGAACTGTCTTGAATTTTTTTGGTTTGTTTGGTGAATGAGCATGATGCCACTCCATTGACTGTCGTTTACTCTCAGGTGATGCATAACAAACCCATGTTTCGTCACCAGTAATTATGCGAGTCAAGAAAGAGTCTCCTTCATCAGAATAACGTCCCAAAAACGTCAGTGCTGCAGCCATACGCTTGGTTTTGTGCTCATCTGTAAGCATGCGAGGGACCCATCTTGCACAAATTTTTGCATTATGCAGATGGTGTTTAACAATTTCATGAACAATTGTTCGAGAAACATTGGGAAAATGCTCACAGATGTCATCAATTGTGACGCGCCGATCGTTCCTCACGAATTCGTCAACTGAGCTCACCAGTTGGTCTGTAATGACAGACGGTCTCCCCGAACGCTCATCGTCGTGTGTGTTCCCCCTCCCCGTGTTGAAGTTACGACACCACCGCCGAACAGACGACTCGTCCATTACATTGTCTCCATACACCTCCTTTAATTGGCGATGAATATCACATGGGCGAACGTTTCTTGCATTGAGGAATTTAATCACTGCCCTCACTTCACAACTGGCGGCGTTCTCAATTTTTTTAAACATTGTAAACAATCACAGAAACAACACAGGCAATGCTAGCGTCACGCAACTTGGCTCAGAGAAGGCAGACAAGCCACTGAAGCTATCTGACCTCGTCCAGCGGCTACTCGCGTCGTCAGCACTTCATTGGGCACGAACGGGTACTACTTTCCGGATGACCCTCGTACATTTAAGGAAAAAGGGATATAAAGGAAGGACACAGGAGAGGTGGGGAAGGCGGAATCAGATCATAAGCGCAAAAATATTGCCTTGATCGGGACTTGAACACCGAATCTTTCGACTTGCCGGGCCGATGCTCTAACCACTTGAGTTATCGATGAAACTTGAGCAATGTAGGAATATATATATATATATATATATATATACATACATATATATATATTCTCTAGGTTCATAAATATACTTTATCAGAAAAACTGTTAAATACCAATAAGTAAAGTAATTGCATATGAGGCAAATCAGAACTAAGGAAAAGGTTTGCTTGTTGTGTAATTGTGCCATTCAATAAATTTTCCTAGAAAACTCTCCGCATTGATTTACATGACGCTATTGCCCATTAAAGTATATGAAACTTTAAGTTACACGGAATGTTAAAAGATTCAATTAACTTAATTTTTAATAAAATCAGTTATCAAATTTTTCTTTGACGGGGATGTAGGGGAATTAAGTTTCTTTTAAGTCCGTCTAAACTTTGTGAATTGGGATTTTTTGACAAAACCCAAAAAAATGCGTAACTGAAGGGAAGTGTGGATATACTCGTTGAGGGACGAGAGGGAGCGGGGCATTTAGCTGCTAAGCTGCTCTTGTTACGAAGTGACTGGAAGGAAATGGAAAAAGTTTCTTTGAAACATAATTTTGCTCATTTATTTCGTCCTCCTGGAAAATTGTCGCGGAATGGAAAAGTCACAAGGAAAATTTACTCTAAATATCTCGAGATTGAAAAGGGAACAGAGAAAAATAGTTTGTAACGTGTGAAAGGCTATCAATGAATCTCAGAGAAATTGATAATATTTCGTAATGGAATCTTGAAATAAGACAGCATTTCGCTGCGAATAAGGACGGAATATGTGAAATGTTTGTAATCTGTCGTGACACGGAACAAATGTAATAATACTATACTATAGTATTGGTAGTATTGCCTTACGAAATAGTTAAGGTATGCATGCAGCCTCACTGGAAGTTATTTGCGCCTACAACATTCTCTTTTAATATGGATTAAAATTGAAATTCGTCCTTTCTCTCCTTCCTGATTTTTGAGCTTTGCACCCACGGATCTTTGACTAACACCTCGAATAGTGCTCGGCCTAACACTGTATACCTATATTGCCTTCTTTTTAGAATGTTCCAATGCCCTTGAAAAAAACGCGAAGTATACGCTATTAGTAAGAATAGGGGAAGGCCCCACTTGCCAGAATAAGTGGCAGGTTCTGTCACTCGGCAAGATTACTTGTGATGGGAAATCAAGAGGGGCATATAAGGAGAAGAGTGATGGCGAAGAGGGTATTCTATTAGAAGAAAGATCTTGTAACGTATTGGCAAGAAGTAGTAGCATGGACGTAAGCAATCGATTCGTTAAAGAGTTACGTATGGAGTGTGCTTTTCTAAGGATGCGAGGCGTGGATAATATACGTAGGCGGAAGAGGAAATAAGATAGGACAGGATGGAAATGTGGTGCTTCAGAGGCATGGTGAGAATAAAATGGAAAGACGGAGTAGCGAATGAAGATGGACTTCGAAGAGTAGGTGAAGAAATAAGCCTATGAAAGGCACTTAACAAGTGGGAAAGTAACTGGATTGTACGATAGCTTGAGAAGATCATAATTGAAGAAAGTATGGAGTGGAAGAATTAGGGAGAAAAACCAAGAAGGGGAAACGGGCAGAGGATAAAGGTGGTGCGAGGAGTTTTTAGGGCATTAAGGGATTGGTGGAGAACGGAGTAGTGTGGAGAGCTGCTACTCGTACAAAACCAATCCTCAGATCGATGACGCGTGATGATGGCCTTACGTTATAATTGAATGGTTTAATTAGGTTTGTCCTGATTACACTCATGTCCACACAGAGTGGTACGCCCCTCTTAGAATACTCATCTCTCTAATGGTACATAATTTGTGTTACAACTCATCATAATCGTTGGGTTATTCTTATGCACATCTCCTCTTCCCCATACTCGCAAAAATTCTCACTCTGCTATTAGCTGTCATTCCCCCCTTGCATCCAGCATGTTTACAAACTTGAATCAATCCTCCCAGGTGTGTTTAATATGCTGTGATTCCACGCTCTTTTAAGATGGCGTAAGGGTCACTACGCCCAGAGAGATTTCCGGTTAGTGAAAAATGAAAAATGCTTCAACAACTCTCTTGTTTGTCGTGCGAAATATGCGAGCGTCCTCTCCGTTTGGCCTAGGAGTTCCTGTAAATTATTCCTTCACTTCGAAACTCTTGCCACCTTTTGATTGGTCCGTCTGCTCTCTTTCGGTGAGACCCGACTTTTGGAAAAGCCCCAAAAAGAATCATTTATTTTGTTTTTTTTTTAATAGCACCTGCTGCACGTTTTCAGATTATGTGGCAACGGTAAGTTATGTTACCTATACACGTGCATGCGACCACATGCCGGCATATAACCAGAACTTTACCATGCACGGGATGTATGTGTATACTGTTTTTTAGGGATACAGTGTAGAACCAACCAACAAACGAATCCCTAATATTTGGGAAAGCCTTATATTATCTCAAATTGGAATTCGACCCAAGACCTTCAGCCGATTAAGGGTAGGCTTTAGATAAATTCTGAAGATTTTTACACAAAATATTGACCTGCCAGGGAGTTTGGCCTCTACAGCAACCATGAAACGAATATTTATTGTCTTATACGAGGCAATAAATATCGTACTCTTTAATTATCCCGCTCCGCATTCTCCATGAGGCTTGAAAGGGTTATTATTCCCTGCCTCTTTCAAGTCTGCCCAATATTCACCCTTTTATTATAGGCTTCAACATCATAATACCTCTCAATCTCATCCCTCCTTTCATTTTCCTGCTTTCTTCGACTTTAAATTTCTCTACTCTCTTATCTAAAGTTTCATCGTTTGTCTTGTTCTACCATTGTTTTATTTTCTCCTTCCTTTTTTTATTGTCATCCGAATATGAGCATTCTCCAGTCCATGCTTACCACTCCTCATGCTTAAAAGACCAAAGACGATCGGCATAGCTTTTCTCCGTGTCAGAATTTACTGTTATTTCCTTTCTTCGTCGTAATTGAGTTTCTGTCATAACTTTCCTCCTCTTTGCGAATGTTTCTTTCGTTAATGCAGTTATTTTGCTGTCATGATTCGATTTATATATGACTCCAGGCCTCAGAATAAACTTCGACTACATATTTCAGATGAAACTCATTACTTTCATAATCGTCTAATTAAATTCATGTATCTTAACCTGATTTCATAAGTTACGCACCAATGACTTCCTTAGTTGACGTTTAACTGGAGCGTGATCGTTCCAAAATTCAACTCACTCTGGTCACCAACTACTTTTATTCCAACATTCGGGGTTTCAATGGCACTTTTACAATTTCCTCTTCTCATACGGACAAAGCAGTGGACAAAGCTTTCTTCCTTGCCATTAATGCCTATCGCAATTCCTCCCACCCGTTGTCCTTCCGTTTGTAGTTTCAATTCACATGCAAGCTTCAAAGAGGACGACTGACCCTTCACTAAATTCCTATATTCTGCTCTACTACCGTTAGCACTTTCCATTTTGATATGTGATGTTATTGCAATTGAAAAGAAAGCAGTCAGATTTTATTCTGCATTAATTATAACTAATACCACAGCATTCTGCAATACTCACGTTCCTATTTCTGCAACCAGGCATGTAATCAAAATGATCTTAAGTAATCAGTTTTTGGGGTCTCCAAAATTGCGTTGAAGGATCTCAATGATTCTTTTGCATGTTGCGGAATCATACAAATGGACCCCTGGGCCTCACGTTACTCTTCACTCTTCTCTTCAGAATTGACATAAAGATGTCTTCTGGCCAGAATCCTCTTCGTCATTGCTGCGAAAAACTCCAAAAGTGCCCTACGCCCAACTCTTTCGCTAAATTCTTGAATGATTCTGAGGAAGCATTTATCTATTTCAAATTCCTTGTTCTCTTTGACTTTCTGTAGAACTCCTTCTTTCTTGCTGTCTGAATTTGACATTGTAACACCTAAATGATTCTCAACGCCGGATTTGTGATTGATTTCCGTTTTTCTCTTCTATTCCCCGCCATTTATTCTTCCACCTCCTTGGGCATCGACTCTTTCGCCTCATCTCTGCATCGTCACACTTGTCTTTCCTCCAGGTGTCGGTCCTTATTAGCTCTCGCCTCAGTGGTGCATTGAATTTTGTGGCATATTCTTTTTGGCTCCTGCGATTTTATGTTGTATCGCATCCTTCTCTCTTCCAACGTTACGAGTTTTACGGAAGTAACACATTTCTCCTTTTCCTTCACCCGTATCCGCCCGTACGTGTATCGGATTTGGATCGCTGACCTAGAGGTACTTTGAGACCTTGGGGATGGTGTTCCGATCATCCGCTGGGCCTTTGCTTTATTTTTCTCAACTTTACTTCATAATCAGGCTGCCCGCAACTCGGGGTTGCGACGCGGGACTATCTTCAGCGAGGCCTTCTGCTCTCGACAAACTTCTGCGGTAATAAACACATTTTTGATCAGTAGAACTGTTAGCGCTCACGTAAAATATATTTTTTCTCTTTGTTTACATTTTTCTCGAAATGTAATGGGAAAAATTATTTGAAACAGTTTAGACTACGTAATCTGATCAATATGTGGTAGAGCGTTCGACTGCTGACCGTAGGGCTCGGGTTCGATTCCCGGGTAAAACCGGGAAATAAATGGGGAAAAGCACCCTTATTGCCCTGATGTGTGGATTTCACACGCCGTATGTCGGAGTACTGGGTGTGAATTTTAACATCACCCACCAAACCGACCTTGGGGTTAATAACTGCGTTGTATGATTTTTTTCAATATGGCCGCTATTGTGAAATATTAAGAAGAAGGGAGTTGAAGAGGGAAGACATTGGAGGTTTCGGGTATGAACTATCGATTGGGCCAGATAGAATAAGAGGGAGAGAGAGAAAGCATACAGCGTTTCCAAATATATTACAAAGATGTGCTAATAAATGAGGTAAAGATACACTTTGGTCCTGCTCTGTGAAAAAATATTTCTACTCCTTTGCAAATTAATAGTCTCTGATTTAGTCTTCAATAGGGAAAGAAACAGGTCCCCCTACCCTGATGTGTGATTATTCACACGCCGTCGGGCTTGGTACATGGGTGAGCTCTACCATCACCTACTAAACCGACCTTCGGGTTGATTACTGTGTTTATGGTTTTTTTTATAACTCATTCGTACCAATGGTCAATATAAATAATTTATTTTTGGCACTTGATTTATTTTATGAGCTCTTTTTTGTTGAAGCAGACAATGCGTAGAATGAAAAAACTATTCGTGTGAACTCTTATCAAGGAAATCATATGAAAATTTATAACCATTCTTGATGTTGAGGTTTTCCAATGCACTCTGTAAATATTTTTACATTAAATGTTATGCTCAAAAACAGGAAGTAGCCCGAACTCCAAATAGTATAATATTTGACAGGTGATGGGAAAGCTTGTAGAGCTACTACGAACCAATCTCGGCATTGATAACCAATGGTGATGGTAACGATATGAATTGCGTCTGCGAAAGGAGAATTTAAATAGTGGTGTGCGTGTGTATTGGAGAGAGGTGCTCTAGTGGAAAATATTTGTCAATACTTAAATGTAATCTTTATCGTTGTATGGTTTCCAAATGTAGTCTTTGAGTCAAGGGAGATTGGAGATAAATTTGGAGGAGAAGCTTTTGATATAGAGTTAAGAATAAATAAAGGAGGAAAAGATCAGCTGAATGGATAGAGAAATGGATGCAAACAAGTGTTGGGAATTGCCAGTCGTGGTTGGATACAGTTTAATGAAGGCAGAAATAGTGAGAGAAAAAACATTTTCAGAGTGAGTAGGATACTTGAGATATAAGGGAGTTATTGAAGTCACTTGAAAAACTAGGCAAGGTATGAATTGAAGGTGGATAAATGGTCAAAGTATACAGGTGGGGTGTAGATGCTAGTGTACGTGAATTTCAGTGGACATTGAAACATTAAAGAAACAGCAGTAAATGAGCAAAAATTACAGCGAAAGCAAACAACGTACAAATTTAGGATACGGTACAAATGCGGTTGATTGGTATGGCATTATTCGCACTCTGCATGACTCTTCGATGAAGACTTAATGTCGTTAACTCTCTCCAAGTTAGCGTTTGTTGTTTGTGGTTGAGAATTTTAGGTTTGAAAATATACGCCCTGTATTTTGAAAATCCAGCATTATTTTCCTTAATCTGACCACAATGGCTTATCTCTAGTCAGAGTAGAGGTGTATTAATTTTTAGGTGAATAATAGGCATTATAATTTAAGCTTGTTTGATATACTAATGCCAATGGTAGCAGGTGTGCTGGTGGATATAACCTTTGGTCGTTTAATTATAAGGATATCCCAGGTATTGAATGAGCACATGACTCGTTTGTCGACAGTGAAATTTTAATTTTTGTAGAACATCATTTGCATTATAGCATTTGCGATGTTCTAATTGCTTCGCATCAAATCATTCGGCCGGCCATTAATTTGTTGGTGGAATATCAAATGAATGATCGCCTTGGAAGAAATAGATAACTAGCAGTGTTATCTTAAGGCGTCCATCCTCCCACACTGTTAGCTTTGAAAAGGGGAAAAACTCATCCAATTAGCGTTTGAAGTATTCATGGACCTGGTGTGGCTTGTTTATTTTCCCGTCAGACGTCGAACGTCAATGAGGGAGCGTCATGGAGAAAGGTCAAAGTGGAAAAGCAAATGGTGCTTTTCGAGCGTGCGTGATCTCTTTGAAATCACCAATTCATTCCCGTGGTGTGGAGTTGCGGGAGGAGGGGAGTGGGGGTGGATGGGGTGGGTGGGTGCTAATTACCTCCCGGCGTATTGGAAAGGAATTGCAGGCACACCATCGCCAAACGGAAGCGTACATTCTAGGAGAAATAATTGGCGAGATTAGAAAAGGCGAAAAATCCTTACATTAATAATTGGGGAACCAAAAAAAGCACGCAATGGAATTCCGATGGAGGCAGCCTCAAAAAATGTGGCAGTTACTAATATAGTCCAGAGCTCTTAAATATGAAAATCGAAAAATGAAACTTATAAGCGAAGAGAAAAATAATTTCCTGGATTATCAAATATTAGTTTTGCTGGTAGTACGTAGCACCGCGTAAGTTATAATTTTAATCACTTTTCTCGAATAGTAAAAAGTTGGGATTTAAGGAGATTCGTAGATTACCGAGAGAATCGAAGAGTTCTTGGGCCATTTGAATAATAATATTATTATTAAGTAATCTACCGGTTAAGGTAGGTTTTTGGATGGACACAACTATCAAATAAACATTTTGTGACTCCCCATCTAGCAAACTAATCTAAATCAGGCCTCTCTCCATCTCTGTGCACTTCTTTCCTCCCTTCATCCCATCCAACATCCCTATCCTGTTCCTGCCCTTTCCTTGCTTGCCCAACATTCTCCCTTCTATTACCTTCTTTAACATCCCACTACCGCTCAATACGCCTTTCATCCATCTTTCCTGCTTCCATAGGATTTCTCTCAACAAACCCCTCTCCTCACCCACCATCTCCAGTACTTCCTCATTTGTTTTCCTTTCGGTCCATTTCACCTTCTCCATTCTTCTCCACACCCACATTTCAAAAGCCTCCAATCTACGTCTATCCTCCTGCTTCAGTGACCACGTTTCCGCGCCGTACACTCTATATCAAAGTTTTTACGAGTCTTTTCTTAACCACCCTACAAACGTCCCCGTCATCAACTCCCTCCTCCTCGAGAAAGCCTCCTTGCCTAGCGCAATTCTTCTCCTTACGTCCCTACTACTTTGACCGTGTTGGTCCAAGACACTTCCGAGATATGTAAACTGTTCTACCTGCTCTATTTTTTCCCCTCCTATTTTAATGTTTAGCTTAGCCTTTCTCTTTCTGGAAAATCGCATAAGCTTTTTTTTATTAATATTGATTCTCATCCCATATTTATCGCACTGAACCTCCAATTCACTCAGCAATGCTTGCCACTCCTTGGCTGATCGAGCAACTAATGCTTGGCCATCAGCAAACTTAACCGATTTTACGAATTCCCCTCCGACTTTCATTCCTACCTCCAGTTCTTCCCATGCCTCTTTAATCATTTCATCCACATACACGTTGAACAGCACCGTTGACAATGTTTAACCCTGCCTTACCCCTCTTCCTAACACTGGACTACCAGTGGACTACCTAACTACCCCTCTTCACCCATCCGGACTCTCCGTTCCACACTTTTGAATAATATATTGATCAAAAATATGACTTTACCAATCCCTCCACCAATCAATATTACAATTTTGTTTTAGGATCATATTTCAGTTAGGTGAAATAATAAAATGAATTTGCATGACCCATTTGTCAATAATTTTCAATTGCATTCGTATAGTTTGCCCTTCTCGGAGAGTACTTTGACTTCAGTTGTCGAATATTTTCTTTCCTTTCCTGTATGGTATATTTACGTGTATTTACTCAAACATGCGACCATAAATCTGACGTATGAATCCCACTACTTTTCCTGAATTAAAAGTAAATTGATTGATGGACATGATAGAATAAAGTCCCATCACTAAATCCCATCTATCAGTTCTCACTGCGATTGAGGTGCAATTTTTGTCGCAAAGCACACCTTCGACGCTTTTCGCAAGCACCTTCAAAGGATTGTCGGGAAAGCGATGGCAATAGTCGTCCTACTTAATCGCCACACTGATCTTCGTGATCCTCTTTCCCTTAGGACGGTGTTTTTTGTTGTGTCCTCCCAATTTTAGAATACTGTTCACCAATCTGGTCGACCGCCTCCCCAACTACTTTAGAATTACTCAACAGACCTCTTGATTTCTTTTTTGCCATTTCCCGTTATCACATCCCTTCCCTCAAAAATACAACCCGGGACTTTACTCTCTCATCCCTTGGTATTTCTCCTCTCTACCGCCGTCTATTGCTATGTGATATGAAATTCCTACATAGAATCTTCAACGGAACTCTCCGTACCAACGACCCTCTCTTCCTCTCTTCTCAATTCGTGCTCCCCCTCGGCCAACTTGAGTCTGATGCAGATTCCAAATTTCCGTCTCTCGGTCTCACAACGTTCCCTATTCCATCGACTCTCCGCTACATTTAATTCCTTAATCATTCAGTATCCTTCCCTGGACCTCTCTTCCTCACTCATCACTTTGCCCTCCTACCTTAAACGCCAGATAGTAACTTAGCTCTCTCTGCTTGCATTTATACTCTCCTGCTATCTTATAGCTGTTCTTGACATTTATTTTGTTGATTTGTCATTATTATTTATTGCTTCTATCCTTTCTTCTATTAATCTATATTTTATGGATTGCCTGTCAGCCAATGTAAAAGCCTTTTGTGCCGTTTTTGGCTGCTGAAGCAATACATTTAAATATTGTTGCAGTTTCTTCTTTGTATTCAAATACTAGAATCGTGCGGTACTATAATGCTTTATATTATATGGCTCACGTATGATACGAGTAAAATTAATGCTTTATATTAATAAAGGGTCAGCCTCATCTTTTAAAAATGCGTTGGATATTCTTCATCACTTGGTTGTAAAATATTTGATAGCTGTCATGAAATTCTTTTTGTAATATCTGTTTTCTGTGCTCTACTAACATGTTTATACTTTTAATATTAATTCCAATTTTATTCAAATAATATTCAAATAATATTTCAATTGATAATTTATTTTATTTTGGATTGGTGTTATTGCGTAAAAAATTATAATTCTGTTAATTTACTCATCAATTAATTTAAATTCAATCAATATTTTCCTGTATAGAGTTTATCTATTTTTACATGGGATGGGAATGATATCATTATTACTGTATATATGGCGACTTATGAAAATTTCGAGAAGAACATCTAAATGAAGTTACCGAATGACTAGTGCCAAAATAATTTGTTCTTTTTAAATACGTCCCCGGGAGTCATTCATTTTAGAAATTTTTCGACCCTGCTTTATGAATTCATTTTGTCTCCAAAAATTTCGCGCCCTCAATTATGTGTCTATTCCGGAAGTGTTGTATTATTGTCTTCGTTCTTTGGCTAACAACCAATTGTGATTGCGTCACGGCTTTGCTGCTAAATTCCACGCTACACCAAGACAGCAATAGGACACTTCCTAATGATGTGACAAGCATAGGGCGCAAATGTTGGAAAAAGTAGAGTAGCACAGATAAGCTGAAAAACATTTTCTAATAGCATGCAATTATAATATATTCAAATAAACCAATTGTGACAATATGAGGCGTACAATAGTTCAACAGTGCCTTAATTGAAGCTCTAATGGTATATTTTTCAATTCGATAGCTTATGTATTTTACCGACTTATATTTTATGATTTAAATGTCATTCAGAAATGTAGTTTAGGACCTTAGGCGCCAAAAAGATTGCATGTTATAAGTCTGTGTAGAAATTAAATGGAATCCTACGAGGCTCTCTGGGGTGGCAGCCTTCGTTGATAAGAAACTTGAATGAACACGGTCGTATGTATGCATGAGAGGGGACTATTTCCATCGGGGATTGATTCGCCTCCGGGCCTCGTCCCAAGAGATTGAACTTGGCAGGAAATACGAAGTGGGATATCTTGGATGAAGTTGCCCCGAGGAGGACGAGCCGAGAAAGACGGAGGCGAGAATTTCCCGGCATCTCCCTGAAGATGAGGGTTTTGCGATGGATTTTCTCTTGTTACGACTACTATATACATAGTGCAAAAATATTTCCTTGACCGGAATTTGAACCACGGATCTTTCGGCTAACCGATGCTCTAACCATTGGGCTATCGAGGAAAACTAAATTACACTGAAATTTGCGGGAGATTTATCCAACCGCTTGCACCTCAATCGCAGTGAGACTTAAAGATGGGATTTAGTGATGGGACTTTATTTTATCATGGCCATCAATCAATGTACTTTTAATTCAGGAAAAGTAGTGGGATTCATACGTCAGATTTATGGTCGCATGTTTGAGTAAATACACGTAAATATACCATACAGGAAAGGAAAGAAAATATTCGACAACTGAAGTCAAAGTACTCTCCGAGAAGAGCAAACTATACGAATGCAATTTGAAATTATTGACAAATGGGTCATGCAAATTCATTTTATTATTTCACCTAACTGAAATATGATCCTAAAACAAAATTGTAATATTGATTGGTGGAGGGATTGGTAAAGTCATATTTTTGATCAATATATTATTCAAAAGTGTGGAACGGAGAGTCCGGATGGGTGAAGAGGGGTAGTTAGGTAGTCCACTGGTAGTCCAGTGTTAGGAAGAGGGGTAAGGCAGGGTTAAACATTGTCAACGGTGCTGTTCAACGTGTATGTGGATGAAATGATTAAAGAGGCATGGGAAGAACTGGAGGTAGGAATGAAAGTCGGAGGGGAATTCGTAAAATCGGTTAAGTTTGCTGATGGCCAAGCATTAGTTGCTCGATCAGCCAAGGAGTGGCAAGCATTGCTGAGTGAATTGGAGGTTCAGTGCGATAAATATGGGATGAGAATCAATATTAATAAAAAAAAGCTTATGCGATTTTCCAGAAAGAGAAAGGCTAAGCTAAACATTAAAATAGGAGGGGAAAAAATAGAGCAGGTAGAACAGTTTACATATCTCGGAAGTGTCTTGGACCAACACGGTCAAAGTAGTAGGGACGTAAGGAGAAGAATTGCGCTAGGCAAGGAGGCTTTCTCGAGGAGGAGGGAGTTGATGACGGGGACGTTTGTAGGGTGGTTAAGAAAAGACTCGTAAAAACTTTGATATGGAGTGTACGGCGCGGAAACGTGGTCACTGAAGCAGGAGGATAGACGTAGATTGGAGGCTTTTGAAATGTGGGTGTGGAGAAGAATGGAGAAGGTGAAATGGACCGAAAGGAAAACAAATGAGGAAGTACTGGAGATGGTGGGTGAGGAGAGGGGTTTGTTGAGAGAAATCCTATGGAGGCAGGAAAGATGGATGAAAGGCGTATTGAGCGGTAGTGGGATGTTAAAGAAGGTAATAGAAGGGAGAATGTTGTGCAAGCAAGGAAAGGGCAGGAACAGGATAGGGATGTTGGATGGGATGAAGGGAGGAAAGAAGTGCACAGAGATGAAAAGGGACCTGATGTAGATTAGGTTGCTGGATTGGGTTTTGTTAGGAGTTACAAAATATTTATTTGATAGTTGTGTCCATCCAAAAACATACCTTAACCGGTAGATTACCTAATAATATTACCATATATATACACACACGTGGTGTGTTCAAAACATAACGAGAAATTTTTCATTTCGCGGGCATGGATTATCCGACTGTCAAATTTTTTTTTATTATGTTGGTATACAGGCCCCTGAAGTATGACAAAACTTTCAGCTATTTTCATTGTGGACTTTGTCTGTGACAGCCATTAAGGTTAAACGTGTTCTATTAGTTCGGCGATTTTCGTTTGTTAAAAGCAATGGATCAAAGAATTTGTCTCAAATTTTGCGTAACAAATGAAATAAAGTTTAACAAAGTGTGTGAAATGTTAACAAAGGCCTATGGTGAGTCTGCTATGAGTAAATCAAGAGTTTGCTATGGTTAAAGTCGAGTGGTATAAGCGTTTCCAAGAAGGCAGTGAAGACCTTGAAGATGATGAATGGACGCCCTGAACGCCCCAGCACATCAACAATCGATGAAAACGTGGAAAAAGTGAAAGAAATGGTTATGAACGATCGCCGAATCACAGTTAGAGAGGTTGCTGTTGCTGTTGGCATATCGATTGGGTCATGTCATGACATTTTTTCCAATTTTTTGGGTATGAAACGCATGGCAGCAAAATTCGTTCCAAGATGGTTGAATTTTGAACAAAAACAGTGGCGAATGGAAGTTGCTCAGGAGTCATTAAATGAAGTAAACGACGATGCAGAATTACTGAAACGTCTTATACGAACAGGTGACGAAACATGGGTTTATGGATATGACGTTGAGACTAAGGCTCAATCATCCCAGTGGAGGCACTCTGACTCGCCAAGACCGAAAAAGGCTCGACAAGTGCCGTCTAACGTGAAGGTTACACTCACTAAATACTTCGATTTTAATGGCATCATGAATTCCTGCCGCCAGATCAAATGGTCAATAAGAAATACTACCTACAAGTTCAACGCCGTTTGCGTGAAGCAATCCGAAAGAACACCCGGATCTGTGGAAAAACAATTCATGGGTTTTGCACATCGATAATTCACCAGCTCACACTTCATTCCTTGCTCGTGAATGTTTGGCCAAAAACAATACTGTAACGATGCCCCAGCCTCCATATTCACCAGATATGTGTGACTTTTTCCAATTTCCAAAAATTAAGAGAATCTTGAAGAGCCGTCGTTTTACTGCCGTAAATGACAAAAAAAGCGCATCGCTGAAAGAACTAAAGGCTATCTCAAAGATCGAGTTTGAGAAGTGTTTCGGGGATTGAAGAAGCGCTGGCACAAGTGCATAATCTCCAATGGGGACTATTTTGAAGGTGACAACATCAGCGTATAAGAATAAATAAATATTATTGTCCAAAAAATTAAAATTCTTATTATTTTTTAACACACCTCGTGTGTGTTTGTGTATACATATATCTTTTCAGTTTATTTCAACTTGAAATGAGTCGAAGAACTTTCTCGTGTGCACTGTTTTGACTGAAAGTATTCCACCCTGAGTTGCTGTGTCCAGAGTCATTATCGTCGACAAATTATTATCTTAAATCAAGGCGATTTTACAGAAAATTTTCTTCATTGTTCAGAACCGCTTTATCTGGGGTGTCCTCATTCCTTATCTGTATATTGCGCTGGTGTGACTTGATAAACATCTGAGAGAATGGATTTGAAACGTTGGAGGAATCAATAAAAGGCTCATTTTCAGTCAAAAACGATCGCTTTAGTGTCTTCGATCATTTTTGAAAATTTTGTTTCCTCTTCTTCGGTAATTTTCGGTCAGGTTTCCAGTATTTTTCTCTTCCAAAGGGAGTTTTCTATATTGCACCGTGAATTCTGGCGCCCTTTCAACCTTGCGCAAATGTTAAGCCTTTGGAGGAAGGTAGGAATTTTCTGTGAAAGATGAACTTAATCCTGTTTCACCCCAAACACAAACACCATGCACCAAAAACCCCAAACACAAACCCTCAAATTTTATCATTCTACCTTTATTGATTTATTTATTTATCCGCATGGTAACCTGGCGATGGGTATTGTTTTCTAAATATTTGCGTAGTAATTAGATGTAGTCCATCGTAGGTTTCTGAAGAGTACCATATCATGGATTACCGAAATACTTTCGATGAATACAAACAGCTTAAACCGTCTGCTTAAACGGCCTTCTTCAGCACTTCGTGAGTACTTTCTCCATTCTTCCATAATGTACATTCCTTTCCTATACTTCCACGCTTGCCTAAGTACTAAAATAATTGCCTAAAACATTGGATTGCTATTTAAAACGTATTCACTAACTCTCCTTCCTATTGTTCTGCATTCTCCGAATTTCCTCCTGTCACTTTCTTTCTCCCCCTTCCGAACCTGGTGCTTATCCGTTTGTCTTCTTCTCTGTCCAAATATATTTTCTTTAGATGGACACATTTCCAAATCCAAAGAATGTTTACATATTCCCTCAGAGAGCACCGTTTGTGTCTATATTATCTGTTCGAATGCAGCAATATTTTTCTTACATGTTTACTTAATTGTTCCTGTATTATCATAATGGAAAGGTGTTGAGTAAATCTTTAAATTTTCAACATTCAAATCGGAATATTCCATTTGGTAGGTGCACCACCGAAAAAATTCTTAACCACCCTCAGCAGTCAACTTCAATTTTTGCAATGCTTACTCGTGAACTTTCCGGATAATCCGAATGATTAGGTCTCTGTGATACAATCACAATAGTGAGTGAATGCAATAAAGGAAAAAATATGGGAAATTTCCTTCTAATACGCTAAATATATCGGGTAAAGCACATGTCAACCTTCCAATGTACGCAGAATAATTCGAAATTTGTTTATATTTATCCAGACGCATGTATCGTTTAATGTGTGCATTTTCGTAAAAGTCTAGAAGTTAAGAATAAAATAAGTTTAGTGACTTATAACATTCAAAACTAAAGAAATGGAGCATGAATATATTATTATATATAACCAGTTTATTACACGGGAACTGGAAATATCTCGAGTGGATTTGGTAAAAGATGAAGCAAATTGACATGCACCTACTCTGTTTTATCCACTCCAATACTAATGCTCTCTCTTTTTCTTATGACGCAGGGCAAATAGTGAGGTCTTTCATTCCCAAGCTTGCAGTTTTGCTTCCCAGTGAAATCACAAACTTCATCAACTCAAAGTCTCTAGAAATACTTCCCGACTGGGCGGTGGAAGCCTTTCGATATTATTTGCATTGTTTTGGTGAGAAGGCGCCGGTTAGTTCTCAGGGTTACGTTAGAACGAACGTAATAGTACAAGTTGTTCGAGATAAATATTGACGCCGCCGTGGAAATTACCAAAAACTCACTCCTCGTAGGCTAGGGTGGTATAATTAGTCGGAATGGGATTATTTCCGAGAAACAAGCCATCGAAAGCCTTGATTGATTTTCAAAATTTAGAAAGAGGAGAGAAAAACTAGATTTAAACGCAACATTTTAATTATTTTTATTTTCTACGGTCCTCGTACCGCCAGGCGTCGACAGTTTGCCGAATAGTACAGACGTCAGAGCAATAATTCAGAGAAGAGAGGAGTCTGAATGTATCGTCATCTTATTGATCATTTGCATAAAATATTTAAGATTTATTTCGATGGAAAAATTTTAAAACTTGAGTTAGCCATATCCATTCGCATCAAACGTTAATGTCTTGTAAAGTTTTAAAAATTTCATATGACGTGTTTCAGGACGCGAAACTCAAATTTGCATTTGTAATGGAAGTACGTTATGTCGTATATATATATAGTCCTTATCTCTTGTTTTATAAACGGCTGGTAAAGGGATAATGGCTGCTGAAGCAATTAACTTCGAAAGAGGCGTCGTTTTCCATTGCTCAGCTATTATGTAGTTAATCCATTTCGCGAGAATATCATTTCTCGGAGATAAGATACTTGCTTGACTGGGGCTATTGCTCCAGCGATCTGCGTAAGTGAATTTTGTTCATTTAATTCTCTACTTAACTTTTTAATCTTATATTCAAGTGAGGTCATCGTCGTGGTTCCGATTAACTGGGTCACATAGTCAGGGGATCGATATGGAAACAGAAAAATCTGGCTCAGCGATTTCCAAATACTGAAAAAATTCGATCATGGGTTGATTCATTTTATTGTCCATCGTAGCGACCTTTCGGCAGGTGAAAGGGGAGCTATAAAGCTAGGAGATGCATTGGAATAGCTTTCTGCTCGTCAGACTTTCCGATAAAAGTGATACTTCGTGACATACAAGATTCGATACTTCCGCTCGTAGACGGAATTTAGAAAAAAATTCGCAATGCATTAGGAATAGCCAGCTATTGGCATCTACCGTCGAAACTCTGGGTTAAGTTAACCCCTAAGTTAAGAGGTTTTGAGGAGGAACCTTTGCAATCTTCACATATGTCCAAAAATTTCAAGAACAAAACATGGCAAAATGAAACATGACGTGCTAATTCTAACAGCGTGATTGTGGTACAATACTCAAGTCTCTCATGGTAGTAATTTGGTTTTATTTATATTACCTTTGCTGATTTACATACCCAATTTTAATCTTAGCCATGTAGGAAAAAATATGGTCGTGGGCTGTTGACAAAAAGACTTCTTATGCAAAATCAAAGTGCAAAATTGGAGGAAAATTTATTCAACGACATACTTCTTCTTCAAGACAAATATAATTTCAATTACACCTTTACCATTTTCTTCACACATGATCCAAATTTTGCTAAGATTTAATCGCACAGTAATTTTGTGGGACTGGATTATTGTCAAAGATAACAATAACTTCCTTTGATGCTAGCTTACAGTCTTACTTCCATCGGCCGTAGTTCGACACTTCTGCATCTACTTAATATCCCGCAAGCCGCTGCAAGGGCGTGTGGCGGGGGGTGTTAGGGCACCATCCATAATTAAGAAAAAAACCGCATGTAAGAGCCACAAATTTATGCAATCGACAAACAAAATATGGTATACTATACATTCATGCAAAAACCCTTAAAACCCACACACATGCAAACACTCAAACTACCAACTGACATACGCATGTTGAATTATTAATCTTCTTCGTACAATTGTGCTGAAGAAGTACACAGAGGTGTACTTCTTTCCTCCCTTCATCCCGTCCAACATCCCTATCCTGTTTCTGCCCTTTCCTAGTTTGCCTAACATTCTCCCCTCTATTACCTTCTTCATCATTCCACTACCGCTCAGTACGCCTTTCATCCATTTTTCCTGCCTCCATAGGATTTCTCTCAACAAACCCTTCTCCTCACCCACCATCTCCAGTACTTCCTCATTTGTTTTCCTTTCGGTCCATTTCACCTTCTCCATTCTTCTCCACACCCACATTTCAAAAGCCTCCAATCTACGTTTATCCTCCTGCTTCAGTGACCACGTTTCCGCACCGTACATAGCTACGCTCCATATCAGATTTTTTACGAGTCTTGTCTTAACCTCCCTACACAACGTCCCCGTCATCAACTCCCTCCTCCTTGAGAAAGCCTCCTTGCCTAGCGCAATTCTTCTCCTTTACGTCTCGACTACTTTGACCGTATTGGTCCATAACACTTCCTTCTTCATCATATTTAAACCTATTTGAGGGCGGTGTTGGGGAAGAAAAGATTGAGGAGTAAGGTATGCGGGGACAAAGAGGGAAAACATGGAAAACCCAAAGAAACAGAGAAACCAAAGAAATGGAGGCAAAAAGAGGCGGGTAGATGAGCATTTGTGGCCATTATAGAGAGGACGGAAGCAGACTGGTAGGAAGGAGGAATAAAAAAGGGTTAAGCCAGAAGGGGACACGGAAGGGATAGAGGAAGGTTGAGGGGCGAGGTATACTATAAGTGATTCTAAGGACATTATCAGGGAAGTGTCGAACTGCTCAGTATGTGGCGAATATTTTTCTAGGATATTGGTTTCATTGGCTCCCCAAGAAAACCATGTTTATTCTAACGGGGAGGCCACGGTGGCAAGGAACTGCTATTACAAGAGAATTTATGACCAAAACGACGTTTTAACGCGATATTCCTTATCTTTTCACGCATAATTCCTACATGGTATCATATATTACGTACCCGATGTCGCAATTAGATTATCAACGCTTTCTTATCGTTTCTGACAGAGATGCACTCATTGATTCATATCAATATTTGCTAAAAAGTTAACATATAACTTTTTGGGGGCGTAAAACGATCTGAAAAATTAAATTTTTCCCTGAGAAACTCATGGAATTTATTGGTTGGCGATTGTGGAAACTCTGTTTTGTTTCCATGCTGAGGAACGTGGCCGTAAACTATTATTTTTGCACTCATGGCATTTATGGTGAAGAATCCGAGCTTAATTACGCCTGACATCCCGTTTCCTGAATTCATCCCTACACGATTACACGCACGCACTTCATTACCTGGAAGCCCCGATGATCACGCGTCCCTCCCACCGACCACAGGGGGAGCGGGGCCTCGCCGCATAACCCCTGCCCGTTTCGAGTGCTCCTCCCCGTGAACGCCGCCGCCTGCACCCCCGGCCGCCTAGCCACGAGTCACTCTCCGGTTGGGGGAGGGTGCGAACCCCAGGACGGGGGTCGTGTGCAGGGAAGGGGGGGAGTCCCTACGCTCAATCGATCGATGGAGCGTGGCGGGTGGGGACACTTGGGGACTTTCTGGGGTGCGGATGCGGGGGAGGGTGGGAGTATCCATGCAGTTTCGCCTCGGGGCAGAGGAAAAGAGATTGGCGGAGGATCCACGCGACCCTTCGCCTTTCTCCGCCCTCATCCTACCCTCCCCCCATCCTCACCGCCCCATCCTGGAAAATCTCGCGAAATATGGACGAAGACGCTGGAGGGAACCATTCGAAAGGGGAAAGTTCAACCTGGAAGTGGTCCCTTCGTCATTATCCTCCGCATGAATAGAACGGCACCTCGTGTATCGACTGCTCTGAGTGGTATACTCCTTCAGTATGACTTGGTGATGTTGAATTTTCCTCTCAACATTTATTTCAAATATTATTTAAATAAAGTGACATTGAATGCATTCATTGTGACCACAGGCGATTAAAAATATGAGCATATAGGTATCAAGTATCCGTTAGAAATCATACTGGTGTGGTAGCTATAAGTTATTATTGATAGTTTGCCGTTTAAGGTAGGTTTTGGATGGATACAAGCTACCAAACGTTAATAGAGATAATTCTCCAGTCTCTTCTAACAAACACTCCAACATCCTATTCTACAATAAGCCTCCTTCAAATCCGTATAGTTCCTCCTTCATTCCATCCAAAATCCCTATCCTACTCCTGTCCTTTCCTCGTTTGCTTTACATTCTCCCCTCTATTACAGTCTTCAACATCCCACCCAATCAATATACTTGTATCCATTTTTCCTGTCTTTATATAATTTCTCCCAACGATCCCCTCTCCTTCCCCACCATACCCAGCACCTCTCCATTTGTTTTGATTTCGGTCCATTTCTCCTTCACCATTCTTCTCCACACCTGTATCTCATAAGCCTCCAATCTACTCCTATCAGCCTGCTTCAACGACCATGTTTCCGCACCGTACATAACTAAGCGCCATGTCAAAGTTTTCACTAATCTTTTCTTAACATCCTTACTCAACGTCACTTTCATAAATTCCTTCCTCTTTGTGAAAGTCTCTTTGCCTAACGCAACTCTTCTCCTTATGTCCCAACTACTTTTACCATTTTGGTCCAAAACACTTCCGAGATACGTAAACTGCTCCACCTGCTCGAATTTTTTCCTCTACATCCTCGACTCGCACCTGAGCAGTCTGAGACATGTACAGGTTTCCGATAAGTCTCATATCCCTCCATTTTAGCCCTATTTCTACCATATATTCATTACCTTTTCCCAAATTACTCTATGAAACGCCTTTTCAAAATCTACGAAAGAGGCAAATACATCCTGACTGTATCCTATGTTCCTCTCTATAAACATTAGTGACCTCATTACTGCAATGGCATCACGTGTGCCTCTCCCCTTCCTAAACCCAAACTGACCATCACCTAAGTAATCATTTTACCTGCTCTCCATCTTCTTGTTCATGATCTTGAGAACTACGTGGGATATCAAACTTATTGTTTTGAATTCTTCACAAAATATAGCCTTTACTTTTTTTGGAATAGGACCTAACGCTCATCTAATAAATTACTCCGGAAAATTTCTTCTTCGTAGATGGTATGAATCAGTCCATTTAGTTTCTTCCTCCCACATTTTCCTAAACCTTTCAGTAGTTCCGCCGGAATGTTTTCTACTCCCACGGCCTTCTTTGATTTCATTTCCCTTAATGCCCTGTCTATCTCATCGTCAAGTAATTCGTGACGTGAGCTATTCTATATCTAAATCTAAGTAGTCTATATCTTATTCTCTCCCAATGTGTAACCTTGCTGGCCTAATGTTTTTACTGCGAAGTTCTTATATATATTCCTTTCATATTTCTTGGATAATTCGTGGTTCAAATAATAATGTTCCCAACTTATCTCGAACTTTCAACACAAATTTTCCCTTCTTACTTTCCGACAGTGTTTTAACCTTCCTGTGTAGTGCACCAATTTACCTTCATCTGTACACTTTCCATTTCCTTGCACTGTCTTCCATCACTCTTCTTTTGCTCTACATGTTACCTATCTCAGTTTATTATTTAACTCTTTGTACTACCTTCTGACTAACATTATATTTACATTCTTCCATCTCCTTAAAATATTGGGGACAGCAAATATTTTTCATTGGTATACCGATTCCTACTTGAGGTGCTTTGTGGAGAGCACTTTGAGTGAGTGCGCCGTCCGTCGGATGAGACGTTAAACTGCGGACCCCTTGGCGCTTTCGTCAAGAGTAGGCTAATGCCGAAGCCGGGTTTGTCTCCACCCTTCATTCTTTTATGTACATCCCTAATGGCGCAAATGACCTCGGCTGTCCGTCGCCTTCCCTAAATTTAGCTTCAATTTAGTCTTTATTTAACTCCATATTTTTGTCCTAGCTCTTGGTTTTATGATTTGTAGCGATAACTTCTCGTCTTTTAAAATATTTGTCCAAATATTTACACGTACGATACGTTGATGCAATGCTGCTACTATAGACAATCGGGAAAATTAATAGGATATACTACGTCCTAGAAGGGGATGTGATTGCCTAGGAGTATCGCACTACCTACTGGAGGGCCCTGGTTCGATTCTGACATATTTCTGGGTCTCACCAATCTGTGAGATTTTTCGTGAACCAAATCTTTCTATGAAACTATTAGCCGTACATGCAAAGGAACTGCCCTCCCCCTAAATACCATGATGTGTAAATTTCACGCTCAGTTGCGCGTAGTACTAGGTGAGCTCTATCCTTACTTATCCAACCAACCTTCGGATTGATAAATGTGGGTTCAAATCCTAGAATACCAAGTAAGCTCCAAAAGAGCTGTTGACACGCTTGAAAATCATGAAATTGGGATTAAAATAGAATAAAACGTAGCAATTTCATACTTATACAAATGTGTTATTCGCTGTCATATCATAGAAATCATGCACAGAAAACAGGTAATCTTTACATTATTTAATAATTTTTTCAGAATAAATATTATCTAAGTTATGAAAAGGCAGCACATGATCCATCTACTAATTATACAATTGTGTGGTACTTGGAATAGTCTACTTTTATAAGTCTTCCTTTCTGAGACATCATTCTGAAATCCCAGCTTGGTAAACCAGGTAAATAAAGTAAAATTGAAATCTCTAGCCCTGTGGAAACCTTACAGGGAATGGAAATCCCATGAATGCGGATTAATGCAATCTGTAATTCTTTTTGTATTGGAATAAGGATGTTCCATATTTCGCTGCTCTTCTACCAAGGCCTAAGCGGTTATGCACATTTATGTTCATAACCGCATATGTGTGACAGGGCTCTTAGGGGATTTAGGCTGGGAGCCACTTTAGATACGAAGAGAACAAGCGAGACTTAGACTATTAGAAAGATTCAGAACCAGCGAGTTTAACGATGGCACCAGAGAAATTATAATTGCCCCATACTACTTAGGTAGATCAGACCACAAAGATAAAGTAAGGGAGGTAGATTACAATACAGATAGATTGAAACACTCATTCTTTCCCCGAACAATCAGAAATCATAATAGTAAGAAACTGGTCATTTTAGAAACATTGAAAACATTTAATTTACAAGTCGGAATAAAATGAAACATTGCAAAGGCATCAAGTATATTTGTGGGTGCATGTGTATGTTAGTTGATAGTTTGCGTGTTTGCATGTGTGTGGATTGTAAGGGTTATTGCATGAATGCATACCATGTTTTTTGTGGATTGTATAAAGTTGTAGCTTTTGCATGTGTTTTTTCTTAATTATGGCTGGTTCCCAAACACCCCCCACCAGCCCTGCGGCGGCTTGCGGGGAATTAAGTAGATGCAGATGTGTGGCACAAACTTATCCAGTTGCCATTGGTTTCTCTACGGTTATTAAGTATTTTTATTTATGAAGTATGCATGCGATCGATGTCTGTACATTCAAGTAGAATCTTTTAATATCTTGGTTGGAAAAATGTAGTTTGATTAAATTGGAGTATGGTCTATTGCACATCGGGCGTTAAGAACAGCTTATGAAATCAATGAACGTCTTGTTTCGTTAATTGTATGCCATTTTTGTTCTGTGGCAGTTGCTGCGTCATTCGTGTCACCTTAAATTAGAAGTTTTGTAATGTTCTTGAATGTGTGTGTCCAAGTATATCTTTCGAGAGGTCAAGAGCAGCGTGCATAGGCAACTGGCATTCCTTGAAAGTAATGCTGCTTGCATAACTGAAAGGGTAGAATTTACTCTCCCGTTGTTTTGTGCTTCGAATCATGTGTGACATTGAAATATTTTCATCGTTTATATGAAGTTAGTTTCGTTGTTTGAGTGTATATTATAATTCGAAAAAATGATTTTCAGAAAAATGATGGTTTAGAATCAAACGCCTTACTTAATTGCAGTTACCCTACTTTGATGGTTTGGATAAATTGAGCTTCTTACGGCCTTTTCTAAGACTGACTATATTAAATAATATTTCCTTAAGCCTAATTAGTGAAATTTCCCCAAGCTTCATCTGAAAATTGCGGTTTTCATTTAGGTGGTAGTTCACTCAAATTTTGATCAGTAAATTTTTAAATATTTCAAATTTACTTCTTCGTAGAGGTATTTAGATAAGCTTCTAAAATAGAGTACAGAAATTGTACCTAATATTTTACGTCAGGGATGAATGGGTTATTTATAGGTGGTTTACAGGACGGATTTGAGTCGTGATTAGGCTAGACAATGGCATAGGAAATGTCGTTTTCCCCGGGATAGATTCCGTCGATACCAAAATTTCACTTTGAGAAAGTATTGTCTTTAACACCTGTGACTCCCCTTTCATTTTCTACAGAGTCATTTGGAGAAGATCTTCACAAAGTAGTTGTCCATAAGGGAACCGATAGAAAAGTATGTGCGTGTTGACTTTTCCAGATCCCGACGGCCAGAGGCGTCTGGAGAGCGACGAAAATATTGAAATATTGGATTTAATGAAATAATTTTTAATGATCTCCAAAAATATGACCACATAACACCAATTTCAAACTTAATAGCCAGCA
This sequence comes from Hetaerina titia, assembly GCA_037158775.1. Classification (NCBI taxonomy): domain Eukaryota; kingdom Metazoa; phylum Arthropoda; class Insecta; order Odonata; family Calopterygidae; genus Hetaerina; species Hetaerina titia. The sequence continues at coordinate 13,353,515 of CM073777.1, read as the reverse complement.
AAAGCAAAACCATCGATGTCCCACTTCTACGAATTTAGAGGACCACGGGTGGATACCAGCGGTGGCCACTTATTCTGATCTCACGGACCTCCTAACTCACACCTTTGAATCCTGCAAAACATTGATGTGGGTTTTTTAAATATCCCAATGCCTCTTAAATAGTATCTATAAAATATGCATTTTACTGGCATGCAATTTTTGTCACAAATGTAAAATTATAGAATAATTATGAATGCCTTTTCAATTGCAACAAATTTATTGATGTGATATTTGTTGCCCCTTGTTTGAAATTTCTCCGCGAACCTTCGGCAGGTAAACGGGCCGGCCGTTGGCGACCGCTGTCGTAGACGAATGAGGGGTCATGGCCAACGCTTCAACGAGCGGGCGGAAGGCAAAGGTGTATCGCCAAACGTAACAATATTTTGACGCAGCACTCTACTTTATTCTCCTCTCAAATAATCCTTTAATGTGTTCATATTTCTTCTCTGTCATAGAGCCAATTACCTGAGTCGTGCATCGCATCCATAGGCCTTCCTCAGCAATTCTTCCCGGTCACTTCGTCTTCCTCAATTCATCCTCGGGATAATATCACTCCGCGCATATACCCGATGAGTTTATGTGCTTATCCCGTCGTCTTCCCTTGATGATCCCTTGGGATTACTTCTTCGCATTCTCTTCCCAGAACTCCTTCGTTCATCTCACTGTCCGTCAATAACACGTAAGACTTGGATGCACACACAAATAAATCATTCCGCGTGTGCTCTCTCCTCTGAATGAACCGGGTAGTCGAGCGGAGTGGCTCCGACTCGAACCGTTTCTTCCCCTTGGTGTTCCTGTCCCCCCTTCCGTCGTTCCAACCCCTCCCTCCTGGCCTTCGTCCCGTTCCCGTGTACCCCCCCTACAGTCCTCAGGCCCTCGAAACCGCCCCTTCTCACGCGAGGAGGCCGACCACGGGGTGAGCCGAGAGGGAAGGGTGGCGGTAGGGGCGACGGGGGTGGGGTCGGGGCGGGGGTTTCTGCCACGGCGGGTGTTCATTCAGCCGAAGAATCCCGGAAAATCTTTGCCTTAACGTCCTTTCCCTCCCCGGGCCCGGCAATTCTTGCTTCTCTTGCCGTGTTGTCGCTGTTTAGGGTTTGGGAAGGAATAGAATGAAATTCTTCCTTTGAATGTGTTCAAGTCACAATGTTTTTTGTTGTTCGCCCATCGATGTCTCCGTATTTATTTGTTTGCACGCTGACAACTGATTAGGAGAGTACATTATCCGAGAATCTCTGTGTTAAAATTTTTCGTCTCAAAATTCTCCGGGATTCGAACCCGGATCTCTCGATATCTGTCGGAGCTCATTAGCCAGCTAATCACCTAGGATTTAACAGACCTAGAGCGGACATCACGGAATCCGGGTTCGTATCCCGGAGAATGGGAGGGTTATAATTCATCAGAAGGCAAGGATTGGTTTGTAGCAGCTCTCCAAACTACACTCTGTTCCCTCTCTCCGTTTTTTTATTCCGTTGTACTGAGTCATATCTTATCTTCCGAAGAAGACGGAGCTCAAGTCCGTCGAAATTATCAAGATAATATTGTGAGTGTTCTTTTTATGTATTCTCGTGGTGTGTGTTACTGTCTAAGTTTTTTATTCAACACTTCCGTGTTACTTCGAAGAAATCATCTATATATATATATATATACACACATATTATCTATATAACTTTTGGACGGCACGATAGAACACAGAATAAAACAGATAACACATAAAAGGATACACTGTAGATTATTTGAGCTTTCGACCTACACCGAGGCCTTCCTTTGTCGTGCAAACAATGCACTTCATTCTACATAGGCGAATGCATTGCCCCCTTATCCACTCGAATGAACAATTACCGCTACTCCTGTAATTCTGCTTCACTCTCTTCTCTTCCTATCCCTTTACACGCAAGTTCACACAACCTATCATTCGACGAATGCTTTTCCCTAACAGTTCTAGAATCCCTACCCGATTCAGCCACCAACATAGAGGTGAGAACTCGCGAATCCGCATACATCCTATATTTCCGATCCTTTAAAATTCCCACCCTTAACCGCCATCTTCAGTTCCCTTCCCAGCAGTCTCTAAACCTTCTGCCCCTCTCCTTTCCTCCCCAGGCACTCTCCCCTCAAAACCTCTCAGTCTGACCTGAAGAAGGCCTCGGAGTAGGCCGAAAGCTCAAATAATCGACAGTGTGAGTGTCGTTTTACGTGTTATCTGTTTTATTCTGTGTTCTATTGTGCCGTCCAAAAGTTATATTGCTCTCGTGAGTACTTCCGAGTCATCGATATATATATATATATATATATATATATATATATATATATATATATATATATATATATATATATAGTGCCCATCATAATATTCTTGGGAATCATAATTGAGGTGGTTTCCCGTTGCCTTCCTCAATAGTGTTTTTAACGTGACACCATCACTTAATGGCCACCCCACTGGGGTCAGACGCCATTGCAGCCGCCTCACTGAGGAACAGACGCTGCGTGGACTACCTTTCGTCTGGCTCCTAACCTTCGACCTATCTGGCATGGGTGACCCTTCCAGGAGTAATTATTATTACTCCCGCCAGCACAGCTCTAGGGGTCATCGGAACACACAAGCCCTTCCACCACGACAAGGTTGTAGTCCATGGGAGGGAGGTTATGCGATTTTCCAGAAAGAAAAAGGCAAAGGTAAATATTAAAATAGGCGGGGAAAGAATAGAGCAGGTAGAGCAGTTTACATATCTCGGAAGTGTTTTGGACCAATACGGTCAAAGTGGTAGGGACGTAAGGAGAAGAATTGCGCTAGACAAGGAGGCTTTCTCAAGGAGGAGGGAGTTGATGACGGGGACGTTGAGTAGGGATGTTAAGACAAGACTCGTAAAAACTCTGATATGGAGCGTAGCTATGTACGGCGCGGAAACGTGGTCGCTTAAGCAGGAGGATAGACGTAGATTGGAGGCTTTTGAAATGTGGGTGTGGAGAAGAATGGAGAAGGTGAAATGGACCGAAAGGAAAACAAATGAGGAAGTACTGGAGATGGTGGGGGAGGAGAGGGGTTTGTTGAGAGAAATCCTATGGAGGCAGGGAAAATGGATGAAAGGCGTATTGAGCGGTAGTGGAATGTTGAAGAGGGTAATAGAGGGGAGAATGTTGGGCAAGCGTGGTAAGGGTAGGAACAGGATAGGGATGTTGGACGGGATGAAGGGAGGAAAGAAGTACACCGAGATGAAGAGGGACCTGATATAGATTAGTTTGCTAGGTGGGGAGTCACAAAATGTTTATTTGATAGTTGTGTCCATCCAAAAACCTACCTTAACCGGTAGATTACCTAATTATATATATATATATATATATATATATATATATATATATATATATATATATATATATATAAGTCAAGAGATCTCTTATGAATACGGTACAAGATAACTTGGGCGAATGCCAAGAATGAATTTCGGAAAGCGTTAAGCAAATTCAATGGGAAAATATTAGCGGAAAATTTGAAAGAGAATCCGAAAGCATTTTGGTTGTACGTCAGATAGGTTCAGGGAACTAAATCAACTGTTAATTCACTCAAAAATGATAAAGGCGGAAGAGTAACCAACAGTTTGGGAAAGGCTAACTTAGTGTCTTCACCAGTGTCTCACCGAATGCCTCCGATAGCCTACCAAATGGTGCCGGCCAACCGATGCCCAAAATTGAAATCAAATATAGTGGAATGGAACGTTTACTGAAAAATATAAAGCCTAATAAATCCTCCGGGCCCGCTCAGATACCCGCTAGTATATTTAGCGTTTTAGTGTTTAGGATCTATTGTCGGAATTTTAACATATCTGTAAATATATTTAGGAAATCGCTAATAGATCACAAATTTCCCAGTGTTTGGAAAACGGATAATGTAACACATATTTAAAACGGAGAAAAGGAGGAATAGACAAACACAAAAGGAGAATGGACAGTAGGTTAGCAAGTACACAACGTCATAAAGGATAGGAACGGTGCATTTCATGGCACGCATAGCCAGAATGGGTGTAACAGCTCCCTAACGCCATATCCTGGGCAATGAATCGGAGCACTTTGGCGCTTTATAAAATCGCAGATTTCAGTGTAAAGTACATTTTCTCGATAGCTCAAGTGCTTAGAGCATTCGCCCGGCAGGTGGAGAGATCCGGTGTTCAAGTCCCGGTCGAGGAAAATATTTTTACATTTGTGATCAGCTCAAATCCGCCTTCCCCACCTCTCTTGTGTGCGTCCTTTATGTATGTTCCTTTCCCAATTCCTTATCTCTATTTCTATGTGAATGAATATATATATATATATATATATATATATATCCGGGTCGCGGTGGTCTAGTGGGTAGAGCGTTGGACTACTGACCGGAGGGTCCCGGGTTCGATTCCCGGGCAAGGCACTCTGGGCACCTGCAGCTCCACCCAAGCTAGTTGATTTTTCGGGTACCAGATCTTCCTGGAAAACCATAACCGGTACAGGGAAAGGAACTGGCCCCCCTACCCTGATGTGTGAATATTCACACGCCGTTGGGCTTGGTACACGGATGAGCTCTACCTTCACCTACTAAACCGACCTTCGGGTTGATTACTGTGTTTATGGTTATATATATATATATATATATATATATATATATATATATATATATATATATATATATATATATATCCGAAGTTGGATTAAAGACTTTTTGAATGGTCGGGTACAATGAGTAGTGATAGGTGGAGTTAGGTCAAAGTCAAGTCATAGTGATAGTGAAAATCATTTCAGGTGTTCCCCTGGGAAATATTATTGGACCTCTTTTATTCCAACTTTACGTTAACGACATTGCCTCCGTAACCATTATTAAGATACGTTTAATTTCCGACGATGCAGTGGCATATCGTGATATCCGTGGTCCTGGGGACACAGCAGATTTATCAGATGACCTTAATGCTACACAGCGCTGGTGCGACACTTGGTAATTAGAATTAAACTTAAAAAAGTGTGCAGTCATAAATTTTTGGAAAAAAGAGCAATTCCCCCCTAAACGCCTACTGAATTGGGAACACCGAAATGGAATGTGTAAACTCGATTAAATACCTAGGCGTTACCCTCACTGCTGATATCTTCTGGGTGAAACATATACGGGAATATGTGGACAACCAAACAAAAAATTAGGGTTAGTTACGAGAGTGTTGGGTAAATGTGATGAAAAGGTCAAAGAGAAATGTTTCGCTGGTTACGCCTTATTTAGAATATGCTGCGAGTATATGGAAGCCTCACGAATTTTGATTAATTTCCGAATTGGATCTCGTGCATCCTAGAGAAGCTAGATTTGGAAAACTTTGTTCTGATGAACTGAGTAGTATAGGCAAAATATTAGAGGAGCTAGGCTGGGAATCACTCGTGGAGCGAAGGGTAAATTACAGAATTAATCTTTTGTGTAAATTAGGACGTTGATTTAGCAGTGGTGTTGAAAATGTATTATTACCCCAATCGCACTACGGTAGGAGAGATCATTCGAATGACATTAGAGAGATGATGAAGTGTAGAACAGATAGATTTGGGATATCATTTTTTCCAAGAACGATAAAGGACCAGAAGGATATTGTCCGACCGCGGAGGGTCATATTCGGGTTAAAATTAGTCTGGTGTGTATTCACTCCCTGCCACACACCCTAGCGGTGGTTTGCAGGGGCTAAATAAATAAATAAGATGTGATGAAAACGTCCAAGAGAACTGTTATCTTTCGCTGGTTAGGCCTCAATTAGAATTTTTTGCAATGATATGGGATCCTCGCGAAGTTGGATTGATTGCCAAATTGGATCGCGCGCAGCGTAGAATAACTAGATTGGTAAAACGCTGTTATTATGAACTGAGTAGTGTAACCAAAGCGTTAGAGCAGCTAGGCTTGAAATCACTCTCGGCGCGAAGGGTAAATTACGGTTCAGATCGAAGCTCTTGCATAAATTAGAAAGGCGTCTCTTTAGCAGTGATCTTGAAAATGTATAATTATCCCATCATATTACAATAAATTTCTTGCATACATTAGAAGAATGTCTCTTCAGCTCTTTCAGATGTTAAAAATGTATCGATACCCCATCGTACTACAGTAGCGCGATCATGTCAATAAAATGAGAGAGATTAAGTGTAGAACAGATTATAGATTTTATTTTTCCCACGAGCGAAAAGGGAGTAAGAGTAACGTAGTCCGACTGCGTTTAGGGGAAAAATATTCGGGTGGAAAGTAGTCTGGTTTGTTTTAACCCCCTGCCACCACACCCTAGCGGTGGCTTTCAGGGTACTAAAAAATCCATAAAATACCACCAAGGCCTCATTTCAAGAGTGTTTTTCAACCTCTCTAACAAGTCGATTTTCTCCATTCTTCGTGTGTACCTCAAAAGCTACAAATCGACGCTAATCATGTAAACCGTAACACACTACTTTTCGTACAAAATGGTTTACTATTATGTCTTCACGTCAACTTAACGATGTCAATTTCCTCTTAGATTTCCTACCCAATTAGTTTTACTGGCATTTCTTTTACACATCCTCATGATTTTTCACCTTCTGGAATGAGAGATCATTTTTTTCTGCAGATAGCACATATGTCTATGTTGTTGCATTTCTCTTTCCCCCACGTTTTACCTCCTTATTAGTTCTTGTTGTGTCTCCTTTTAAATTTTCCCGTAAAATCTTTTTTTGAAAACCGTGTTTATGTTTCGATTTTCCGCTGCCATGCAAATTTATAACCATATTTCCTGCAATCTATGACTTATTAATTATTTTCGTGTAAACTATCCACATTTTTCTCTTTTTCTATTATTTTTCCGTTTCCTTCATATTTTTTATTATTCCCCTAGTGTTCCATTCCCTTTGCTCAAAGTGTTTTCATTTTCTTCCCGATGTTTCTTCCATTGATTCCGGTTAGCGCTGCTGCATTCCAATTGCCTGGATTTCTCCTGTTTTTCAAGCCTCATCAACTTGCGGTTACATAAGTATATTAACCTCCCTCTGTATCATATCCAGGGACCTTGCAAGTATATCATTGTTCCTAAATGTATGTTTAAACATTATGCCACCTGATAGGAAAATGACCAATGAGACTTTGCGTTTCTGTAGAATAGATTTTTTGTGGACTAGTTTCACTAGCTGTAGCTCTAGTTCCAACGTTTAACAGGTAAAGCCTGTTTAACCCACCCTTAGGCCTAACCCACAAGATGAAGTTGGTCTTTGACCTTTTTCATCACATTTCCTCGGCATTCTTCAAATAAATCCTAATTTTTGTTAGCTTGTCCACACATTCCCCGTGGTAGGTGTTTTCCTAAGAAAAGTTCGTGAGTGAGGGTTACGCCTAAGCATTTAATCGAGTCTACACTTTCCATTTCGGCGTTCCTGATGCAATAGGCGTTGGGAATAGACGACTAGACTAGAGTAACTAGACTCCTCACTCAACCACCTTTTCTTGGTTATCTATTAATAATTGCTCCGTAACTATCAATTTTCCTATCTCTATACCCAGCGTTAAATCGTCTCTATTGCATCTTTTATTTGTCATTACTTACTAACTTGCTTAATATCAGTCTACGTAATATTACATCTTTACATTGCAACCTTTATATCCCCATCCGTCCTTTCTTTTCTGCAGATCTTGGCCTACCTCTTTGAGAATTTGGTGCGAACGGGAGCGTGTATGCCGTCCTTCCCTTGCTCCCACGAATACTGTATTTGTTTGTTAGGTTCTCTTCCGCTGGCCTCCTCGAGGGTGCTTTTAGCGTGATACCCGTCGTTTCGATGGCCTTCCCATGCAATGGCGTCAGGTTCCGTCGCCGCCTCCTCACTCGAGGGACAAATTCTATGCGCACCGCTGGTCGCCTGGCTTCTATCCTTCAACCAGGGTATCGCTTCCGCCTAAGCAGTGATGGGGTTATTGGACTGTGCAAAAGTTGAAAAAGAAACTTGAAAGCTACAAAGCTGGGCAAGCAATACTGTAACGAACAACAATGTTTATCGTTGTGATCCACGACAATCAGATTGGTCGAATTAAAAAACCTATAAACTGTATTTTTAGTGATTTCTTATTTATAATAACATTTCAGTCAATAAATTACGAACATTTGGATAAAATCAATAGCGACATTAAAAAGAGGTGCGCGAGAATCCAATATGCTGTGTTGAGTCCTTCTCGGCAAAATTAGAACTCGCGACTCCGATTGGCAGACAACTACGTTATACCCCTCTCTGGGGTAGAGGAATCGAGCAAATGAGAAGTGTAATTCCGTCCAAGATAAAGAACACGTTCACGATTTTTAGAGACTATTTAATATATTCAACAACGTGCATATAACCTATCTAAGCATTTCTTCGCCAGCTGACTCCAGGAGCACCTCTTGTATGTTTTAGTTTATTTTTTATGAAAGAAAATCTCACTTGTGCTGCACTTACTGTGTTTTCCCAATTGTTGATTCGACAGATAATCTTCCACTCTTCCAATTTGCTTGCTTAAATATTTATTTGCGTTGTGTTTTCGTCTTTCACGCGGCCATTTTATCATGTTGCTTTTCATCATCTATTGGAGCGGACCTTTCTCAATCCCCTCCGAAAGTTAGCAGACGTAATCTCTTCATTCAATACCGAAAACCAATTTTTAAAACATGAATCTCCCACTTCAATTCTGACACCGATAGAACTATTCCTACCGCAAATTATGATAGTAGAATGAACCATTATAAAAGTAGAAGGAAAAAAATACAATTGGAACAGCAAGTCATTTTAATATTTATCCTCACAAAATGGTAGTAAAATATCAATAAATAAATTATATGAATGATTTGTTTATTTACTGTTATGCTTCATTGGCGAGATTCATGTATTTCTAAAGCGTTTCCAGAGATAAGGTGGGATGGGCGTGCGGCCATTGATATTTGTGCGGTGTGCATGGAGAGCAAACCACGATCCACTGAAAGTGCAGTCAGGGGCGCTGCCGCGTTGCTAATCGCGATTCGGACCGAACCGTGGCCGTCGCCAGTCATTCCTCAAACAGCCGGACGCCACCCCCGTCCACCCTCAGGCGTCCCATTCATATCGCCTCTCCGAGAGCGCCCATTGTTCCATCTTGTGTGCTCTCCGCCGCGACAGTTGAACTCTCTCGTGATCCAAGTCCAATCGTTTTCATCCCAAAACACTAGTGCAAACAGAACCTTCGGCCCCACCTGCCTTGCGCCAACCTAATCTTCCCTATGCTTCCTGTATTTAACGAGAGACCATGTGAACTGATCAAATATTTACTCTTCCGCTGCTTGACTCGCTATTATCTCTTAAAATAACCATGAGCCACTCGAAATCTGAAGTGCTTTCGACATAGCGATAATCGGAGCATCAGACATTTGAGATTATTCGCAAATAAAAAAAACAAGCGACGCATTCCGATTTTGAGCTTTGGAGCCCGAAGTTTTATTTTAATTGCAATTAACTGTCCATTTTCTTCATAACTTATTCAATTATTTATTTATGTATACTAAGAGGAGAAAAAAGCAAGCATGCTCGTGAAGTGATAATTTTTTTATGCCTGAGACAGCTCTCTCCGCTTCTGAAAATTGTACTTGCGACAATGTTTCTCTATGCATCTGGTTTTATTTCTAGTCTTCCAATGAAAACCAAACCTAGATTTTTTTATAAGGCTCATGAATATTATATAACTTTATAAAATGTACAAACATTGACCAGTTATTTGTATGGCTTGATATCATGTAATTTCATCGCGTCAAAGAAAAAGATGTTATAGTTATAATCATAATGTACATTTTTTTCGCTCTTTCGTTCCATTTAAGTTTTCGACTTGCAATCACTCACAATTTGTTTCTTATTTTCGATAATTATATCGGCCAAGGTTGAAAACCGCTGTGCGTAATCATTTATAATTCTTTTTCACGTTTAGTAAAACTGCTGGTTTAGTAAAGTTGCTGGTTCACATCCATCATCCAGTCCGTGGGGTTGAGCGTAGAATGGTTCTTCCATCCGCGAACAAACATGTCCTGGTTGTACACCACTTTCTGCAATGGGTGCTCATGTAGTCGTTCTTTCATTTAGAAACCTAATGTTGAGCGACCGAAGTTACCCAAAAAGCAGCAGAAAACGTAAAGTTGCAAATGAAGGCAGAGATATATTGGAAAATAATTCCTGTCTAGTTTATGGTAATGCTGCAATTCTCTCCTATCTCTCTCACTCTCTCTCTCTCTCTCTCTCTCTCTCTCTCTCTCTCTCTCTCTCTCTCTCTCTCTCTCTCTCTCTCTACACGGTACCCCCGCACGCCACCGCTAGGATGTGTGGCAGGGGGCGATTGCACGCCATATTACTTTTGGCACCAAATGCATTTCCCCTAGCGCTGTCGGAGAACGTCATTCTGATCCCTTATATTTCGTGGGAAAAATTACCTCTTTCTTTCGAAACTTTCAAACTAGAGTGAGGAATAGGTATGAAACATTTTTACGTAGCTGTAATTATACTCACGTGAAATGCTTAACAGGGATTAATCGTAATAGCTTGGATGTTTCTCTGGACGAATTGCGAGAATTTCCTCGCTATCATTCGAACTTCACACCTCCCCAGGAATGACGTGCTCCGTCATAGACTAAGACCTGTGAAGTAAGCTGGGGGAGCCAATTATTCAGACTTTGGATATGACTCATTCGTGATCGATAGGCGTTTAAAATGTTGAGGGAGATTTGACCTGAAAGTATGAAAACGACTTTGATTGATGATTTCATGACTGTTTTGCGAGTAATGGGGCGTTGCATTTTTCTATACAATCATTGTTGACTTTTAATTACATCGAACTTTTCAAGGCATTGAGAACAACTGAGTAAGTTAGGTATATAGTATATATTGTAATTTATGAAGAACCTTTTCTGGACGTTTTCAGCTTCCTTCAATAATCAGAGGAGCATTTACCTACAATGCCTGTTCCAAAAGTAATATGACTTATTTTTTCCCGGATAGACGAACGGATGGTGGTTTCTCTGGCTGGGTTCGAGGGAGGGATTCTCGGGAAAGGCTGGAGGCCGGTGCCAGTAGGCTCTCAGCCTTTGCGGATTGTTCGTTTGCGAAACCTATCCAACGTGACCTCGTTACTCTCCGTCATGAACCGGTTATAGTAACAGCATGACAGATAGCGTGAAACTGAGCGAAACCGGAAAAGAAACCATGATATGCTCATGGCGAGAACACCACGTGTATATTGGGGGAGTTTTTGAGTGGCATATATGGTTTCTGGAGGGTAGAGAAGATGTTGAAGACGTCGAACGTCCAGGAAGCCCTCCAACCTGAGAAAGTAACGACACTCTTGCAAGGGTGAAGGCTTTACAATAATTGAAAAAACTCCAATGGCCGTAAACAGTTAACCTTTCGAAACAGGGTACAATTGGAATTAGTTGGATTAATTAGCTCACTTCAACTCGTGTTGTCGTGACGATTTACCTTCAGTACGCTGAAGAGGGCTACTTTGTGGCCGAAATACGCGTATTCGTATTCACCTTTCATTCCCTTTCTTTATTTACCCTTTGCCCCATCCTTTGTGGCGTTGGCCAACTAATTCCAATCGTACCCTGTTTCGAAAGGTTAACTGTATACGGCTGTTGGAGTTTGGTCAATTATTGTAATACTATTGGCCATAAGAACTCAATTAATTTATTATGGCGAAGGCTTTGTTGGACAGGGATCGCAGATTACGTGTTGGCATGGTTTTTGATGAACTTGGTATCCATAAAAATGATGTGCGTCGACTTGTGACCGAAATCATGGGCATGCGAAGTTGGTGCCGCGACTGCTGTCGGACGAACAAAAAGAAACTCGCACGAGGATCTGCCAAGAGTTCCTCGAGCATGCCTCAGTCACCCGACAGCCCTAACGTTGCACCACCAGACTTCTTCATTTTCTCCCGCCTAAAATCCGTTCTCATAGGACGCCACCACGGTTCGGTGGAAGCGTTACAACAGGCCGTAACGAGGGAGATTAGAAGCATTCTTGGCACCACCTTCCAGATGGGGTACGAGGCGTGGAAAACCCGCTGGTCGCGGTGTGTGGACGCACAAGGGTTCTGCTTCGAAGACATTTGAGTCAATGTATCAATTCTGACAATACGAGTACATTTTTTCAATCGACTCAGTCCTACTGATTTTGAGACCGAACTTGAATGTTGAAGATATCCACAATTGCACATATTCTGAATGGGTTTGGTTATTCGATCGATCGCATGCGAGTAATTAAAATCCCTATTCCATTTTAAGCGCTTCAAATAAAATCAAGGTCTCCGCGATTAAGCGATCGTTTCAAAATATCTTGTTGGCTTCGTCCTAATGGAAAGAAGCCAGGAAGGACTCGAGAATTGGACTTCGCTCTCATCTCGGTCCCCGAACGAGCCCATGTGACTCGCGATGAAAAGCACGCCTAGTGTCTTCCCCTTGCCAAAGGAGGATCTCTCCTTCAGCCCTTCGTTAACTCAAACGGATTGTATGGTTAGGTGAATGAAATTCATGGATGCGTGTTACTACAAGGGGAAATGTCCAGCTGCCTACGAGTACTAATATGTTCCGTGTGTAAATATAGTAGTATATCGCGACTTTGCTTGCAGATACTCCGAGATATTAATGAGATTCGGAAAAACCAAACACTTAAAACGTTTATCGCATTAGAAAAAGTTAAATGCATTTAGGAACATGGATTCCTTTAATCGAGTTAGGGTACAAAGTTGTATGAGTGAAATGTTCGGTTTCCCTCGTAGATTACGAGATTGTGTTGTTAGATTCCACGAGGCACTTTCGTAAGAAGTTACTGTTACCTTTAACCTTAAATGGATTGGGTGCTTGGAAAACACTGATATTATGATACGCGACTTTAATGCATCACCTCAATTTCTATGCTAAAACATTGACCAGCCGAATGTCCTCAGATTTGGTAACACGTAAAAATGAACAACTCCTCTGATATTTTACCTCCCAGTCGACTTTTAAATAGCTATTTAATCGATTAATGTCCAGAAACAATTAAACTGTTCAATTCTCTCTTCTTATTTTCATACGCAGCGGGATCGTTTTTTCGTGTGAATGGAGGTGCATTGTTTTGGCATCCGAGTATTTTATATATTTTCATTCGCTATTTTTCTCTTTTATGTTTGAAGAATTTGTTTGTGATCCGTAAGACACTCATGGCGGAAGGCCGCCTCTGCCTTAAACAAAAGTTTCCACAACTGAGGTAAACAGTTGATACTTCCATCGGAGTAATAGCCCTGGAATATTGCCAGGCATTTCTGTAAACGCTCAATCATAAAAGTCATAAAAGCAATCTGATCATTATATTTAGTCATCATGAACTAAATCACCGTTGAAAACGTTTTTTTGCCATATTGTATACCACTTAGTGGAGAAATGACAGAGAATTTGTTCAATAGAGACATTGTTTTATGCAATACCTGACGGAAGATTTTCATGTAATTTTAGGGCATGAAAATATAGCTGACTCTTTCATGATGTTTTATTACGATATGGTATTAATGCAGCCTTTGAAATACTTATATTATTTTTCACATATTAGATCAAAGTTCATGGAGAAGTGCTAATGTACACCATAGAGAAATCTCTTTTTGACTCTCTTGTCCAATTAATGGCATTTACCGAGAGTATCTTTACGAGAATAATGGCGCAAATGGAGAGATGAAAGAGAGAAGTCTTTTGGGTGGGTGAATCCCACCACCGATTGGACGGAGTTTCTCAGAGTTCTATTGGGATTTATTCAAATGTTGGTATACATTTAAGAAAAGGAAAGAAATACCGGTCAGCTAATAGGTTCGGAACTGTGATGATCGTTGTTATTATTAGGTAATCTACCGTTTAAGGTAGGTTTTTGGATGGACACAATGGAAATCGTCCGCGATGGACACGGAGGTTTTGTTGTGGAGCAGGTATTCGTTTATGCCAATTTCTAGCATTTCCGCGAAGTTTCCCGGAATAATTACGAAGGGATCTTCTTCGAAACTCGTGACTTCCAAGTTTGCAGTACGCTGGATTGACGGTAATGATGATTACCTTGATGAGTTTTCCCCCATTGAGACACTTTCCATTTCCCGCCATTTTCATGTTTTACTACAAGTATCAGTCATATATATATAATTATTAGGTAATCTACCGTTTAAGGTAGGTTTTTGGATGGACACGACTATCAAATAAACATTTTGTGACTCCCCACCTAGCAAACTAATCTATATCAGGTCCCTCTTCATCTCGGTGTACTTCTTTCTTCCCTTCATCCCCTCCAACATCCCTTCCTGTTCCTGCCCTTACCTCGCTTACCCAACATTCTCCCCTCTATTACCTTCTTCAACATTCCACTACCGCTCAATACGCCTTTCATCCATTTTTCCTGCCTCCATAGGATTTCTCTCAAAAAACCCCTCTCCTCACCCACCATCTCTAGTACTTCCTCATTTGTTTTCCTTTCGGACCATTTCACCTTCTCCATTCTTCTCCACACCCACATTTCAAAAGCCTCCAATCTACGTCTATCCTCCTGCTTTAGTGACCACGTTTCCGCGCTGTACACTCCATATCAGAGTTTTTACGAGTGTTGCCTTAACATCCCTACTCAACGTCCCCGTCATCAACTCCCTCCTCCTTGAGAAAGCCTCCTTGCCTAGCGCAATTCTTCTCCTTACGTCCCTACCACTTTGACCGTATTGGTCCAAAACACTTCCGAGATATGTAAACTGCTCTACCTGCTCTATTTTTTCCCCGCCTATTTTAATATTTAGCTTAGCCTTTTTCTTTCTGGAAAATCTCTGCATAACCTTTGTTTCATTAATATTGATTCTCATCCCATATCTATCGCACTGAACCTCCAATTCAATCAGCAATGCTTACAACCCCTTGGCTGACTGAGCAACTAAGGCTTGGTCATCAGCAAACCTAACCGATTTTACGAATTCCCCTCCGACTTTCATTCCTATGTCCAGTTCTCCCCATGCCTCTTTAATCATTTCCTCCACATATACGTTGAACAGCACCGGTGACAATGGGCAACCCTGCCTTACACCTCTTCCAAACACTGCCCATCCGGACTCTCCGTTCTCCACTCGCATCTGAGCAGTCTGAGACATGTACAGGTTGCGGATCAGTCTCCTGTCCTTCCAATCCATTCCTACATTCTGCAATACACGCATTTATTTTTCCCAATTCACTCTATCAAATGCTTTTTTGAAATCTACAAAACAGGCAAAAACGTCCCGGTTGAATTCTATATTCCTCTCAATTAGTGATCTCATTACTGCAATGGCATCACGCGTACCTCTTCCCTTCCTAAACCCAAACTGATCATCCCCTAAGTAATCTGCACTGGTTTGTCCAACTGGCTCCTCGCTCGAATGCTACGCGAACCTAAGAGTGAATTCCACCTTACCTATGGGATCGCTGGTATTTAGTTACGCGTTTATCGCCAAGATTCACATAGGCTTGGCATCTCCGTTTGAGTCTAAAGAAATGGCATATATAAAAAACTATTTGGCTTCTATATGGCTCGTATGTGGGTGGGTGTATATATGTACATATATACATATATGGGTTGGACACGCATTGAGAGGCACAATCGATTAATTAGGAATATAATAGAAGGGAAGATTCCATGAGAAAGACCAAGAGACATGTACATAGGACAACTTAAGGATGTAAAACAGTGAAGGTATCCAGGACTGAGGGAATTGATATTAAATAGAGTAGAATATATACGTATACAGGTATATACATACATACATAAATATATACATATACAAATATATACAAACCATAAACACAGTAATCAACCCGAAGGTCGGTTTAGTAGGTGAAGGTAGAGCTCACCCATGTACCAAGCCCGACGGCGTGTGAATAATGACACATTAGGGTAGGGGGGCCAGTTCCTTTCCCTGTGCCCAGGTAGATCTGGTACCCGAAAAATCAACTGGCTTGGGTGGAGCTGCAGGTGCCCAGAGAAGATTGCCCGGGAATCAAACCCGGGACCCTCTGGTCAGTAGTCCAACACTCTACCCACTGGACCATCGCGACCCACATATATATATATATATATATATATGTATACAGTGTGTGTGTGTAAATTCGTTTTTTTCTGGAAAAATTAAATGTGTTTATTCGTAGATCTATTTTATTTGTCTGCCATAAAAAATTACTGACTGGTTATTAATACAGGATATAATATTACTGTCATGCCACCTGAAAATATGATACACTTTGTTGTTATTTAATGCAATTATAGTTTGTGGAAAGATCCGAAATTTCGTGTAAGACGCGATTGATAACACCGAGTCAGTTCCAAGAGTGACGCGTCTGGTATTGGTGGCGAGAGTAGTTTTTCACTCAGCCGATTCTCAACATTGATTGGCATTCCGGATGATAGACGCAAGACAGGGATCGCGATGCACTTCATTCAAAAGAGAAACGGCGAGTTCACATCCCCCATGCCGTAGTGCGAGAGTAAATCATTTAATCTCTCCCACTCACAGTCTCATGATTGTTTTGATTTTCCTATTACGTATGTTGCACTGCTCTGGGCGTCCGCGGCCCGTTTGTCCATTTCGAAGCAGGTCCTCACTTTTGCGAGGAAAACTGGTCGGGCACAAAAGGATGCGCGCGCGGCATAAAAATGAATTGCGTATCTAATTTTGGCTCAAAAGTGGGGCAATCACAACGATGGATACAGCGGGAGTTCCTGGCCTCGCAGGAGATATAGCGAGCGCGCGTGCTGAGCCGTTGCCGGGAGGACGTAATATTTCTTTCCCGGACACGGCGGCGGCCATGGAAACGTGCTCGGGAAGAGGTCTCTTCCTGGAATGTGTCGCGATGGCACCGTTTTGGTTATCTAGCTGTTTTCGCCCATAGAAAAGGTCAGAGTTATGCGTTACCCAAACGCATAAAATTGAGTAATCATGTGTGCCGTGCTATCTTTAGGAAACTGGCGGACTAACACAAGAAACTAAATGCTTAAGTATTGCGCAATTCCATAGAGTAACCCTTAAAATCCAGCCACAGTGAAACTCAACTAAGTGGAGGTGAATTCGATGCGCGAGGTTGGAGCTCAAATGACCCCTAGCCTTAACCCTGTCACACCCAAACGTCATGCGTCTCGGGTAAATATAGGTGTGTTCAAGAGGCATCACCCGCAGCTGAACCCAGATTCCTCTTTACTAAAGTAAACGCTGTTTACTGACAGCCTGCCCTTCACCTAACCAATAAACTCCTTCGAATGCTGCTCCCTGAGGCACTCGACCGAATTGAGTGGTAGTGGAACTGAGTATTCCTTCCTTGGACTAATTTGGTAGTCGGCAGTTTAAACTGTTGTGAACTTATGTTTTTACCATAACACCGTGTGCTTGTGGTGTTCACATTTCTGAGAAATTTTCTAAATTTTCAAGACTTCCATTTTCACAATTTTTATTTCTTACCGCTGGATACTATAATGCGTCATGATGTCTACTTAGACTATTTTATTCTATGGTGATTGGAATTCAAGAGAATTTGGAAACTCATGCCCTCTGGCGATATCGATGAAATTTCGACGATTTGTTTCACCTTATTACCCCTTAATTGGGGGAATGGGAGTAGACCAGAGTTAGCGTATCTGCCTGTGGAACGAAAGGTCGCTGGTCCGATCCCCGTGACCGGCGAAAATTTTTCAACTTAGAAAATATTTGTTAATGGTTTTTCGGAACGTGACAACCACACATTATGAGAAAAAACACATAAATGATATTTCGAGGCAACGAGAAAAATATGTCCCTGAACCCACAGTGAAAGGCTGCAGTTTCCCCAATAGGCACTGGTGGCGGCCCGGCATCAGCTGCCACAGCCGCGGGCGAGAGGGTGCGGTATCGGCAACCACATTATTATCCCTTGAATATGTAGCCTTGCCTAACATTCTTATATATTAGAATGGAAAGATATGGGCTGCAGGAAACCAATCCTAGGATTGAAATACTGATGATGGTGACCAATTAATTAACAGAGGTTTGCAAAAAGTAACATAATCCAAGGGGCAAACAAGAGTTTTTGGCAAATATCATGGACCTTTTCCATGAAATACTCCCATCATCCAGTCGTTCTCAAGCCCCCGTATGAGCTACTGTCCCCTGCCCCCCCCCCTTCACCGGAGCGCGTCACTCCTCCCCCATCTACCGCTGCTCCACCCACCCCTTCTTCCACTAAGATTTTTATGCAAACCTTGCTTTGCGATGTATCCGCACCTGGAGATGCCACGCTGTGTGAAACCACGGTCATCAATAAATATTAATTATGGAATTGCTGCGTTTCTGTTATCGGTTTAAAGGAGAATTTCCACCAAGTAACAATGTCTACTCAGTTAAGATATATGCGAATGAAACTATTAGTTTTTACAGTTAACTTCCCCAAATATGATTGAGGATAAATGTTTCTTGTAAAAGAGTTTTTTTTAAATACGACCTTTTATAGATAGAAAATAACTGAGATAGTGATCCATTTCAAACTCATCTTTAGAAACAAGAAACTTCTTCTCATTGGGGCATGGTTTTCCTCGACAACGAAGACTTGTTAGGGAATTCAAAAACAAGCAGGAAAAGAGCGAGCGAGCCGTTGGCGCGAACAAGTGGATGACGTGTACGTGCGTGCTCGAGACGTTGCCCTCGCCAGCATCAGTTGGCCCAAGCGGTGCGGGGGCACGCGCTGCACGCCTTTGGCACTCCACGCGATGACCGCTCACCTCCCCATGTGACTCCCTCGATCGAGGGATAGGGCAAGCATATCAATCCCAATCAGGAAAGAGCGTTTCTCAGGTCGCCTTTGAAATAGAACCTTTCCCTTCACTCAATTTATGTCAACATTCATCGCATTGGAAGTTAAAATAATTATTTTGTTTTTATTTTATAGAGGCAAGTCTAAAAAAATTAATTTAACATAGGAAAACACTTCTGTGTTCCAGTCACGCACATTGACAATTTGTCATAGCATCCCTTAAAGTGGTGTTGGAGAAAGTAGAGGAAAAATTCTGCGGCGTTAGCGAGGCTGTCAAAAATAACTTCGGTCTTGGAACCGACTTCAAAGTACTTATTCAAGCCAAAGGGAAAGTGAAAGTGCTTAGATGCTTGTGAGAGTTGGATGGATAGGGCTTGTCGTAGCAGAGAGAAATGTAATGCAAATAAACTGTTGATTTCGCGAACATTTAAATACACTGAATTTATCGCAAACTTCGGCTAGAAACTTCCACAATAATAGGCTTGGCAGTTGTGGGACGTGAGGAAAAATTATGGAATGAATACTATTTGGATATTAATCAACGGCGGTTGAAGTAGATCCCGTATAAAGAGTTTTTCTTAAGGGCGCAGGCGATTCAAGTGCAAATTTCAAAGCGAAACAGCCGGAAGTACGTGTAGTTGCTGCTCATAGCCTTTGAACTTGGCGGAAAATGGTCTCAGCAAGGTCAAATTTCGTGTGCCCTATCGGTCTTAGATGCACGTGTCCAATCAGTACCTTCATTGGACTCGGACGGCTCAGTTCATTTGCTGCCGATGACATACATACGCAAATATCGAGGTGAACATGATTTTAATTAATATTAAGGTCGAATTTAAAATGTGACTCGTAATCCGATAATGTTTTACATTGATAAGCTTCTGTGAAGTTTACATTGGGGAGGCAGAGAATATTGTTTATTTTTTTGAAACCCTTTCTGGAAATGACCTACATATTTTTGGAAGGGTTCACTTAAATTGAAACCTAGAAGGCCAGTACCGAAACATGAATCCGCGAATTAAAAGAAATATTGATTTCTTTTTCGCCGACTTTGAGGAAAGAAAATGTTGATAAAGCATGTACAAGCCATGCAACCTTTAGTTAGAAAAACTGAAATATTGGTCTTGGAAATCTGAGTTTCAGTTTTATTTTGCAAATGAAGTTTAACATTTTGTGATATGTATGTGGTGCAAACTCTTGAAAGTCGACAGCATGATGACGGTATTGCAGGGATAGAGAACTAGAAGTGAATGAGGATGGCGGACGAAGGATAAGTGTAGAATTCGTATGCGTTAATCTAATGGGCAATATACCTATTGCCCACGTAATTTGGGAAGAAAAATAGCAATGAAACTTGCCCTTACGTGAGAACTACCTTGCAAAGATAAGCTGAACATCGACTACACTCAACACAATTTGTTGTGCTCTATGATGATGACTCTTCGGAATGCCCGTCTTGTGTAAAATTGTGATTTTGTTGTTGGGCCGGCCAAAGGCCTTCACTTGTGAGTCTTCCCACAGTCATCCAATCGCGTGTCGATGAGTATAAAATTTAGCTCGAGCGCAGACGAATTAATACAAGTCCGTTCTCATTTGAATTCACTTCTTTCCTTTAACTGCCGCTCGGCTGTTGAGCGGTCGGCTATTCTTCCGGAATTCAAAGCGGTTAGCTGCTGCTCCCTCTCCGCCCCCTCCACTCTGAGGGGAGGGATTGCAGTTGACCAAGATTGCGAGCTGGACTTCCGCCCTTAGAACGAGCGCAAGTGAACTTGGTGAGTCATGGTGGCTTTCCGAGAACCGAAAGACTTTTCAATGTACGTAACGTACATTGGCTGGCTCACCTCGGGAAATACCACGGGTTTTTCGTTGCCTAAATATTGAGATAACTCTCGTGGATCTTAGAGCGCAAATGAATTCTAAAAAGACGTTTATCACACGGGTTCTTTGCATTCTATTTTAGTATATTTATCGTTCTAATAATTTGAAATTAGGTATTAATTGTGAATATAAGTTTTCAAATATAAAAAAATGGTATAGAGTTAACAATATTCTTTATGTTGTCGTTCATTGTTTAGTATGTGTAGGTTTTCACGCGAGAATGAAAAAATGGGACGAGAAACGCGGATACTATTTGAACTGATAAAAATCAATGATCTAGTTAATCTGTTGCGGGATATGAGATATTTTAAAGCCTTATAAATGTATGAATTCGAATTTTATGAAATAATGAGGGTACTGCGTTTATTTGTTAAATTTATCCTGTTTCTTTCGTACTGACCAGCCTTATGTGTTTGCAGGACCTAAGTTACATAACTGGGAGCACCTTAAGTCACACCAAATAAACCCTTGTCTATTCGAAATATGAATTCAACCTACAAATGGAAAAGATACTTTTATTATATTTTAATGACTATTAGCATTTATTTAGTTATTCGTCGCTAAAGTAAATATATGACGTTGTTTATATGCTACACATATTGGTTAATAATAGCATGTTTTATTTTCCTTTTTCTCCTTTAATGTTCAACTTTTTTTGTAAATTGGGCGCCAAAGCTTTTGGAAAAACGTTCCTCAAACTTCCTCCTATTTTTTCGACTTGAACTCCATATAGTCATCGTAAATGAAGAAATAATAAAATATCGTTATGCCTTAAATGGAGTCATAGCCATTTCACCCGATTTGCAGGGTTAAAATGGCTATGGTCACATACATTAAAGTCATAGTTACAAAATGACCACCTCTCTCATATCTGGAAACAATGCTATATAATTCTACGAGAAAACACGTCTAAATTAATGCAGGACCATGCAGTTCTGGTTTAAAGTCGCTTCATATACGAAATATGGAATCGATGAAAACTATTACCTGTCGCTGGCTGATAACTCACATTCGAATTTTGCAGGTTAATCGAATATTTATCCAAGGTGGTGAAGGAGTCGCGAGCATTTGCTAACTGTTCGAACAAGATGAATATTTTGGAAACAGTAATTGTCGCAAGTGGAAGTTTAGCTACTTACATTACTGGAAAATATTCATGAAATTAGTCGAAAATCGAAAACCCAGATTTTGGCCTCAGTCAGAGCAATGCCGTTATGACTACTTTTATGATTTTTTTCTCCTTACGTTCAGGATAATTAATTATCATTCCTTTTTTATTCCAGTTTTACTTCAAAATACCCCTAGAAGTTTTGTCATAAATATATCATATTTTGGAAAAAACTACGGGAAAAATAATATTAATGGGTTAAATTTTAAAATAAATGCGACGCTCGTGAGTATAGGTATCCTATAAATAGTATATATGTCCTCAGAGTAAAGAGAACCGTAGATTTCGAGAAACATAAAATTTTTATTATTTGAAAAATGCTTCAAATCGTTTCCGAAATAATTAATCACCACGATCCTTTTGGAAACATATCATAACGTTGAGATTTCTCTAAATTGTCTTTGAACCTTCCCTAATAATATGGTGAACCCTTGAACGCTTCCTAATCTCGCCCTGAATTAAGCTGCAGAGCATGTGAGTTTCATGATTTAGTATTCAGGAGCATCTCTTTCCCCTGTGCCACCATTCCATTTCCCGGAAAGTTCTAGTGACAACGAAATCCAACTCTTCGTTTTCAGTATGCATGACCCGGGACGTATTCAAATTTGTCTACATGCTGGAGGAAGACTTTATTCCAAACAAGAATTCAATCGCATAATGAATAAGAGATTTATTTTACGGAAAATGGGAATAAAAATGAACCACAACCATTTATACGATAGGCCTCGACCATGGCAAGGCAGGTCATACAGAATTGAAAAGTACGAGGGGAAAAGTTGCTTCAAGTTATTTATAGCTAGTTATAGTAACACCTAGGTATTTTACCGTATCAATTACTTCTATTTCAACTCCCGCTAGTTTGTAAACAAATCCCATTAATCTTTTAAACAAATTTAATAATGAAAATTTTGTACACCATGTTGAAACGCATTCTAGATCCTTTGCTAGTATTAATCGATCCTAATCCGCAGATATGTACCGGATGATTGCTGAATTACCATGTAGAGTGGCTGACGACCCAACACCCCCTACCAGACATCCTTGCGACGGCTTGCGGGGTATTGGGTAGAGGTAGATGTACGATATGTCCCCGGGATCCTCCGGCCAGGAACCTATTGCTCTACCAATCGGGCTACCTCGCCACAATAAGTCCATGCAACTGACTCTATTTTTAGTCAGGCGATGAAAGAAAAGGACCGACATTTCTTTGAATTTTTGACGTTTGAAATTTGTTATTTTAAACATAACAGTTACAGGTTTATTTATTATTTTAAGTAGTTTGCGATAGTTTTGAAACTGTGAAATTGTGAATAAA
The DNA here is from genome assembly GCA_037158775.1 of Hetaerina titia. Taxonomy (NCBI): domain Eukaryota; kingdom Metazoa; phylum Arthropoda; class Insecta; order Odonata; family Calopterygidae; genus Hetaerina; species Hetaerina titia. Next base: position 13,330,339 of record CM073777.1, on the reverse strand, counting down.
ATACGCGGCAGAGTGAGGAATAGCGTTTATCGTATTCTCAACCCTCCAACGAGGCGAGCGTGGACGAAGAAACTGAGAAGAAAAAAGTCTTTATCTCTTGAACCACGATCTGGGGAACCTGTGTCTTTACGTCGCCTTGGAAAACAATGGCCACTCCGTGTGGCCTTGACTTTTATCTATCCCATGGTAATCAAATTTAGAACTATTAAACTCCTGGGACCTGTAAAAACAACTCATAGGCGATGAAAAATGATGCCTTCTCTGGTTTCCAAGGCTTGCATCACTTGATCGAACCGAAACTTCCCGCGTCACCGAAATATCTTTTCGAAGTTATCCTTGGCTCCAGATTAACGCTTGGAAGGCCCTGACCCCGATTTTTAAATGCCCATGAGTTCCATAGAATTATTTTTAGGTTTTCTGCATAACTGTTACTCAATATGTCGCTGTCCATAATCTTCGTCTACCCACTCCATATGCTGCCAGCCAGGGATCGGTCGTGGGAAGATGTTGCGTTCTCGTATTAGTAACTCTGTTATTCATGGTGAATTCGATAGCGATTGGTTTCTGTTGCCAACGGAAAATAACGTGTGAAAAGCATTGCCTTTATTGACAAGAATTAACTTTGCACTTACACACAATTCACAAAATTCCATGCATTAATACAACACGACCATGGTTTCGATGCTGGGCATCATCATCAGGTAATCTTCAAAGTTTTTTTCTCTTTCTTTTACCCTCACCATGAAGGACTTCCACAAAGTTAAGCCTGAAACTGTTAGCTTTGACAAGAATTAATGTTATATATTTATGATTCCTAATATATGAATGGTGTCAGTCCTATATACAATATTGAATATTTAAAAAATACCAAGAAACTGCGGGCGATACCGCAACAGTAATTTTTAACGGAGTCATCCTCTAATATGCATCTCAATGTAACAATTTTATAGTTCAAAAATAATTCGCTGAAATTGTTGCATTGAGATGCATATTAGCGGATGACTCCGTTAAAAGTTACTGTTGCGGCATCTCCCGCAGTTTCTTGGAATTTGTCTAAGGTATAAACAGCCTAAGTGTTTAAAGTCGGCTTTAACCTCGTGGGCCGTGGCGCGTCGCGCGCGACTACGAATGCCTGTGACATTGTATGTACGGCATTTCGTCACAACATCTTGTTCCTTTAAAGCCCCCAAAATTTCGGAATGTAAGAGGACGCCTCGATAGCTTAACTGGCTAAAGCACTCGACTGGACTTCGAGGGATACGGGTTCGAATTCAAGGCGAATGATTTTTACACTCTGAAATTGTTGCATTTAAGAAATACACTTTTCTGATATTTCGGGAATGAATGTTTCTTAAATATTCAATATTGGCTATAGGATTGACACCTCATCTATTAACTGCCAATATTTTACACCATCTTCATTCCTAATACAGTACGCACGCATAGAATTGCCACTCATTCGGAAGTCTGGAAGAGAGTCAATTTCTTAAAAACATCCGGGATGTAAAAAAGAGGAGTTTTTGAAAAGGTCGAGAAATTTATTGAAATTTTTACTTTTAGTTTACTTTGTAATTCCACGCACTTTCAAAGTAAACTATTTCATTTCAATATGTTATGCAAATTCCATCAAGCCCGAGACAACAAATTTTATTCGAGAAGTTTATGTTCAATTCGGAATTATCATATGGGAATCGGATATTTCATGCGAAAGCGATATCCCTTTTAATTGTGAAACCAGGTCTCAGTGTGTCCATTAATATTTACCTATAAACTCATATTTGTGCTTGGATGTTTGTTACAAAACATCTACAAAGCGACCTTGCGGTCTCTTGCAGGGCATTTTGTAGATGGAGACCTATATGTATACATGCAGTGGACCATCACCCGTGCATAATCTGGCATAAACCGAAGCTAAAGGATCAACTTCGTATTGAACAGCCGCACGCAGAAAGATGAAGGTTCTTCCGTTAGACACCACGTAATCAACAACCAAGCAGTCGGGAGAAAACTCGGGTAGGAAGACGTTGTGTTAGTCGGAAAAATTAGAAAAAATTGGGATTGAGAAACTATGTGAAACACATGGCCTCCCTGACGTACGAGCCAACGTTTTAACTAGATAATGCAATGACTTGTGCGAGGGAATACGAGCTCGTATAACTAATTAGTCCAACTGTTCAGCACACGCACTGTCAATGTACGAGTCTCAATACGAGTACAATCTCGTAAATTGCATGTACCTTTTAATGTTTACTGCAGAATATTAACAACTAATTGACCACGGGCGTCCCGATAAATCTATATTTGCTTATTTGATTTTCAAGGGGTCTTAAATTGCACAGAAATAATGCCCGTTGCTGAAGGAAGAGCCCGCCTTCATTGTGGGTACCTCGAGAGGCTTATCCTCTAGGTTGGTTTGGTCTGAATTTCCCTTGATTTCTCCGGTTTTCAGAACCTGCTGCTCTGCTGTTTCCGGTTTTCACGTTGGATTCCGAGTCGAAAAGAGTACTTGGGGTCTATTCCGTTTGATGAAGGCTGTGATCCAGTCCTAGATTTCCTTTAATGTGCCATTCCTTGAAAAATGTTGACAAATACCTTGCATCCACGAGATTGGGATTTATGTGATTTCTTAGTTTAACGCATTCCCGTTTACGTGGGCTACAAATCTCTGCAAACTGTATTTGGGACTAATGAAAAATTGATACCATCTACCCGTTAATTTTCCTATTTTAAAATTTATTACTAAAAATTCAATAAATCTTAGTATATTCGAGGCTCCACCAGTGTAATACAATTGTCATTACACATTTTGTACCCTTAGGAAACATACCTGGTGGCAGCATTTGTTCTGTATAATTGTAATAATGATTTGCTCAGTATGAATTTGTGTTCAATGTAACATGTAACAGTAAACATCAAATGCATGGTTTGTATAAGAAGTATCGAGAAGAGCTTTGTAAGAATTGCTCCCAGATTTTGCTACAATGCCTCATAATTCTTCAAAGTAAATCCTTTGAGGGTCGACACACTTTTGCCAGCGGCTTTTCCACGACTCGAAGGCTCCCTGGTAGGCGGATTCCGAAAGGTCCCAAGTCGGGACTGTTAGGGGGTTGGGGAATCGTCGCGATGTCGTTACAGGTCTTCGAAAGCGGACACACTCGACTCTGCTCTTGGTCGTCCGTGAAGACCCTCGGGACTAGTTTAGCGCAGATCTCCAGATAGCAGTCGCTGAGGATCCTTCGGGTTAATCAAGCACTGAAGGGCTGTATTCTTACTAACATAGATTCTCCAGGAGTACTGCACAGGACAGGAGTAAATTTTCATTTTCGAACTTTTCACTGACCTCTGGGTTAAATTGCTTTTCCTTCTTTTACTCTGTTTCTAATATTTAATTGAGTGAGTTACATTCAGTGTACCATGCAATAAATTAAGAGGCCCTTTTTGAATATCTTTTTGTATCATGTCTGAAACTTTGCGAAACCAAGAAGTTTGATGTGATATTCATGCTGAACTAAATGAATTCTTGAATCCATTCCCATTTCTAAAGCTTAATATGTGAGTAAGGCTGACTTATTCCAACTTGATTCATTTAAGCTTGTTGGTTTCATTTTAACCAGATGGCTATAAAGCAGTCTGCCACAGACTTAATTTATTTTATCCCAAAATTTTCAATATAGACCGCTGATTCAATCTTTTGTGATTTTATCTTGGAGGGAACGGGCATAATTTATGTACGCGTATTTAGCCAGGCCCTTAAAATTTCCCATTTTGTCTGAAAGCCATACAGTGTTTTTACTTATCGATTCAAATTTTGAACCGCATTGCAGTATCAATTTATTCAATAAAGAGTAAGGTTTTAGGAAATATCG